>JAYEPQ010000016.1:9424282-9764282 GCA_036321105.1 Dracaena cambodiana
TGAATATGAGATTGTATACCTTTTATTTGCATATGATTGTTCACGTTATTGAGACATTATTGTTATTTTTTTGTGTTTTACTCTTTATCACTGGATTGCTTTACAGGTGATCCTGATTATGCATGACCAGATGCAGACATTTATCATGAGTAGATCCACCAGAAACAGAACAGAATGTGGCATACTTTAAAAAACAGGTAGATCTGCAGGAGTGATGAAATTTTTTTTGTTAATTAATTTTATATTAGGAAAATGTAATAAGTGCATATGATACTTCATTTAGTTCTAAGTAAGACATTTTTTATTCAGAAATAATTTTATCGTAGTGACATTTTGTTGGTTTTATTTAGAGGAAACTTATTATTAGCTTAGTTGGAAAAAAATTTATCATTTATTGCTATTTGTTATTCAATTATGTTGTGTTGTAACTGTAATATTTTTTTTGAGACTTGTCGAGTTGCTATTCGATACCGAACGCTTTAACTATCCACACTATGAACAGTGGGGCGTTACAGCACGACCTTTACTAGATGATACCACTACGAACTTCTCAATAGCAACCAATTTTGAGTCTCCAATTCATTACTATAAGTTTCTCTTATTCTAATCTTTTGTTTAGAAGAGATCTACCAATTACCGACGTATTTGTTCCAATGCAACACAAAGTTGTACCATATCCACCTTAAGTACCACAAGTGTGGTTGCTCCCTCCGCTTAATTTTTGCCCTGGGCAACCAAGCCATAATCCTAGTACATCTATGTTGTCATTCCTACTTCAATTCGAACTCCATTGAACTTATCATTCTCTCCTAACCCTTGCAGGCATGCTATTCCTATGTCCACTAGAAATCCTTTGAGTGTTAGTTTCGCCCGTTAACCTTTGCGGCAAGTCACAGCCTACTACTGTCCAAATTCCACACTATACGCACAACATTAGGATAATCTTTACAACAAATTGTTGCACCTCATACTTAGCTTCCTACTACAAAGCAGCCTATGGGCTGTTAACTCTCCAAGCACATAAAACAGCCCATAGTATGTTAATTTCAGCAACTAATTATTTAAATTCTAATGTATCAACAATTGTTGCTAACAGTATACTTTTACATGATATATATTGGATTTAATTCAAGAGCATGTAGGAAGCAATGTGCACAGAAAGAATTCATTTAGTGACTACTTTAGAATATGAAATTTACATTATCATAGGGATTGGAGCATCCCAAGACACCCGCATACTCTTAATATATGAATCCCGAAGATTGGCTATGCAGTTATTGCGAGATGACATTGCCATACCCCTATGATTCAAGGATTATCATATACTTATTTAGATACAACCTAGTCCTCTACTAGGCACATCACTATACACTATCATTCCTTCATTTCCATCCGGAAGGGCTAACACCGGTGTTGTAGTAAGCCTTCTTTCAATTCTTTAAAAGTTCAACCATATTCTACTGTCCAGCCATATTTTTCTTTTTTCTTCTTTCCTCATTTGCTTAGTAAGCTCTGGCAATCTTAGAAAAGTTTTGCATGAACTTTCAATAATAGCTAATTAACCCGAGAAAAATCCTCACTTCCAACACATTCTTTGGGATAGGACATTCCTTCACTACTGAGATCTCTTTAGGGTCCACAAAGATTCCATCTTAAAAAGCAATGTGTCCCAAAAATGAAACACTCTTAAACTAAAACTCACATTTATAAAACTTTCCTTACAATTTCTCCTTCCATAGTGTCTCCAAAACTATTCATAAGTGTCTGACGTGATCTTCGCCAGTCTTGGAATATACTAATATATCATCTATGAATACCATAACAAATTCATCCAAATATGGAGCATCCATTGGATTCATTGAGTTCATGAAATAGTTGATGAATTCGTCACTTCAAAAGGTATCTCTAAAATTTAATAATGTCTATATCAAGTTCGGAAAGCCATCTTAGCACTATTTGACTCTTTCACCTTTACTTGATGATATCCAGACCTAAGATCCAAATTAGAAATATTTTGGCTGCACTAAACTAATCAAACAAATAATTAATCCTCGTTATAGGTACCGATTCTTAATAGTGACACTGTTTAAATCTCTATAATCAATGCACAATCTCGTGCCTCCCTCCTTTTTAGTCAAAAGTATGGTGCACTCCAAGATGAAGTACTTGGTCTGATAAAATTTTTAACTTCAAATTCATCTAACTAGTCCATCACTTCCTATTGCTCTGCTAGACCTATTCAATATATGTCCTGCAAAATATTACTGTACTAGGACTGAGGTCAATGGCGACCTTCATTGTCCCATCTGATGGTAATCCCAACAAATTCTCAAGGACGTCTATGAACTCTAGCACTACTTGAATCTGAGTTGTGATGGCATTCAAATAAGCTAATATCCCCTCCACAAGATGAGCTCTAAACTCTGTTGACTTTATGATATTGTTGCCTCCAACAAACTGAATTTATTCCAAATAACTATGTGGAAAGTACTAAGACAATTCATTCCAAATATCACATTAAATCCATGAGTGTCAATAGATAGGAGATTGTCATAAAATTTCCTCTTATAAACCACTACCAAACACAATCTACACATTGAATGGAAATGATACTATATTCTCCGTACGTATAATCCCATTAACATTTAGGTTCTCATAGGGTAGAGCAAACACTAATAGATAATAATAACAAAAGTAAACATATACATACATACATACATACACACACACATATACACATACATACATACATATATACATACACAACTGTGTTTAATATGAAATGATTTAACAAAATTAAGTTGACTTCATGTTTGTTAACTGTGATGATATTCAAGTCTACTCAAATCACTTAAACCAACTTAGATAGTCTGGACACTGTACCAATTATAATGTCCCACTATCTGTAACATGGATAGCTGGAATGTTTAATGGCGAGTGATAATTCAACTAGCCCCAACAAGCATTACAATCATATTATAGTAGAAATATGGGTAATAAACAACACTATATTTTTCATCAAATAAAATCCAATAAGATGTAGCTACAATAATTATCTCAATAACAATGAAAGTGTGTCAATCAACACCAAATAATGTGATATATGCACTTATTGCATAAATCTAATAATAAGATAATCCACTAATAAGAAAATAGTAAAATAATTGGTTAATAGATCTTTCAGCTTTGCCTGCTCCTGAAATCACATTAAGTCCTACTCTCTTACTAACTAATCTTTCAATAGAGATATGCTTACGGTGATGCGAAACCAAGCTCATCAATAGTAAAATTATTTGAAATAGTAATATCCAACATATGTATAATCATACATAATTAGAACAGTGAAAAATCTTTTGTCAATATCAAACTATGTTTCTTAACATTAATCTTTCAGTTAATATTTTCATATTACATAATTAAAAAATAATATAATATGAACTTGGTTGTCCTGAACGCATCTCCGTCGACTCCTAGAAAGGATGTAGTAATTTTGTTCGAACCCTATCACGATCCTCCCATATAGGAAATAGTGACAGTTTTAATCGGAGCCTATCCAAATCCTCCCAAAAGAAAAATAGTAGTATAATTATATTCTGTCATCAAATCACATAAATCCCTTATTTCCTCCAAACCTGGTGCATGTCAAATTCAGTATCAGAAGTCCAATAAATTCAGTTCAGTATGAAGCTTGATGATCATCATTAGAGATTGGTATTAGTAATAAGAGTTTAGTATCAGTAACAATCACAATAGCAATAAGGATCAGTTTAGTAATATAGTAGTTAATGATCTATCACCAATCACATGATATAATAGTTTGATATTCGGTCGATATCTTATAATGTTATGTTTTAGTATTCATTGAGTTTCAAATCATGTAACAATAGAAAAAATAATTCAGTTATTGATCATGGTCTAATACTTTCTTCATGTTATTTACCATAATTTCAATCAATCTTTCACCATATAAACAATCAATAAAGAATATATAACATAATGCAATGGCTAGGGGCACTATCGATAGGACCTAACCACTATTGATATTGAAGCTCAATCATTATTGTGCCAATCAGGCACAGAGATGTTGTCGCGACTGCTATAAAAATTGATGTTGACAACACATTTTATTTATTATCCCAGAGCCTGGCTGATGAAGCCCTTGTTGAAGGAACCATCGAAAGTGCTTTGACTGAAAAGAACACTAAGGTTATTCTCTAACCTTTTTCAAAGATTTTCTTTATAAAAATTTAGTCTTCATCTATATACTTTGCATTAAAACTATAAAGTATCGTGATAAATATGATTTCATATATTAATGCATATAGAGATTGTATCTTTGGTCAAGATCTATAAACCCCGTTCTTTTACATGTTTATCTTCTATAAAAATCACACCTCTAGAAACATAAACACATAATTCCGTTATTAACTAAATTAAAAACTATATAAAAGATAAAATGTAATCATTAGCATGCTTATATTTATTTCAAAAATTCACTTAGTATGGGTTGGAGTGATCTAGGGTTTACTGTCGAAATGAAGTCAAGATCTCTATGAAATCTCCAAGAATTACTGAGGCTCAACTCATTTTTTCTTCCTCCCTTTCTATGTATTTTCTCTATGTGTTTATCCTCTTTTGGCTACATTTAAGCAAGGGATAGGGCTATACCTAAACTATCCATTTTTATAGGATTTTGGTTTCTATTTAGATTCAATATCTAATAAAGATAGAATCTACTGGTGTTGACAAAAACAAAATCATGCATGAATCCTCATAAAAGCAGAAGTTACATTCCATTGAGTGGTTTGAAATAGGGGTTATACCTCATTTAATTAAAATTAAAAATGGGGGTTACACCTCCATTATCTTCAAATGAATGAGGGTTTAAATCCCTATTAAAAAGGGGATTTTAATATGGTCAATTAAACCAATATTAAATCCCCAAATTCCTATAAAAAGTCAAGAAGGCTAAAAGAGATGATTCACACACCTATGTCGGGAGGACCTCTATGAGATAATCCCACCTCTAGTGCAAGAAAAATAGAGATTCTTATCTCTTAAAGAGTTTTACTCTTTCATATTTATCATCAAGAGATTTCTATCTCTTAATGAGTTTTAACTATTTCTTAATCTAGATATTTTATCTCTTAAAGACTTATACTTTTTCATTATCATAGCCATGCAAGGCTATTTCAATTCCAAGGGTTCGGTGTTAAAATTATCAATGGAAAACTGTTTGCCATAAAATTGTAAATGATTCTCTATTGAGCTATTTCAATAAAAGATCACAATTTTAACGGTTTTCCATTTACAGAAGATGAGGAAAAATTAAATTCCTCTTTGTTTAAAACTGGGTTTTGATGTAGCTGTGGAGGACGATCTTACTCTCCGTTGACACTCCACAGAAACTCTTTCAATTGGCAAAAAAGTTCTGGACTTCTGATCACAAAGGTGATTGATCCCTTCTCTTTCTGTTTTTCCGCTTGTTATAGGGGTTTTAGGGCAACATCCCCATTTCATTCGTTTGACCATTAGCCCCAATACTCAAGAAGTGCCATCATATTCGTTAGGTAGTTACTCCCACGATCGAAATAATGCCGCTACATTCATTTGGCAGTTGGCTCCATGATCCGAGGTGGCAACTCTCCTTCTTCGAGTTAGGTGACTTTGTATTAAAACCCTCCCCGGAAGCTATGGGTATTATCATGAATCTTAGCATTAGATTTTCGGATCTGTTCTGTCGTAGCTGAGTTGCGAACCTTGAACTTTAGGTTCGTGGATCTTACTGAGTTGCGGATCTCAAACCCTAAATTCGCAGATCTGCTTCATTTTTAACAGATGACTCTAGAATTTTTTGCCTACAAAACTCTCTCCAAAGTTTTCAAAACTCTCATGATTCTCTGAGATGTTTTGGAATACTTTGGATATAACATTCTCCTTTGATGTGACGTAGGATTCTGTATTAGAATCTGCATCTTCTATTTTTTTGAGAGTGAAATTCTATATTAGAACTTTCAATTGAGGGCAACATGATCCTGTCTCAATATTTTGAACTCTCATTTTGAAAGGAGTACAACTCTATATTAGCGTCGTGAACTTGCTGCTTTTGAAGGAAAATGTGACTCTATGTTAGGGCCACAATTTTCAACTCTTGAAGAAAATATGACTCTGTACTAGGGTCACAAATTTTTATTTCGAAAGGAACATAACTCTGTATTAGGGTCGCGAACTTTCATTTTTAAAGGAGAAAACAACTCTGTATTAGGGTCGCGAACTTTCATTTTTGAAGGAGAAAATGACTCTTGATGTGATAAATTACTGCAAGCGCACAGTGTCGGTGTAATGCTGTACAACAATTTATCACATCAAGTTTTTGGCGCCGTTGCCGGAGATCGACGGTGTTTTTCTTGCTTTTTCTGACGTTTTACGAGATTAACAGTATGTGTTGAGTGTGTAGGAATAAGAAAGTGCAGATACAGGAAATTAAACATGACTAAATAAGCATTGGGAGTGCACTGAAGCAAGTAGAGTCCAGGGCTCCTTGATTTGGTCGCCAATCAACAGCAAAAATCACCATTTGACGGCCCTTCCGGTACAAAACCCAACAAATCTTTCCTGATATCTGTCCCTGCTTCTGTAAAAAAATACAAAAAAATATTTATAAATAGTAGGAATCACATTTTTATTTGATCATATCTATTCCACCGTTTTATCTCTCCACTACACCCCACTTCTTGCATTAGTTTAGAAAATTCACGTATACACTCACGATCGCTGGTTCATGCCATATTGGACCGTTGATCAATTTGGTCGGTTTGTGAGATCAGATTTGTTTATGGGAGCCGAGATAGACCAACCGATCCCGATCCTTCAGGATAGATGTTACCCGTTGCGTACATCACTTCCATCATGCATAAAACTTACACATGCAGCAGGTAATCACTATGAGCTAAAGCCACAGTACATTAATATGCTTCCTAAATTTACTGGTTCTGATTCAAAAGAAGCATATCTCTTTATCAGTGAATTTCAGGAAGTATGCGTGATGATAAAACTGCAACACTTATCGGAGGACGCAATTAAGCTCCGCTTCATCCCCTTTGCACTTAAGGATAATGCTAAGAAATGGTTTTATAGTATGCCTACTGATTCAATCACTGCTTGGGATGAATTCATTACGATGTTTCTTAAGAAGTATTATCCCACGCATAAGATGGCAAGGATATGAAATCCAATCAATCAATTCCATAAAGTGCCAGGAGAACCCTTCTGGAAATACTTAGAACGGTTTAAACACTTTTTAGCTCAGTGCCCCCACCATGCGATAGAAAAGTGGTGGTTATATCAAATCGTGTAAGAAAGACTCGATTACACATCCAAAACTCTTCTTGAATCCATGTGTCAGGGGGAGTTTATGAGGGAAAACGAGGATGAAGCATGGGACTTTCTTGAGGACCTATCGTGGAAGAGTATGCAGTGGGAGAGTCCCGTTGAGAAGTCCAGTGCATCAACTTTTGCACATAAGGGTGGGATTCATAGCGTCGACAGCTCTATAGCTATCGAAGCTAAGATGACAGCCCTTATGAGGAGAATTGAGGCACTGGAGACTCCTAGTGCTCCACCAATGGGTTAAGTAAATCAAATTCAAGTTCCCATATGTTTTAATTGCAGAGCTCCGAATCATGTTATGGAGGAGTGTCCATTATTAATGAATCCTATGGGTCCCATACTTGAGCAGGCTAACGCCTTATATCAACAACCCATGAACAATTCTTATGCTCGTACATACAATCCTGGCTGGAGGAATCATCCAAATCTATTATGGGGTCAAGGGCAATATCAGGGGGCCTCTAACCCTAACATGCAGCCTCCAGCCACTGGTCAATTTCCAAGACCAAATGTGGGTGCTTATCAACACCCAAACGCTTCAAATTATAGGAACAACCAGAATAGACTATCTACACAAAACCACTCAAATCCACAACAGGGGTCTAATATTGATTAAAAAAAGCGACTTCAGTTACTTAAGAAGCACGTTGAAAATCTTCTCAAGTCTCATTCCAAATTTGACACGCATATGTCCAACCTTGACACACACATGCAAAATCTTATGAAAGTGTCAACTGACTTTATTTAAAGTGCAGGTCAGCAACTGCTCGTGAACTCTCAATCTATAAAAAATATAGAGCAGCAGGTTGGACATTTAGCAAATCAGATGAGTGAATGTGGCCAAGGTACCTTTCCAAGTCAATCCATAACGAACCCTAATGCCAGTTCCTCAAACTCCAATCAGTCGCATGTCCACCAATGTAATGCTATTCACACCTTAGATCTGACAAGCAAGTGGACAATAATATAGCCATGCCCCCTGATCCAACTCCTACTATCTCGCAGGCTACACCATCTCTTCCACCCCTTTCTCCACAACCATCCCCATCACCTCCATCATTGTCACATACTCCTTTGGAAGAACCTATTCCTAAACCGAAAATACCATATCCCAATTGGCTTAGGAAGCCTTCACCACAAGTAGAAAAGATTATTAAAATATTTCAGCAGGTGAAGGTTAATATTCCATTTCTTGATATTATACAACATGTTCCTACTTATGCTAAATTTCTCAAGGATTTGTGTAGTAAGAAACGAGCAAGAAACGTTCTTGAGATAGTTTTTCTTACTGTAAATATATCACATATCCTCTCTAACTTCTTGCCTATCAAGTACAAAGATCCAGGTTCCCCTACAATCTCATGCATTATTGGGAACACTACATTTGATAGGGCATTGCTTGATTTAGGGGCAAGTGTTAACTTGCTTCCTTACACTATTTATCAGCAACTGGGGTTAGGAAAACTTCAACCTACCAAGCTCACATTACAGCTAGCTGATCGTTTGATTAAGAGACCACTTGGTATGGTTGAAAATGTGCTCATTAAGGTCGGCAAGTTTATCTTTCCTATAGACTTCATTATCTTAGAAACTGAGCCGATCTCCAATCTAGAAATCAAATTCCTATTATCTTAGGTAGACCATTCCTTACTACATCAAATGCGTTAATTGATTGTAGGAGTAGCCTCATGAAGTTATCATTTGGGAATATGACTGTGGCATTGAAAATATTTAATATGGATGAGCACGCAACGAGCTCCCTCATTGAGGTCAACATGATTCACGATTTGCATTCTCATTTGACCTCTTGCACTGATGATAAACCCTCATTTGATCAAATATTCAAAGATGAGCTCATGTTATTAGAAGAATTGACACATATTGATTCTATGTATGATGATACTTATGCAAGTGTGCCATTGAATTATGAGCAAACTTTTGAGGATTTGTTTGTAGAGGAGCTCGCATTACTTCGTGAGCTAGAAGAGCCACTACAACGTTCACTTGATCCTATAGCACTCTTCTCATCTCATGATATTTCTGCATATATGCTTGTTACTAATGATGATTGGCAGGTTTATATAAAGAATTTTTAACCCAATTGTTAATACTTACATGTGGACAAAGAGAAAGCGAGGATGGTATAAGAAGCAGATAGGTAATCTCGTGACTTGTAGGAGGTTGATGAGATATAATAATGCACTCACTTCACGTTTAAAACGCACACACTATGAAAGTGAGAAGCGATCGAGAGGTCGTAACCGCTCAGGGTGATGATATTGAGATCGTAACTTTTGCGACTCTCATTATTTGTATAGTATTTGTATAATAGCTTTCATATTTATTTTACGACACTTGGTTTGTGTATGAGGGTATACACAAGTTTAGGTGTGAGGGAGTAGTTTTTAGGAGATTTTTATTTTTTAGGATTTTTAGGATTTTATTTTTATTTGTAGGATTTTTTTTTTTTAGATTTTTGGGTTTATTTGTTTTAGACTTTGGATAGTTTTTAGGGTAACTTAAAAAATATTTGAGAAGAAAACTTGTTTTCATCAATAGATCAACCTAATTACAGATAAACAAACAAATTTAGATTTGAAATTTGATAGGAGAGTAGATTGGATGATACACTTTGAATTTTATGAAAAAAGACTAAAATCCGAAAAATAAATATTGCTAACAGTGGTTTTGAGGTAAGTATACATCTACTTTTTTTTCACTTCACAATAGTTTATTAGGTTAAGGATAAAGATAATAACAATTGAGTAAGTTTTCTCTCTCTAAAAAAAAAGAAAAAAGTGAGAATAAAAAAAATGGAGTGAGTCTGGTATTAAGGCAATAGTCTCGAGAGTGATAAAATAATGGGGTGCGCCTGGTATTAAGGCAATAGCCTCAAGAGTGAAAAAAAAGAGTATAATCTAAGTAATCAGGTACTTTGCACCTAAGTAAGCGTAAATATTCGCATTAAAGGTGAAATATTCTAAAAAAAAAAGAAAAAGAAAAAGAAAAGAATATTAACCAAGTAATCGGATATGTTGCGCCTAAGCAAGCATGAATATTCTCATGAAAGGCGAAATATTCTTAAAAAAAAAAGAAAAAAGAAAAAAAGAAAAAAAAGAAAAAAAGAAAAGGAAAGAAAATTTATTATGAGAGAGGAGATGAATCATGAGTTAGAATTCGAGTCCAAAGCCGAAGTAGACTATCTCACGTGCATGTAGATGTATAGGAGCCAATTGATCATCTGTTAGTGGGTATTAAAAGATAGGATTTTAATTTTTGATTAAAATGATAAGTGTATCTGATATGACGCTCGATTTGAAAATTGATAATCCAAATGCGTTTTGGAGTTTGTATATTAGTGAGATTAATTGATGAAAATATCATTTTAAAAAAACGAATTTTCTTTCTTTTGTATAAAATTTCTATTTTTCTTGATATTTTTGTTATCCTTTTTTTTCTTTTCTTTATTCCTTAATCTATTTTCTTCATGAATTTTGTGGGTATATTCACTGCAAACCCACACGAGACATAACTCGTCCACTAGGGTAACCTAGGGTTTTAAATGCTTGTTGCACTGCTAAGTACAGTCGCGATTCTTGCAAAAGTAAGTTAGGATTTTTATTTTTTTTATGTTTAGATTTTGCTCAAGGACTAGGAAAAGATAGATGTGGGGTGTGATGAGTATCATATTTTATATTTTTCCTCCCATATTTTATCTACTTTTGTATATAAATAAATGCTACTCGGGTATTTTTAGTGTTTTTTTCAGGTAATCCGATTCGTACAAGGAGATGGCATTAAATCAAAATTGGAGTAGGAAATCAAAGTCCGAAAAGTTTTCAAAGTGAGCAAAATTACGAGACTACTATGCTACAGAGACTCAAAGTCAAATACAGTCAGGAATTTAAAACTTACAAGATAAGTGTTTCAAGGGAAAAAGGTTTCAAGATTTTTTTGGCTTTATTAAGCCGCTATTTAGCGGTTTAAGCCGCTAATTGGCGGCCCAATGGTGGACTTACATGTGGAGTTTTCTCCAGTGGCTTCATTGTAATTGTATAGTTTTCAGTTCTGCTAGAATTAGGGTTTGATTTCCGAAGTTTATACATTGGTCGTATTCTTGTATTCGAAAAGAGGATCCTGAACTTTTGTACTCGTTTTAAAATTAATAAAATTAGGTTTTTGCTGAAGGGGTGGCGGCCACAATACCGTGCTCCAGAGGTAAGCCATTGCTTTTAGTTTTTTATTTGCTTTCTATATAGAATTAATTGCTTTCTACTTTAGGTTTTATTGCTTTCAAGATTAAATTTATTTGCTTTCATGAATAAAAATTTGATTTTGCTTATTAGGAATATGAGTAGCTAATTTTCATTAGCCCTATGATGTAGATAAAATTAGTTTAATAGATCTAACATGGATAGATCTAACATAAAATTAGTCTAATTATGATTTTTCTATAAATAAATAAAAGATGGAGTTCACAAATCATAATTCTTTGATAGATTATGCTTAATTAATATTTTGATAATCTACACTTAGATGAAGTTTGGAATTCTTATTCTTTATTTGTTTTTAGAATTATCAATAGAGATTTTCCTATAAATAAATTGACTTGAATAAATATGTAAATCTGATTTCTTTGATATGTTATACTTAAATTAGGTTTCTTGATAGCCTATGCTTAGATTAGGGTTTGAAATTTATTTCTTTTCTTTTGTTTATGAGATTTTCTACTTGATATGATTTGTTTTTAAGAAAAGTATTCTCTTTAATGGTCTATACTTGCACATCACTTGATAGGTCATACTTAGGAGTACTCAATTAAAATCAAATTAAAAAGATCATATTTTTAATATGTTACTTAACCGTGCATAAATAAAAAGTTAGGAAGAAAGCGATAATTCATTGTTAGACTATTATTCTAATGGATTCGAGATCCTAGGCTAACCTCTAGAACTTAAACTAATCTTCTCTCGATCTAAAATCTCATAGTTAGTCCATTAGACTAAGGAAAGAGTAAGAAATCGCAAAATACCTTAGATCCCTATGGGACGACTTGTACAGCGCTACACCGATACTGTGCGCTTGCAATAATTTATCACATCAAGTTTTTGACTGTTGACGCTATTGCCTTAATACCAGGCGCACCCCATTATTTTATAACTCTCTTTTTTCTCTTTTTTTTTCTTTTTTTTATAGAAAATCATGTCTTTATTATTTTATTTAAGAAGAAAATACTACAGAGCAATTAAATGGTGGATCCTAATTTCATCTACATCCTAGAGCTAAACTAATTAGCTACACATGATTCTAGAAAGTAATAAAATATAATCTAGAAAGCAAATAAATTTATACTAGAAAGCAATAAAACTATTTAAAAAGCAAATAAAGATTAGTAAGCAATAACTTACCTCTGGAGTACAGTATTGTGGCCACCACCCCTTCAGTAAAATCCTAATTTTATTAATTTTAAAATGAGTACAAAAGTTCAGGATTCTCTTTTCGAATACAAGGATACGGCCAATATATAGGCTTCGAAAATCAAATCCTAATTCTAGTAGAACTGAAAAACTATACAATTACAATGAAGCCACTAGAGAAAACTCCACATGTAAGTCCACCATTGGGCCTCCAATTAGCATCTTAAACTGCTAAATAGCTGCTTAATAAAGCCAAAACAATCTTGGAACTTTTTCCCTTGAAACACTTATCTTGTAAGTTTTAAATTCCTGACTGTATTTGACTTTGAGTCTTTGCAGCATCATAGTCTCGTAATTTTGCTCACTTTGGAAACTTTTCGGACTTTGATTTCCTACTCCAACTTTGATTTCATGCCATCTCTTTGTACGAATCGGATTACCTGAAATAGACACTAAAAATACCCGAGTAGCATTTATTTATATACAAAAGTAGATAAAATATAGGAGAAAAATACTATATATGATACTCATCAACTCTGTATTAGGGTCGCGAAGTTTCATTTTTGAAAGAGAAAATGACTCTATATTAGGATCGCGAACTTTCATTTTTGAAGGAGAAAACGACTCTGTATTAGGGTCGCGAACTTTTATTTTTGATTGTGGAAAATTCGGAAGGCAGTTACTTTATATGGCTTAGGAATTGAGACGTTCTCTGAGCCGCATTAAATGAAAAGGTACTCACGAGATTCGGGCTAGAGATCACGTCTATCTGAAGATCTCGGCCGTCAAATCATCTGTTATATAATCTTAGTTTCATAGAATAGGGCATTTCTAACTTATTTCTGAGAAATTTGAACTCCAGGCTTTTCTTCAAGGTTTTCAAGGCTTTTCATATTCGGCCTCCGTTAACCTCTGATTTTTCTCGTGAAAGATTTCTTTAATCTGTAAAAGATACCGAAGAAAGCTTCCTCATCTGATGCTTCTGCAAGTAGTCATCGGGACACTCGGACCACTTCTAGTTCCATAGTGGTTCTGCAGGAACCCTTGGTTGGAAGTAAGATGATTCTTTTTCTGGAAAGTCTTCTGTTTTTTTTCTTTCTTTTATTTTGATCTCAAAATCTTCTTTGCAGTTGATTACGCTTTAAACTCCTGGCCGAAAGACCATTATTTTGGTTTTTCTGGCGGCTATGACGGGAAGAGGGAGTTTAGGTTCAGCCAAACTTTTCCAAGTTGTACAGCATCCGGTGGCTAAGAAAGAGAAAGTAAAATTCTCAATCCTATTTGCTCAATATTGTGAGACTGATAACTGCTGCTCCTTTCGAAGGGAACAACTGAACTTTATTGAATAAACCTGCTTTCCTATTTAGTGAGCACCTCTTGGCACCTGACGATGGTCTGGATGACGGAGATTACAAATGGCTTCACCAAGTTAACAGTCATAACTTGTTCCTTCCCAACATGGAGCGATCTTACCCATTTCTATTTTTTCAATCTCTTTCCATTCCTAGACAAATGGATTGGCATTTAAATAAACTGCAAGATGGTGTCTTGCTAGGGGCATTCAATTCACTAGGTGCTTTCCCTCGTTGTACTGGGAAGCATTTTTTTCAGATTGTCTCCTGGGTCTTTTAAAATTTTTCCTATAGGTGAAACACCCGTAGTTGCCCAGACTTTCCTGCACCAGTTTGGTAATGCGCAAGGGAAATTTCCAATCCAAGACTTTCGTCCTCTTGGATGGGTTCACTGTTCTTTGAAAGGGGAGTGGGCAATCTTGACTGACTTCTTTCTGAGAGCTTTCAGAGATCAGTTCCAGCATGTGAATCTTTACCGCGCTATTAAGGTGATTCAGCACGGCATTCCTGCTAGTCGATTCCATTTCTTTTCTTTGTTGGAATTGTATAACTCTGATACTTGTACAGTCTTCTCTCCCATGGCGAATTGGGCTTTACCCTGCATAAGATGCATGAAATCTCAGAGCTACCTATGGGAGACATCCCATATGAACAGTATGTCCCTACCGGGGAAGAGCTTCATTCATTGAAGACTCGAGACCCTATGGTCTATAATACTTATTGGGAATTACTTTGCCACTATCACATTTGTACTCATATGTTTGGCACCCGCACTGTAAAGCAAAAGAAGTGGATGCAATATCTTCTTCCGAATTTTTCAAAGAATAGACCCAATTTTACTCGTCTCCCTCCGGTTTCCGAAAAGGAGGTTGAGAGAAGGATTGCCAACTTCAGGACAGATGCTTATGTTGTCGAATCTGACAAGAATATTTTCAAAGCTGGAACATCCTTTGAAAACTTTCACTATCAAGCTCTTCAACCTTTATCTGATCCAGCTTTCCTGGCAAGTTATTTGATGTTTTAGTTGAAGAAATGTGTGATTCCGTCACAGGATACCATACCCATCAAAGTGATATTCCCAGTCGTCTTGCTCGTGTTTGGTCGGCGGCTCAGCATATTGCCTGCGATGGTGTATAGTATCCAAAGCGGATTGAGGAAGCTGGTGGATAAGTTCTGCAATGTCAAGAAGGAGTAGAACAGCATAGGGGAGTTGATTATTAAGACCCCAATCCGCGCGTGGAGCTTCCTTATACTTATTTGATGGCATGGTTGGTCTTGCACTGCCCCACCTTAATGAGTCCTGCTGATTCGCAGGTTGATTTGAGTGCTCCTAAAGTACAACATTATGAGAGATCGCAGTGGAAAGGGGGCTATATGGCTACAATTCGCAAGACACTTCGCTATCACACGAACTTTGAGTTGTTTAAATGTTACCCCTACTTTCCAAATGCCGGATATGGGGAGAAATATGCAAACGTTGCTGGTGTTGATAAATTTACTGCTTTGTCCCTAGGATGCTTTTGGTGGTTAATAAATATCTGTCCAGGGCATCTAGTTCTCCATTTAGGGAACCACTGTTATATAGAGTCATATTATTCGAATCGCTTTGCCTGACAGTTCGGGTATGATCAGCTCTATGTTGGCAATCCCAACAAGGAACTAAATGTTTCCCCTACTTTCCAAATGTCAGAAATTTGCTCGAAGGAGCTCGGGCTTGGTTCCACTTCATCGCGGGTGGTACTCAAGCCAGATTCGAACTTCCGCTCAAAACTCCGAACTCGT
This sequence comes from Dracaena cambodiana, assembly GCA_036321105.1. Taxonomy (NCBI): domain Eukaryota; kingdom Viridiplantae; phylum Streptophyta; class Magnoliopsida; order Asparagales; family Asparagaceae; genus Dracaena; species Dracaena cambodiana. The sequence goes on from JAYEPQ010000016.1 coordinate 9,440,223, forward strand.
ATATGAGTTACGGTTTCTGCAAATAGTATGCGGATGCTAACTCTGCCCCTCAGAATTTCAACACCAATCTTACTTGTTTGAAAGATATTTGAGCATGGTATGCTCAGAAAAAGGAGGCTGGCAGTACAAAGGTGGCTGGAATGGAGGACTTCAGAGCAGAATGTGGTTCGGAGGACTTGGAACCAACAGTCCAACAGGGGGAGGATGGTGATGGTACGGTGATACCACCTGTCCAACCGTCTCCCTTGATGTTTCTCCACTTCTGATGCCGAAGGAAACTTCTCCTCAGCTGAAATCTCATCCAAAGAAGATTTTGTACAAACAGAAGAGATTGAGGCGTCTCAGTGATTTGCCTATTGCTCCGCAGACATACCATCTGAAGCTGGTTCAGCTCTGGAAATAGTTGCAGAGGAACCAGGGGAAGATGAAGATGACTTGGCATAATTCTTCGCTCTTCCAAGAAACGTCGAAGTCAAGGACCTGTCTTCCACAATGACTCTGCATTGGTGACTGCTCCTACTTCTTCTGCTCTTCCTGCGCTAGAAGATTCAGCACCCCCGCTCACCATACTGTTGTTAGTGATGAAGTGGTTGCTCTGCCTACTGCTTCACAAGAAGAGTCTGCACACCAGACTGTTGTTGGGGATGAACTAGATGCCCCTTCTTCTACTGTACAAGGGGATTTTGCTACCCTTACTCATCAAGTTGTCGATGACGAGGTGGAGATAATAGGGGAAGTTTGCACATCAAATTCCTCCAAAGTAGCATCTCTTCCAACAGACCATGATGATTGGGTGATGATGATGTCAGCAGTAAAGATCTTGGCTCTAGTACTCCTCCGTCAGATCACGGCAAATATGTCTACTTGAGTGAAGACGTTCGAGCCGAGGTCTACAGACCTGGAAAATCCAGTGTTCGTCCTTCAGGTTTATCTTTATCTCTATACTTTATCCATCTTTTTTAAAATTCTGCTATTATTTAACGATACTATAATATTTGATCGTCAACTTCTTACTTTTTAATAGCTATTGCTTCGACTCCATCTTCGAAGCATATGGCTGTAAACGATACTCTATAGGATAGCACCATCACGGAAGTCCTTACTAAAGCAGCCTATGGGGTGATTGAGACCACTGTTTCCGCGGTCAATACTTCCAAAGTAGTGGTTTCTCCAATGGAAACTGCCACCCAGACCGTTCCAACCAGGGTTACTGCAACCATTGCTTCTGCTGAGTGTGTGGAAGCTGTTGTTTCTAGTACTAGTGCTATTGCTTCTTTGTAGAAAGTACAGTTCAGTATACACTAGCTTCCATTGCTACTGATTCTTCCCATGCAGAGGTAGATGCTTTTGAAATTAACTTGTTGAAGGATACAGTGAAAACCTTTCTCCACTTTCTCGATCGTTGCATTGAAAACATACTGAAAAAGACTTCTTTTGCTTCTCTTGCCAATATTCTTCATCTTTACTTGACTGGTATAGTCAGCATTGGTGGGGAGGAAAAAGTTGCTCCTTATAGGCTTATGATAATTCAATTTTAAGGCTACACTGAGTCTTTGTCAAGATCGCGGAGTGCTGACAAATCTGAAGTAGTTGAAGTTACCTTCTAGAAGCTGATGGAGGAGCAACTTGGGCTCTAGAAGGAGCTCAAAGAGAAAATTGATGTTTGCAGGGCTTCCTTCGAGAAGAGCCAATCGGATAGTCAATATCTAACTTTCCAAGTAGAGACTACTGCTTCGGTTGTCAAGAATCATGACCAGGCCATCATCAGGACCCAGGAGTCCATCACTAAAGCTCAGGCTTTCTTAGCTAAGATTACTAAAGAATGCGATGAGTCAATGGAGAATCTTTTGAGCTTATCCAAACAACGGGATAATGCGATAAAAGATCTTCAGGCAATGCAAGCCGAACTAGAGGCACTGGAGGCTGCTTCAGCGTAGAGTACCATTGCTAATGAAAAGGAATTATGTTGCCAAGCCACTGTTCAAGCCTATGAGATCATCCAGCCGGAAATTAGTGATGCTGAAGAGAAGATAAAGGCCCTCTTAAATCATCGAATTGTATAAGAAAATCTTTTTTTTGTCTAAGTTTTTGTAATCTCTCACAAATCCTTTAACTTTTATTCTTCATGACATGTTTTATCTTTTGTATAGTAAACATGATCTTGCACTTCAGAATTGCTACTTTGCGTTTGACTTTAGAGACTTGTGCCAAACTTGCTACCTTGTGTTTTGAAGTCCGCAAATTTGCATAGGATCCATGGTATCTGTGTATCAGGCATGTTTTTACATCTCAAGACCATGACTTTATATTAGCAAGATTCTTTCCTTTGTCAAATGTACGCGACCTCCATGAGCTTTCGTCAAGTTCGCATCTTTTCATCCTGAAGTTCGCGAGATAAAAACTCTTCTTTAAGAATTTGCAGTGGTTTCTGCTAATCATGACATAACCCTTTATCTGATTAACAAGGGTAAAATCCCAAGCGTCATACGTTTTTATTAACGGTGAGATCCTTCGGTTGCAAAATCTAAGCGTCCCATGCAACAGTAACAAATTCTGTTGGGATTTGAATTGAGAATCTTAACCGAAGATTTGGTCTTATCTTCTCCCAACCGAAGATCATAATCATAAGACCGTCTATATAAGACGCATGACTTCTTCCATGAAGAAACATTCTGACGTGAGAAAAGTTTCTTCTCCCTTGTCTTCTCTTCCTTTCTTTTGTAGTTGATTTATTCGTGCAGCCATATTTTTTCTTCTCCAACCGAAGCGATGGATGGGAATTGGAATGTTACAAGACCTCCAGACTGCATCAATCCAGAGGGGTATTCCATCAAAAAGCTTGTTATGACCATAGACATTTTTCTTAATTAAGGTAAATTTATTCTTTTGATTAATATCATCCTCTCTCTTCATTTTTTTTAACAAGAGTTTGAATTGGCTGCAGGAGATAACTATAGCCATTCTCCTTAACAATGACCCAGACCCGATGGGCTCGTAATTGCTTCCAATACCTCTAGGGTGTTGGAAGGTCTCACGTATTTTCCATGAGAGAAGATTTTGGGTCGTGGCATTGTCTTATTTCTTACCTAGCATCCCGCAAGGTTGGGGTGCTAAATGGCTAGGGCGGCACTCCATTACAGCAATCCCTCACATTGTATATTTGGAAACATGCATTTGGTATATCTAGTTTTGCATTAATCAAGTCATTGGTGACGTTGATCATGACTGAGCAAACCAACTTGGAGGCCCTAACCGTTGGTAGGAAAATACTACAAGAGCAAACTTTTTATTTTTAAGCCGTCCTTGGAGGAGGAGGCTACAGAAGCAAGCTCGCTATCCTAGAAGAGGAGGCTACAGGAACAAACTTTTTTTTATCTAAGCCATGCTGAAAGAGAAGGCTACAGAAGTAAGTTCGCTATCCTAGAAGAGGAGGCTACAGGAGCAGACTTTTTGCCTTTAAGCCGTCCTTGAAAAGGGAGGCTACAGAAGCAAACTTTTACTTTTCTCATATCAGTGATTTGTATTCATAATTATTGATTGTATAGTGCTAGGGAACTCTCTGTAATTTTGATCTGATAATAAATAAAGATGTTTTTTCTTTTTGCATAATCAAAAGTGATTGATGAATAATTTTGATATTGATTATCAGAGATAACTGTTAACTTGATAATCTTTAAATCGCCCAAAATTTTCCAACCACTCAAAGTTGCTGTGAATGAGAGAACTTCTTGTTAACTTCGCTGATCAGATTGAAACTCGCACTGTTTAGTGACTTCCAGTATAACGGCTTTTGATTCGCCAGAGGTATATTTTTCTTAACTTGGCAAGTTTGGAAGAGAGAAATGTTGATTCGCCAGAGGTATTTTTTTTAACTTGGCAAATTTGGAGAAAAGGAATTTTGATTCGCCAGAGGTATTTTTTAACTTGGTGAATTTGGAAGAAAGGAATTTTGATTCACAAGAGGTATTTTTTAACTTGGCAGGTTTGGAGGAAAGAAATTTTGTTTCGCCAGAGGTATTCTTTAACTTGGCAAGTTCAGAATTTTGATTTGCCAGAGGTATTCTTTAACTTGGCAAGAAAGGAATTTTGATTCGCAACTCAAAAATCTTTAGTCTGGAACTGCGAATCTTTCTTAATGAACCCCTGATTATAGATAAACTCTCATTTGTCATTTGCATTGAACTACCCAAATTACATTACAACTGGTGTTCCGCAGTTTTACTAAGAATAATATTTCTTTAAAAACTTGTCGTTAATTGGCATCATGATCTTATCACCATTCAGTTTTGCCAGCCGATATGCGCTATTAGAGTAAACCGTATCAATGACAAAAGGCCCCTCCCACTTTTGCTGGAACTTTCCTTTAGGCTTTTGGCTACTTATGATCGGTCTTCTTACTGAAAGGACCAGATCACCCTTTTCTGAAAGTTCTTCATTTGGCCTTTTTGTTAAAAGTCCTGGAGATTCGCACCTGGTATAATTCAATACTCTGTTAAGCTTCCAACCGCTTATCATCCAAGGCTTCTAATTCTTGGAGCTTGTCATCCTAGTCGTTAGTGCGACTTGCAACGATGGATTCTGAATTTCTAATGGTAAGACCGCTTCTGACCTGTACACTAAAGAATAGGGTGTGGCACTGGTAGGGGTTCGAGCTATAGTGCGATATGCCCACAGATATTCTCCGAGTTTCTCATCCGAGTCCCTTTGATTGGATGACACAAACTTTTTGAGGAGTTTTACAATGGTCTTGATGAAAGCTTCTGCTAGACCATTAGCTGCAGGGCAATATGGCAAGGAAGCTACGTCTTCGATCCTGTATTTGATGCAGAATCTAGAAAATATTTGGCTCATGAACTGAGGCCCGCTGTCATGAATGGTTCTCTTGGGCACTCCGAAGCGATAAAGTACATGGTGTTTAATGAACTTGATCACATCCAATGACTTTACCTTGGTTAGGGAAATGGCTTCAGTCCATTTCGAAAAGTAATCCATTATAGCTTGAATGAACCGGTGCCCTCTCGTTGATGGCGGAGAAATCGGCGGACAATGTTCATACCCCATTGCTCAAATGGCCACGATGTAGCCATTGGTTGGAGATATTCTGGAGCTTGATGTATAAAGTCTACATGTATTTGGCAGGCTTTACACTTCTTGGCTTAGTTAACCGCTTCTGTCATCATTTTATGCCAGTAATAACCCATTCTTCAGATTCTATCCCAGAATTTCGGCCCTACCTGGTGTGCTTCGCTAGCATGATCTTCTTCAAGTACTTCCCGAGCTTCTCGGTTAGAGAGACAATGAAGTAAGATTCCATCATAAGATTTCCTGTACAATGTCTGGAGCTCCGCATTATAATAGAACCGAGTAGTCCTTCTTTGGATTGCTCTGGCTTCTTTTGGATCTTCAAGTAATTTGTCGTAAAGGACGTAATCTATATAAGGGAATCGCCAATCCCTTGGTTATAGATTTGACTCTAAAACAGCAGTCTCGTCTTCCTGTTGCTTCCTCAATTTTTCTTTGAGTTCGTCCTTTAGACAAAATAATTCTCTGCTCGATACCATAATTTGCATTTTAGCATGTTTGGACAAGGCCAATGTAGCAGCTAAGGAAGTTAGTGAATTTGCATAGTATTTCAATGGCGCTTTACATGGCTGACATAGAAACCATCGAAACCATCGGCTATCTTAATTACTGCACAATAATACGGCAAAAGGTCTTCATGTTTGACCTCATATTCCCCTTTAACTTGGTTTACGACAAGTTGAGAATCTCCATATGCTTTCAAATATTTGACCCCCAATTGTTTAGCTATCTTTAAGCCGATTAGGAGGGCATTATACTCCGCAACATTATTGGAGTACAGATTTGTTAATGAGCAAGCTCGAGGAATGATGTGGTTGTAAGGAGAGATGAAAACAACTCCTACCCCCGATATCATTTTTCCCTCGGATCCCATTTGTGAGGTGCCATCGAAGAAAAGTTGCCATGCACCTTTCAAGACAATATTTGCCTCTGGAAACTCTTGCGAGTTGCCTTCTTTTAGAATCAGACTCTATTCACCCAACTCTCCAGGAATTTCTTTTCACAACTTCGAGGATGCCGGGATTGGGTGCTAGGCTAGGAAATCAGCTATAGCGTGTCCCTTAATAGATTTTTGCGGGACAAAATGCATATCATATTGTGATAACAAAATAGCCAAATTGGATAGCCTCAAATTCAACGATTCGGGTTTAGTCATTAGTATTCTCATAGGGCTAACTCTCGATATAACGTGAATGGTTTGTCGAACTAAATAGTATCGCATTTTCTGCACTGCAAATACTAAAACTAAACATTCCTTCTCCACTAGGTTATATCGGTGTTCTACCCCGATCATCATTCTGCTGAGGTAATAAATAGCTTGTTCGTGACCCGACTCATTCTTCTGCACCAATAAGGCTCTCAAGGAGTGGTCCATAGCCCTCACATATAGCAGGAAAGGTATTTCCGAGAATGGGGCTACGAGCACTGGTAGTTTCGTGAGGTATTATTTGACTTCTTCAAAAGCCTTTTGGCATACGTCATCCCAAATAAATGACACTTCTTTCCTCATTAACCTGGCAAAGGAATGACATTTACCAGACAAAAATGATATGAATCTGCGGATGTATGCCAACGTACCTTGCAGTCCCCTTAATTCTTTGAGATTGCGGGGAGATGGCATATCTTGGATAGCCTTAATCTTGTCCGAATTGAGATAAATTCCTTTGGAACTTACCATGAAGCCGAGGAACTTTCCACTGGAGACCCCAGAAAAGATTTAGTCGGGTTCATCTTGAACTGGTGTTTCCTCATGAGGTCAAACACTGTTTTCAAATCTTGTAGGTAATCACTCTTATTCTTTCTTTTAATTACTAGATCATTTATGTAACATTCCACTGTCTTTCGCAGATGCTCTTGGAATATTATGTCCATACCACGTTGATATGTGGCACCTGTATTCTTTAGGCCAAAGGGTATGACAGTATAGCAATATACTCCAAGCGGTGTTCTAAAGGACGTATGTTTCTTATCATCAGGGTACATCTTTATTTGATTATACCTTGAGAACCCATTCATGAATGTCATACGTTCGTACCCACAAGTATTATCTATCATAATATCTGTGATGGGTAATAGAAATTCATCCTTAGGACAGGCCTCATTCAAATCCCTGAAATCAATACAAATTTGGATTTTTCCATTCTTCTTGGTTACAGGAACTATATTCGCGATCCAATCAGGGTGTTGTTCCTTGCAAATAAAGCCTAACTCAATTAACATTTTGATTTCAACTTCAATAGCTTTCATGATCTCTGGGAGGAATCTTCGTTGCTGTTACTTTACTGGCTTAGCATTTGGTTGGATGTTCAGTTTGTGAACCATGACACTTGGGTCTAATCCTGGCATCTCCTCATAACTCCAAGAGAAAATATTGATGTACTTGTGAATGAGGGATATCAATTCCTCTCTCTCTTCTGAGGATAAATTCTCACATATAAATATGGGTTAGGATTCTTTTCATCTCCCATATTTATTTGGATTACTTATCTTTGGTTGGAGGCTCGCGCTGTTCAAACTGAATTTCTCACTTCGCGTTAAGATGTTTGGCCTAGGGGTCATCTTTTATCGGTGAGGCTTCATCTGGATCTTCGCTTTCTTGGATTGTGGAGGCCATGTTCGCAGACACTTTGTGGAAAATCATGCTGGTACTGATATCTGAATCCCAACAGGACGATTCTGACGAATGGTCGAATCGCCCTTCTTCAGTTCTCTCACCTGAGGAACTTTTGGGAGTGGTAGCATACCCCAACTCCCTGCCGGTCTTCTGATATTAATTTGGTATTTTCTGCTCTGGGACAAAGGGTCGGAGAATTGTTCTTCTTCCCTTTCCAAAGTTTAACCCCTACCTTTGACTAGATTATACCCCATTTTCTTTATTAGTTTACGGGAATTTTCATCGTAGTGGAAGAACTGGGGGTTTCCCTATTCTTCTTCAGAATCTAAGCATTTATTTTTTACTTTTGTTACTTGCCTTTCCGAATATTATGGATTTCTAAGTTCCGTCCTTGGAAGGAACCTCAAAAATGGCCTTACTTGCATTTTCATCGTCATCACTCAGTTTGTGAAAGGACGATTGGATAGGTGCTTGGAGAGAAGCCATAGAGCATATTTTATCTAAACAATCACTGAACGCATCAGTGCTAGTACTTGAGGGTTTAGAATCAACATCAAAAAAATAAGCAAACTCTAAAGTTTCATTTATCACCCATTCACCATCAGAGTGAACAGTGTTATTTACATCAAGGCCTTCAAGGCTAATCACAATAGTCTCACCGTCCCAAATTACATCCTCGAATTTTAAATCTTCAGATCCTGATTTTGTATCGGCCTCATCATCGCTATAAGAGGCATCTAGAGCAGGCTGATCTGAGGCATCGAATGCATCTTGATATAGCAACGCATCAGTAAAGTAGTTTTCGACTCCTCTAAAGAGTTGCTTTTTCATGACCAGTGTTTTTATGTTTCCATAGTTATCCGCATATTTCATGCATTGATGTAGTGTGGACAGCACAATGAGGTTGTTATGGACCCAGGGTCTCCTCATAGCAGATTGTAAGACGTGTCAGTATCTATTACATAGCACGTGACTTCCGTCTTCAGGTCATCAATTTGGTACTTAAGTTTTATCTTGCCCAACGAACTACTACCATTGGCATTGAATCCAAAGATAGTAGTACTGGTTGTTATTAACCTATTCATTGGGACTCCAAGGTATCGTAGCATCCTCCATGGCATGATGCTTAAGGCTGGGATCAACTTGAATGTTATCAATCTCCGCTGACTCTATGTATCCTTTGTAATACAAAGGGCGGTGATGCTTATTGCTTCTAACTTGCATGTCTTTCGGAGAAAAGTGATGCAAGGGATGTTTTTACCAGAGGTCTGGTGACATGTCATGCAAAAAGATTCTTCTTTCTCGACCATTTCTGGTATCTGCACTAGGAATACCGCTGAATCTTAAAGAGCTTCTCTCAAAATTTCTCTAGTTGATTTAGAAAGCTTCAGGAGCTCATACAAGGTTATTCTTGTAGGAATATTAACTAACTGCGTTAAGATGTCGAATTGAAACAACTTCTATAAATCTTCAGCAGGCTCTTTCTCTTTTTCTTCAGAGTTTTGTCAAACTTAAGCTCTTTTTGTTTGATCTTCTCTGGAAGTGGCCGGGATTCCCCGGCCTGCCCATAATTCTTCAAGTAATCTTTTTCTGAACGGGTTTCAGAGGGAGGTAGATCTGCAGTAGCCACCAGAGAGTCTCCGATTTCTTCTTCCGAATCTGCTAGAGTAGGAATGCTTTTGTCATCTTCGGGAATTATGGAGACGACATTAGAAGTAAGGATCTTCCCTTTTCACTTTTTTCTAGGTGAATTGGAAGTCCATTATTCATCATTAAGGATATCTGGATGCACCCACATTATCTCCCCATTATCAGTTTCGAAGGGGGATAATCCTCTCTCCTTCTATTCATGGGGATCGAACCTCATGACCTGCATCGTGCCTCTAGGAATGGATTGCACTCCATCTTCAACTGTTGACTCTATCCAGTAAGGTGATTTACCGAACTTGAAAGTCACCATGGTCGCGATCACCTTTTTCTGGTGCTTCTAGAGCTTGATGACCGTAGCATCCACTAAGACTTGAATTTTATCCTTGAGAATGTAACAATTCTGAGTAGGGTGGTTAATAATCCTATGGTAGACAAAATAATTAGGATCATTAACTCTCTCTGCTTCTTCCGGCTGTTTGGAATCCGCCAGCTTCAGCATCTTCTTAGTCATGAGGAGGTTGAAGATGCTTTTCTTATGCTCATCTTTGAAAGAATATTGTTTTTGAGGCACACATGACTCAGGAGGGAGTTTCGGAGAAGACTTTGTAGGCTGCGGAGTATCAGCCACCATTGTCTCCTTCCCCTTATATCCTCGAGATCGAGGCATATGGTTGTTGTTGTTATTTCGCTTCTGTTTCTCCTCACCCCTTCTTCAAGCCTTTGCACTATTTCTTCAGCCTCTTCAGCTTGTAGAGCGAGATCCTTCCAAGTCGAGGACTTCACTGCTCCCATCCTGACTAGAACCTTAGTCAAGAGATTCTGTCGATAGGTTTCTACTAAGGTCTTCTCTGGCATCCCGTGTGGGCATCTAAGAGAATCATTCTGGAACCTTTTAATAAAGTCCCGGGTTGACTCTCCCTTCTTCTGTTTAGTGGCCAGAAGCACTAACATTGACACTTTCATATCGTCTTCATAAAACCTAGTTAGGAAGGCTTTTTCCATGTCATTCCATAAATTGATGGTTCCCTGTTCTAGCCTTTGGAACCATTCAAGTGCTAGTCTTGTAAAAGTACTAACAAATACTAGTGTAATAATGGTGTCGTTTCTAGCTAACTGCCCAATTTGCGACTTAAAATAGTAAAGGTGCTGATTCCACGACCCTTTACCATCGAAAGATTTGAGCTTCAATGGCTTGTAGCTTTCTAGGAACAGCATACTTTCCCATTCTACTGGATATGACCTTACAACGCCCAACTCTTCCAAATCACTCTTATGCATGAGGGCATTTAGCTGATTTTGGAAACTCTCCATCCAGACAGCATTCACGTTCCCTTCCTGATGCGTGGAGCGTTGTCATCATCCTCATGATGTTCTTATTCATTTATGCGAAGAGTATGACCCTCTTCTTCTGCCCTCTTTCCCTTATCAGTTTTTGGGTCATGAGGTGGTGTCTCTAAAGATGCATTATTCAACCTTGTCTTTTTCAATTCCAGCAAAACATGCAGTATGTATTTAATCTCACTGATAGCATTCTACTGTTGTTGGATACTCTTCTCTTGTTCGTCCATCCTCCGTACGAGTTCCTCTGGGGTACTGTTCTGGGCCATGTATGCGGAGGCGGAGTCTTTCAGGAATGAATCAAATGTTTGCAACTCAGTCATAACAGATTTGATCGTATCTTCCTCGTCGGAGGAGACTTCTGCTATTTGTCTATAATTCATCGAGATTGCCATTCTATTTTTGAGTCGAGTGTTTTGGAAAACTCCTTGCTCTTCATTGAGCATATTCTTCAGGCCTGAAGAGTGCTCTGAGTCAGAAACACTTCCCTCGAAGGCCTTCTTCGTCTTCTTTTTTTTCTTCTTTTTCCTGTCACTTATCATGTTGGATGATACTTCGGGGTATTCGGGATCATAAAATTCAAGCTTGTTTTGTCGTCACCTTTTTGTCAGTTGGGATGAGGATGTTGATGATGTTGACAGTCGATGGAACACCGACTACCTAGTATGGGTTGAACAATGATAGTGTAATAGCACTGCATTGATCAACCGTTCGCAATGGAAGTGAGATGCATGGGATTCTTCTTTCTTTCTGTTTAGAAGTTCCCAAAGATCTCTTGCATTGGAACTCTTGGTGACGACGTCATCTTTGAAAGATAGCTGATGAGTATCATATATTGTATTTTTCCTCCCATACTTTATCTAGTTTTGTATATAAATAAATGCTACTCGGGTATTTTTAGTGTCTTTTTCAGATAATCCGATTCGTATAAGGAGATGGCATGAAATCAGAGTTGGAGTTGAAAATCAGAGTCCGAAAAGTTTCTAAAGTGAGCAAAACTACGAGACTACGATGTTGCAGAGACTCAAAGTAAAATACAGTCTAGAAAATAAAATTTGTAAGATATAAGACTCACGTGGAAGAAATTTCAATCGATTTACCCAAAAAAGTGCAGCTAATTAGCGGCTTGACCAGCTAAATAGCTGTCATAAAGTGGATCCACACGTTAAAATTTCGTCCGTGGCTTCAATGTAATTTTGTAGTCTTAAAGTTCTGATATAATTAGGGTTTGATTTTCGAAGCCTATATATTGGCCTATCCTTGTATTCTAAAGGGGGATTCTGGAATTTTTGTACTCGTTTTCTGATTAATAAAGTTAGGGTTTTTGCTGAAGGTTGATGGCCACAATACTGTGTCCAGAGGTAAACCATTGTTCTTGAGATTTTTACTTACTTTCTAGATAAAGTTTATCGCTTTCTAGTTTAGGTTTTACTACTTTCTAGATTAGGGTTTATCATTTCATGAATAAAAATTTGATCTTCCTTAGTAAAAATATGAGTAGCTAATTAGATTAGTTCTAGGATGTAGATGAAGCTAATATCCACCATGTAATTATTTTCTAATATTTTTCTTCTTAAATAAAATTAATAAAGACATGATTTTTTAATAAAAAGATTAAAATACAAGGACTCGAAGATTAGAAATTTGATAGGTTATACTTGAATTAGGTTTCTTGATAGTCTATACTTAGTTAGGGTTTGGGGTTGCTGGTTTTATCTTTTTCTTTGAATTATCTAAAAGATTTAGATTATTTTTATAAGAAATAGCATCTTTGATGAGTTATACTTGCACAACACTTGATAGCTCATGCTTATGGCACTTTAAGTAAAAATTAAACTAAAAAGATCAAATTTTTATGATAGAAGAAAATAATAGAAGTAAGGACATGGTTAGAAATTAGTGGATTCTACATCTTAGGCTATTTAGATTAATTCGACTTCAACCTAGAACCTTTGGTTAGTCCGTTAGACTGAGGAGAAAGTAAGAATCACAAAAGCACCTTAGATCCCTGCGGGACGACCTGTACAGCGCTACACCGACACTGTGCGCTTGCATTAAATATAACACATCAACTTTTTGGGGCCGTTGTCGGGGATCGACGGTGTTTTTCTTGTTTTTCTGACGTTTTATGGGATTAACAGTGTGTGTGAGTGTGCAGGAAATAGAAATTGCAGATACAGGAAGTTTTAAGGGATTGGAAGAGCCTCTGGACCAAGTGGAAGAAAAGCACAAGTCAAATTTGCTACTTTAGCCGCTATTCAGCATCTAGAACCGCTATTTAGCAGCCTGCAAGGTACGTTCTGAACCCAAATTTTCTTTGTTTCTGTAGTTTTGTTTCTGGTTGTGTAGAAAAATTAAAAAAAATAAAAAATTAGGAACAGTAGAAATCACATTTTTATTTGATCATATCTATTCCACCGTTTTGTCTCTCCACCACACCCCACTTCTTGCATTAGTTTAGAAAGTTCACGCATATACTCACGGTCGCTGGTTTATGTCACATTAGACCCGTGATCAATTTGGTCGACTTGTGAGATCAAATTTGTTCATGGGAGCAAGATGGACCAACCGATCCCGATCCAACAGGATCGATGTTACCCGTTGCGCACGCAGCAGGTAATCACTATGAATTGAATCCGCAGTATATCAGTATGCTTCCTAAATTCACTGGTTCTGATTCAGAGGACGCATATCTTTTTATCAGTGAATTTCAGGAAGTATGCGTGATGATAAAACTGCAACACTTATCGGAGGATGCAATTAAGCTCTGCTTCATTCCCTTTGCACTCAAGGATAATGCCAAGAAGTGGTTGTACAGTATGCCTACTGATTCAATCACTACTTGGGATGAATTCGTTGCAGTATTTCTCAAGAAGTATTATCCCACGCATAAGACGATAAGGATTAAAAATCAAATCAATCAATTCCGTCAAGTGTCAGGAGAACCCTTCTGGAAATACTTAGAATGGTTCAAAGATCTTTTAGCTTAGTGCCCCCACCATGCGATAGAAATGTGGCGGTTGTATCAAATCGTGTACGAAGGACTCGATTACACATCCAAAACTCTTCTTGAATCCATGTGTCAGGGGGAGTTCATGAGGAAAAACGAGGATGAAGCATGGAACTTTCTTGAGGACCTATCGTGGAAGACTATGCGGTGGGATAGTCCCACTGAGAAGCTCAGTGCATCAACTTCTGCACATAAGGGTGGGATCCATAGCATCAACAGCTCTATGGCTGCCGAAGCTAAGATCGCAGCCCTTATGAGGAGAATTGAGGCATTGGAGACTCCTAGTGCTCCACTGGTGGGTCAGCTAAATCAAATTCAAGTTCCCACATGCATTAATTGCGGAACTCCGAATCATGTTATGGAGGAGTGTCCATTATTAATGAATTCCATGGGTCCCATATTTGAACAAGCTAACGCCTTGTATCAAAAATCCATGAACAATCCTTATGCTCCTACATACAATCCTGTTAGAGGAACCATCCAAATCTCTCATGGGGTCAAGGCAATATCAGGGAGTTCCTAACCCTAACATACAACCTTCAGCCACTGGTCAGTTCCCAAGACCAAATGTGGGTGCCTACCAACATCCAACACTTCAAATTATGGGAACAACCAGAATAGGCCACCTGTACAAAACCACTCATATTCACAACAGGGGTCTAATAATGAACCAGAAAAGCGACTTCAGTCACTTAAGAAGCACGTTGAAAATCTTCTCAAGTCTCATTCCAAGTTTGACATGCATATGTCCAACCTTAACACACACATGGAAAATCTTATGAAATTGTCAACTGATTTTATTCAAAATACAGGTCAAAATTGCTCATGAACTCTCAATCTATTAAGAATGTAGAGCAGCAGGTTGGACAATTAGAGAGTCAGATGAGTGAACGTGGTTAGGGTACCTTTTCAAGTCAACCCATAATGAACCCTAATGCCAGTTCCTCAAACTCCAATCAGTCGCATGTCCACAAATGCAATGCCATTCACACACTTAGATTTGGCAAGCAAGTGGACAATAATATAGCCATGCCCCCTGATCCCACTCCTATTATCTCGCAGGCTACACCATCTCTTCCACCCCTTTCTCCACAACCACCTCCATCACCTCAACTACAGTCACATGATCATTTAGAAGAACATTTTCCTAAGCTGAAAGTACCATATCCCAATCGGCTTAGAAAGCCATCACCGCAAGTAGAAAAAATTCTTGAAACATTTCAGCAGGTGAAGGTTAATATTCTACTCCTAGACATTATACAACAGGTTCCTACATATGCTAAGTTCTTTAAGGATTTGTGTACTAAGAAACGAGCAAGAAATATTCCTGAGAAAGTTTTTCTTGCTGCAAATATATCACAAATTCTCTCTAACTCTTTGCCTATCAAGTACAAAGATCCAGGTTCCCCTACAATCTCATGCACTATTGGGAACACTATATTTGATAGGGTGTTGCTTGATTTAGGGGTAAGTGTCAACTTACTTCCTTATACTGTTTATCAGCAACTGGGATTAGGAAAACTTCAACCTACCAATGTCACATTAAAGCTAGCTGATCATTCGATCAAGAGACCACTTGGTATGATTGAAGATGTGCTCATTAAGGTCGGCGAGTTTATCTTTCCTGTAGACTTCATTGTCCTAGAACTGAGCCGATCTCCAATCCACGGAATCAAATTCCCATTATCTTGGGTAGACCATTCCTTGCAACATTAAATGCATTAATTGATTGCAGGAGTGGTCTCATGAAGTTGTCGTTTGGAAATATGACTGTGGCATTGAACATATTTAATATGGATGAGCACGCAACGAGCTCTCTCATTGAGGTCAATATGATTCATAGTTTGCACTCTCATTCGACCTCTTCCACTGATGATGAACCTTCATTTGAGCAAATGTTCAAAGATGAGCTCATACTATTAGAAGAATTGGCACATACTGATTATATATATGATGATACTTGTGCAAGTGTGCCATTGAATTATAAACAAACTTTTGAGGATTTATTTGTAAAGGAGCTCGCTTTACTTCATGAGTTAGAAGAGCCACCACCACGTTCACTTAATCATATTAGACTCTTCTCACCTCATAATATTTCTACATGTATACTTGTTACTAATAATGATTGGCAGGTTTATAATAAAGAATTCTTTAACCCAATTGTTAATGCTTACATGTGGATAAAAAAAAAAGCGAGGGCGGCATAAGCTACAGACAGGTAACTTCATGACTTGTAAGAGGATGATGAGATATAATAATGCACCTACTTCACGTTTAAAATGCACACACTATGAAAGTGGGAAGATATCGAGAGGTTGTTACCGCTTTTCATGCATTAATAGGGTGATGATATTGAGATCGTAAATTTTACGACTCTCATTATTTGTATAGTATTTATATAATAGTTTTCATATTTTTTTACCACACTTGGTTTGTGTATGAGGGCAAACACAAGTTTAGGTGTGGGGGAGTAGTTTTTAGGAGATTTTTATTTTTAGGATTTTTTTTTAGATTTTTGGGTTTCTTTATTTTACACTTTTGGTAGTTTTTAGGGTAACTAACCTAAAAAAATTAAAAAAAACTAAAAAAAATTTTAAAATGAAAAATTATGTTTTTCATCAATAAATCAACCTAATTACAGATAAAGGAAAAAATTTAGATTTAAAATTGGATAGGAGAGTAGATTGGATGATACACTTTGAATTTTATAAAAAAGATCAAAATCCGAAAAATAAATATTGCTAACAGTAGTTTTGAGGCAAGTATACATCTATTTTTCACTTCACAATAGTTTATTAGGTTAAGGACAAAGATGATATTGATTGAGCAAGTTTTCTCTCTCTAAAAAAAGCAGAAAAAAATAAAAAATAAAAAAAGGTGAGAATAAAATAATAGGGTGAGTTTGGTATTAAGACAATAGTCTCGAGAGTGATAAAATGATGGGGTGCACCTGGTATTAAGGCAATAGCCTCAAGAGTGAAAAAAGAGTATGATCCAAGTAATCGGGTACTTTGCGCCTAAGTAAGCATGAATATTCGCATGAAATGTGAAATATTCTTAAAAAAAAGAAAAAAAGAAAAAAAAATATTATGAGAGAGGAGATGAATCATGAGTTAGAGTTCGAGTCCAAAGCTGAAGTAGACTACTTCACGTGCACGTAGATGTGTAGGAGCCAATGGATTATCTGTTAGTGGATATTGAAATATAGGATTTAAATTTTTGATTAAAATAATAGGTGTATCTGATATGACACTCAATTTGAAAATTGATAATCTAAATGCGTTCTTGAGTTTGTATATTAGTGAGATTAATTGATGAAAATATCATTAAAAAAAAGATTTTTCTTTCTTTTGTATAAAATTTCTATTTTTCTTGATTTTTGGTTATTCTTATTTTTCTTTTCTTTATTCCTTAATCTATTTTCTTCTTGAATTTTGTAGGTATATTCACTGCAAACCCTCACGAGACACAACTCGTCCACTAGGGCAACCTAGGGGTTTAAAGGCTTGTTGCACGTGCTAAGTGTAATCGGTATTTCTGCGAAAGTGAGTTAGGATTTTTATTTTTCTTTTTAGGTTTAGGTTTTGCTCGAGAACTAGCAAAAGATAGGTGTGGGGTGTGATGAGTATCATATATTGTATTTTTCCTCCCATACTTTATCTAGTTTTGTATATAAATAAATGCTACTCAGGTATTTTTAGTATCTTTTTCAGATAATCCGATTCGTACAAGAAGATGGCATGAAATTAGAGTTGGAGTCGGAAATCAGAGTCCGAAAAGTTTCTAAAGTGAGCAAAACTACGAGACCACAGGAAAGAAATTTCAATCGATTTACCCAAAAAAGTGCAGCTAATTGGCGACTTGGGCAGCCAAATAGCGGTCCAAAAGTGGGCCCACATGTTGAGATTTTGTCGGTGGCTTCGTTGTAATTTTGTAGTTTTCAAGTTCTGATATAATTTGGGTTTGATTTTCGAAGCCTATATATTGGCCTATCCTTGTATTCTAAAGGGGGATTCTGGAATTTTTGTACTCGTTTTCTGATTAATAAAGTTAGAGATTTTGCTGAAGGTTGACGGCCACAACACCGTGTCCAGAGGTAAACCATTGTTCTTGAGATTTTTAAGGTAAATCATTGTTCTTGAGATTTTTACTTATTTTCTAGATAAAGTTTATCGCTTTCTAGTTTAGGTTTTACTGCTTTCTAGATTAGGGTTTATCATTTCATGAATAAAAATTTGATCTTCCTTAGTAAAAATATGAGTAGCTAATTAGATTAGCTCTAGGATATAGATGAAGCTAATATCTACCATGTAATTATTTTCTAATATTTTCTTCTTAAATAAAATTAATAAAGACATGATTTTTCAATAAAAAGATTAAAATACAAGGATTTGCAAATTAGAACTTTGATAGGTTATATTTGAATTAGGTTTCTTGATAATCTATACTTAGTTAGGGTTTGGAGTTGCTGGTTTTATCTTTTTCTTTGAATTATCTAAAAGATTTAGTTTATTTTTATAAGAAGTAGTATTTTTTATGAGTTATACTTGCACAACATTTAATAGCTCATACTTAGGACACTTTAAGTAAAAATTAAACTAAAAAGATTGAATTTTTATGATAGAAGAAAATAATAGAAGTAAGGACATAGTTGGAAAATAGTGGATTCTAGATCCTAAACTATTTAGATTAATCAGACTTCAACCTAGAACCTTTGGTTAGTCCGTTAAACTGAGGAGAAAGTAAGAATCGCAAAAGCACTTTAGATCCCTGTGGGACGACCTGTACAGTGCTACACCGACATTGTACGCTTGCAGTAAATATAACACATCAATAGCCTTGGGACTGGAGTTCCTTTTTCGTCGAAGGCTTTTGGAGCAAGTCTCACCCTAGCTGGAATAGTGAGTGAGATAATCTTAGCCTTTGAGATAGGCTCCTTGCTAATCGTACGCTCTCCGCGAGTTTGAGGTTCACGCACTCCTTCTATTGCGCGATCATGCTTTCCCCACGAAACTCGAGTGGATGCGAATGTAGATTCCGCGTTTGTAGTTATAGATAACTTTGGTGGATTTGCTCTATTTCCTATAGGAAACACGAGTAAATCCTTCCGCATCCTGATCCACTGTAATCTCGCATTTTGGCCTCCATACTTGTACAGTAGGCCTTCACGATGATGAGTTGGCGGTTTCGTTTTGCTGCGTGGTCCTGCGAAGGGTACGAGCTTTGCTTCTTCTTAGGTTCCTTCTCCTTGTATAAGTGAGAGGAACCTCCTTCCCCACATCATAATCCTACGGAGTAGGTAATGATCGTTTCCCCTTATTGAAATGGGGATCCTGATCCATTTTGCTAGGGAGATCAGGAGTCTTAGTCAAAACTGGCTCAGAGCCCAATGTTGGCGAAGAGGAGGATTTCAGACCAGTTTGGTCTACTGAATTCTCGGGCTGAGTTGTTGCCCTTGAAATATCCTTAGAGATTGATCTTTTGGAGACCTTACGGCACCCCCTGTAAGGAAGTAGGGCTCTTGGAGCTGGAAGAAAGGAATTCTTTATACTTTTCCTGGTCAACCTGGATGGTGAGCGAGTTGACCAGGCTGCTAACTGGCATGTAATCGGATTGAGCTACTCCCAGATCACCGGAGGTCATGGCAGTCCCCAGCGGAGTCGCCAATTTTCTGTTCACCATAAAATTGTAAATAATTCTCTATTGAGCTATTTCAATAAAGGATTACAATTTCAACGGTTTTTCAATTACAGAAGATGAGGAAAAATGAAATTCATCTTTGTTTAAAGTTGGGTTCTGAGATAGCTGTGGAGGACGATCTTGCTCTCCATTGACACTCTACACAAACTCTTTCAATTGGCCAAAAAACTGAACTTCTGATCACAAAGGGTAATTTTAGAAGAAGATGATCGATCCCTTCTCTTTCTATTTTCTGCTTTTATAGGGGTTTTAGGGCAACTTTCCCGTTTCATTCGTTCGACTGTTAACCCCACTACTCGAGATGTGTTCGTTAGGTAATTACTCCCACAGTCGAAATAATGCCGCGACGTTCATTTGGCAGTTGGCTCCACGATCCGAGGTGGCAACTCCCCTTGTTCGGGTCGGGTGACTTTGTATTAAATCCCATGCCGAAAGTTATGGGTAGTATTGCGAATCTCAGCATTAGATTCACGGATCCGTTCTGTCGTAGTTGGGTCGCGAACTTTGAACTTTAGGTTCGCCGATCTTTCTAAGTTATGAATCTCAAACCCTAAATTCATGGATCTGCTTTATTTTTGACAGATAACTCCAGAATTTTCCGCCGACAAAAATATGATCATCTCCCACCACCATATTGGAGAATCATAGCCTAAAATGTTTAACATGTGGATCATCAAATAAAAAGATATTCACATTCAAGTCTGAAATGGCTAACACATGAATCATCAAATAAAGAGAGATCTATATTACAATCTAAAATGGCTAATATATGGATCATCAAAGAGAGATCTGCATTCTAAGCCTAAAATGGCTAACACATAAATCATCCAAGAGTGATCCGAATTCCAAGACTAAAAGAGAGAGAGTTTTGCATTTCAAGGCTAAAATGACTAATATATAGATTAAAGAGAGATCCATATTTCAAGCCTAAAATGGCTAATACATGGATAATCAAAGAGAGAACCATATTTCAAATCTAAAATGGCTAACACATAGATCATCAATTAAAGGGAGATCTATATTTCAAATTTAAAACGGCTAACACATGGATCATCAAAGAGAGATCCGCATTTCAAGCCTAAAATGGCTAATATATGGATTATCTGTAGACACAAGAAAAAAAGAAGAAGAAGAAAACAAGAAGAAAAGAAAGAAAACAATATACACCTACACGTGCACCTACGTGCACAGGGGGGCACCTGCATGCGTGTAGTGGGACACGTGTGAGCGCAGGGGCACCCGCACGAGCAGGGACTCCCACGCGTGGACATGGGTGTTTTCATGCTTGCCCACGATCTAGTGATGTGGAGAGAATTTTGAGGGAACAGTTACATTTTCTCAATCTATAAAAATAAAGAGGGAGAGCTCCCAGGAGCTTTTCAGAAAAAAAAAAAAAAAGAAGTAGAGAAATAGAGGGAGGAAGAAATCCTGAAAAGAAAGAAAGAAGAGAAATAGAGAGATGAAAAAATCCCAAGAGTAGAGTTCTCTCTCCTTCTCTTCCAGCCAGAGCTTAGTGTTAGAGAAATCAATCGACACAAGGCTTGGATCATCAATAGAGTGCAGAAATAAGACTCCACTGTTACCAGAACTCACAAAAATTAAAAAAGAGAATTGAAATTAATCTTTCCATATTCTTGTAACTCTGATAATCTTTTAAAATTTCTCTTTTATTGATATAATTAAAATCAAATTTGCAATGGAAGGAATCTCTACAATTTTAGGCATACAAGAATTGACGACCATTGTGGGAGTCTCTCTTCATTGAAATGATCTCTTCATTGAAACGAAAACAACAGCGTAATCCAACATTATCTTCGATTCCTCCGGCTTGAAACCCAAGCGTTATCACTGGGTGATGGTTTAAAAATATGAGACATCATGATTCATAACAAAAAATAAGATGTCATCATCTATCAATAAAATAAGGCGTTCTCACCTCTAAACAAAGATACAGTGTCATCGCTTATCTCCAAGCCAACCTCAACTTTAACGCGGTCACAAAAAAAATAAATCAAGACTGCCGGAGAGGATGCATGGCTCAATGGGTATGCCTCAACATTACAAAAGAACTCGCAGCTCCTGCACTCGCCTGCAGGCGCACGCAGAGAAGGCGTAGTGCATGCATGCAAGCATGTGTTGAAAAAAAAAAGTAGGCATGCACCAACAGGTGCGTGCCCATGCATGCAAGGGAGCACGTGCCCTGTGCGCACTTGTGGGCGAGCGTGCAGAAAAAGGGCAACATGCACGGAAAAAAAGATAAAACGTAGCAAGTGCACATGTGCACATGCGCGCGGACCTCTCAGCGTGCCTATGCGCGAATCTGGCCACGCACGCTGATCTCTCTCCATGCATGGATCTCTCTAGTTTTGAGCCGAGGATGCTGCCCTAATGAGCATGCATGATAAATGCTTTCAAGCTCTACGCAGCCAAGTTTTTGAAGAAATTTATAAGAAAATTAATAGTCAGTTCTCTTAACGACCCCAATGTAACTCGCACGACACGGTTTGAAGGGGCATATTTAATTTTATTGGATGAATAATATTTATCCAACACTCAAGAGGATTGAGAAAGAATATGGTCCAAACTTCAAACTCAAATATTACATACAAATTCAAATGCATACAAAGAAGAGAAGGATGTTTTAGCTTGAGAAATGTTATCTTTAAGATCAGGAAATGTGTCCAGAATATACATCAATTGAAGATAAACCCAACCAAATTCTCTCTAGTGAGAATTGAAAGCTCGTGGTGCACGATGATACTCCTATTGTTCATAGAACAGAAATTGGGTCAAACTCAAACTCAAGTTGAGCCCAATAATGGACTCAAGATCCTCAAAGAACACTCACAACTTGTGAAGCCCGCATTGATTTTGAGACTTAGGCAATCAAATGCGAGGCTCAGCCTGATATGAATCAAATCATGCATAAAGCTCAGCTTAATCTTCTCCAAATCAGATGAGGGGCTAAGTATCATGTGAACTAAAGCAAACATAAGGCTTAATCTAAATACATGATTCCATGTTGCAATTCGAGGAATCTTGCACGGCCCACCCAGAGGGTAGGGCCGGTGTCTCAGGAAGACTCTTACTTTCGAATGGCCCATTCAGGGGATAGGGCTTGTCTGTATATCAAGATGGCTCATATTTGTTATAAAGCCAACATGCAGATCAAAGTTACAGTCTTCAGTCAAACTCATTGATGTGATAAATTACTGCAAGCATATAATGTCAGTTGTAGCGCTATACAGGTCGTCCCACAGAAATCTTAGGTGTTTTGCGATTCTTACTATTTCTTTAGTTCTAGTGAATTAACAAAGAATTCTAAGTTGGAAGGATGAGTTTTAAGTTCGAGTGATTAGCATAGGATTTCGAATCCATTAGAATAATAGCCTAACAATAAATTATCTCATTCTTCCTATCTTTTTAATTATACACGGTTAAACAACATATTAAAAAGGTGATCTTTTTAATTTGATTTTAATCAAGTGCCCCTAAGTATGATCTATCAAGTGATGTGCAAGTATAAACCATAAAAAATAATAGCTTTCTTAAAAACAAATCATATCAAATAGTAAATCTCATAAATAAAAAAAGAAATAAACTTCAAACCCTAATCTAAGTATAGGATATCAAAAGACCAAACTTAAGTATAACGTATCAAAAAAATTAGATTTACAAGTTTATTCAAGTCAATTTATTTATAAGAAAATCTTTATTGATAATTCTAAAAATAAACAAAGAATAAGAATTTCAAAGTTCATCTAAGTATAGATTATCAAAATATTAATTAAGCATAATCTATCAAAGAATTATGATTTGTGAACTCTATCTTTTATTTATTTATAGAAAAATCATAATTTATTTATTTTTTGAAAGAAGATGAGATAAATCCATGTTAGATCTATTAAACTAACTTTATCTACATCCTAGGGCTAAAGAAAGTTAGCTACTCATAGTCCTAATAAGTAAAATCGAATTTTTATTCATAAACACAATAAAATCTAATCTAGAAAGAGAATAAATCTATACTAGAAAGCAATTAACTCTATCTAAAAAAATAAATAAAGATTAGAAAGCAATGGCGTACCTCTGGAGCACAGTATTGTGACCGTCACTGCTTCAGAAAAATCCTAATTTTATTAATAAAAAACGAATACAAAACTTACAGGATTCTCTTTAGAATACAAGGACGCTAATATATAGGCTTCAAAAATCAAATCCTAATTCTAGCAGAACTGAAAAACTACAAAATTATAACGAAACCACTGACAAAAACTCAGTGCATGGGCCCACCATCGGGCCGCTATTTGGCTGCAAATACCCCCATTGCATGGCAATAATTTGAGCAAATCCGTTGAAATTTCTTCCATATGAGTCTCTTGTATTGTGCGTTTGATTTTCCTGGCTGTATTTGACTTTGAGTCTTTGCCGTATTTTAAACTTGTAACTTTACCCTCTTTGAACTATTTCTATTTGAACTATTTTAATTGGATTACCTAAAAAAAAAAAATACTAAAAATATCCGAGTAGTATTTATTTATATACAAAAATAGATAAAGTATGGGAGGAAAATTACAATATATGATACTCATCACACCCCCACACCTATCTTGTACTAGTTCTCGAGCAAAACCTAAACTTAAGAAGAAAAAGAAAAATCCTAAATCACTTTCACAGGAATCACGATTGTACTTAGCATGTGCAACAAATCTTTAAACCCTAGATTACCCCTAGTAGACGAGTGTTGTCTTGTGAGGATTTAAAGTGAATATAACCACAAAATTCATGAAGAAAATAGATTAAGGAATAAAGAAAAATAAGGATAACTAAAAATTAAGAAAAATAAAATATTTTATACAAAAGAAAGAAAAAAATTTATGATATTTTCATCAATTAATCTCACTAATATACAAACTCAAGAATGCATTTAGATTATCAATTTCAAATTGAGTGTCATATCAGATACACTTATCTTTTTAATCAAAAATTTAAATCTTATCTTTCAATATCCACTGACAGATAATCTATTGGCTCCTATATAACTACGTACACGTGTGATAGTCTACTTCGGTTTTGAACTCTAACTCTAACTCATGATTCATCTCCTCTCTCATAACAATTTTTTTCTTTCTTTCTTTTTTTCTTTTTTTCTTTTCATGTTTTTAAGAATATTTCACTTTTCATGCGAATATTCATGCTTGCTTAGGCGCAACATACCCGATTACTCGGCTCATACTCTTTTTTTTTCTTTTTTTTTTAAATATTTCATTTTTCATGCAAATATTCTTGCTTACTTAAGCGCAAAGTACCTGATTACTTGGATCACTCTTTTTTCACTCTTGAGACTATTGCCTTAATACTAGGCGCACCCCATTATTTTATCACTCTCGAGACTATTGCATTAATACCAGGCTCACCCATTATTTTATTCTCACTTTTTTTTATTTAGAGAGAGAGAAAACTTACTCATTCGTTATCATCTTTATTCATAACCTAATAAATTATTGTGAAGTGAAAAATAAATGTATACTTGTCTCAAAACTACTGTTAGCGGTATTTATTTTTTAGATTTTAATCTTTTTTATAAAATTCAAAGTGTATCGTCCAATCTACTCTCCTATCCAATTTCAAATCTAAATTTGTTCCTTTATTTGTAATTAGGTTGATCTATCTAAATTTGTTAATTTTTTTTTCATTTTTTCAGTTTTTTTTAATTTTTTCAGTTAATTACCCTAAAAACTACCCAAAGTATAAAATAAAGAAACCCAAAAATCATCTAAAAATAAAATAAAAACTCTAAAAGAAAAACACAAAAATATGTTAACCCACTCCCCCACACCTAAACTCATGTATGTCCTCATACACAAACCAAGTGTATAAAATAAATATGAAAACTCTTATACAAATACTATACAAATAATGAGAGTCGTAAAAGTTACGATCTTAATATCATCATCCTATCAACACATGGAAAGCGGTCTGACCTCTTGATCGCTTCCCACTTTCATAGTGTGTGCATTTTAAACGTGAAGTGGATGCATTATTATATCTCATCAACCTCCTACAAGTTACGAAATTACCTATCTATAGCTTATGCCGCCCTCGCTTTTCCTTTGTCCACATGTAAGCATTAACAATTGGATTAAAGAATTCTTTATTATAAACCTGCCAATCATCATTAGTAACAAGCATAAATGTAGAAATATCATGAGGAGAGAAGAGTGCTATAGGATCAAGTGAATGTGATGGTAGCTCTTCTAACTCACGAAGTAATGCGAGCTCCTATGTAAATAAATTTTTAAAAGTTTGCTCATAAATCAATGGCACACTTGTCCAAGTATCATCATACATAAAGTCAGTATATGCCAATTCTTCTAATAATATGAGCTCATTTTTGAACATTTTTTCAAATAAGGGTTCATCATCAAGAGGTCAAATGAGAGTGCAAACTATAAATCATGTTGAGCTCAATGAGGAAACTCATTGTGTACTCATCCATATTGAATATATTCAATGCCACGGTCATATTCCCAAATGATAACTTCATGAGGCCACTCCTACAATCAATTAATGTATTTAATGTTGCAAGGAATGGTCTATCCAAGATAACCGGAATTGGATTCTGTGGATTAGACATTAGCTTAGTTTCTAAGATAATAAAATCTACAGGAAAGATAAACTCACTGACCTTAATGAGCACATTTTAACTATACCAAGTGGTCTCTTGATCGAACGATCAGCTAGCTATAATGTAACCTTGGTAGGTTAAAGGTTTTCTAACCCCAGTTGCTAATAAATGCTAATAAACAGTGCAAGGAAGCAAGTTGATACTTACCCCTAAATCAAGTAATGCCCTATCAAATATAGTGTTTCCAATGGTGCATGAGATTGTCGAGGAACCTAGATCTTTGTACTTGATAAGTAAGGAGTTAAAGATGATATGTGATATATTTGCAGCAAGAAAAATTTTCTCAGGAATATTTCTTGCTTGTTTCTTAGTACACAAATTCTTGAGGAACTTAGCATAAGTAGGAACCTGTTGTATAATGTCAAGGAGTGGAATATTAACCTTCACCTGCTGAAATGTTTCAAAAATTTTCTCTACTTGCGGTGAAGACTTCTTAAACCGATTTGGATATGGTACTTTTAGTAGGTATAGGTTTTTCTGAATGAGTATGTGACAGTGATGGAAGTGATGAAGATGGTTGTGGAGAAAGGGGTGGAAGAGATGATGTAGCCTGCGAGATAGTAGGAGTGGGATCAGGGGCATGGCTACAGTATTGTCCACTTGCTTGCCAGATCTAACCGTGTGAATGGCATTGCAATGATGGATATGTGACTAATTAAAGTTTGAGGAACTGGCATTAGAGTTCATTATGGGTGACTTGGAAAGGTACCCTGGGTACGTTCACTCATTTGACTCGCTAATTGTCCAACCTGCTGCTTTACATTCTTAATAGATTGAGAATTTACGAGCAGTTGTTGACCTGTACTTTGAATAAAATCAGTTGACCTATACAGGTGGTCCCATAGAGATATCAGGTATTTTGCGATTCTTACTATTTTTTTAGTTCAGTGGATTAACAAAGAATTCTAAGTTGGAAGGATGAGTTTTAAATTCTAGAGATTAGCATAGGATTTCAAATCTATTAGAATAATAGCCTAATAATAAATTATCTCTTTCTTCCTATCTTTTTAATTATGCACGGTTAAGTAACATAGTGATATTTTTAATTTGATTTTAATCAAGTATCCCTAAGTATGACCTATCAAGTGATGTGCAAGTATAAACCATAAAAAATAATACCTTTCTTAAATCCAAATTATATCAAGTAGAAAATCTCATAAACAAAAAAAATAAACTTCAAACCCTAATCTAAGTATAGGCTATCAAAAGACCGAACTTAAGTATAACCTATCAAAGAAATTAGATTTATAAGTTTATTTAAGTCAATTTATTTATAAGAAAACCTTTATTGATAATTCTAAAAATAAACAAAGAATAAGAATTCCAAACTTCATCTAAGTATAGATTATCAAAATATTAATTAAGCATAATATATCAAAGAATTATGATTTGTGCACTCTATCTTTTATTTATTTATATAAAAATCATAACGTTATTTCTTTTTAGAAAGAAAATGAGATAAAGCCATGTTAGATCTATTAAACTAATTTCATCTACATCCTAAAGCTAAAGAAAATTAGCTACTCATATTTCTAATAAGTAAAATAGAATTTTTATTCATTAACACAATAAAATCTAATCTAGAAAGCAAATAAATCTATACTAGAAAGCAATTAATTCTCAAAAAATAAATAAAGATTAGAAAGCAATGGCGTACCTCTGAAGTACAGTATTGTGGCCGTTACCCTTTCAGCAAAACCCTAATTTTATTAATGAAAAACGAGTACAAAACATACAGAATTCTTTTTAAAATACAAGGATATGGCCAATATATAGGTTTCGAAAATCAAACCCTAATTCTAACAGAACTGAAAAAATACAAAATTACAATGAAACCATAAACACAAAACTCAGCGCATGGGCCCACCATTGGGCCGCATTTGGCTTCAAATACCGTTATTTTGCGGCTATAATTTGAGCAAATCGGTTGAAATTTCTTCCACATGAGTCACTTTTCTTGTGTGTTTGATATTCCTGACTGTATTTGACTTTTAGTCTCTGCAGTATTTTAATCTTGTAGTTTTACTCTCTTTAAACTCTTTTCTGAAATTAATTTCCTAATCAGACTCTGATTTTATGCTATCTTCTTGTATGAATCGGATTAGCTGAAAAAGATACTAAAAATACCCAAGTAACATTTATTTATATACAAAAATAGATAAAGTATGGGAGAAAAAAATATAATATATGATACTCATCACTCATCTACAAAATGCAATCCTAATGACGCTCACCCATAAGAAGTGACCAAAAGCGACATTTCACCCACATGCAGAGTGATACTTAAACAACTTATTCTTTCTGCAGGGCTTGCTGTGTTAGGATTGACCAGGGCCCATCCAAACAACACACTGTCCAACCCAAGAAAAGGGCACTCTTTCCAAATTCTAAAAAAGCTCTCATGTATAAGGAAAGTGAACAAAATTCTCCAAAGCAATGCCGCATTTGCTTTTGCCATATAAGGCTATATTCATCATCCAAGAAACAGCCAATATGGTGAACTATAATAATATCTGGATGGTTCAAAATAAAATAATGGATAGCTCTCCTCTCAGTCTTTGAAGACACTTCAGCCTAATATAGGCTTAGCAAAATACCAAAAAGTTGATTCTTTTCCTTTGCATAAAGAATGGATTTAACTAGAGATTGTGAATGAGATCTATGAAGTTCCCAAAACTTTCCCATTTTTTCATATCATTCATGAGGCTTACAACATGGCAATCAACCAAACCAACAAAGTTATATTCCGAGATAAGCATCAATCTTGCCAAGAGATGTTTCGTAAGTTCAACTAAGTTAAAAACTAGTTTGACTTCCCAGTTTTGTAGTTGAAAATATTCTTACTCAACTAAGCAAGACGCGCCATCACGCCATCTATCTGAAAGATGAAGATGCGCAACTCAAGCAACTCAAACCTTCACATAGAGCTCCTCAGTCTGAATACAGAGTTCAAAATGATTCTCACATGTCTCAGATCCCATGCGAGACTTGCCATGACACTCACAAGTCTCAGTTCCCATGTGAGACTTGTCATGACATTCGCATTTCTCAGCTTCCATGTGAGGCTTGTCATGACACTAACATGTCTCAGATTGCAAATTAAGGTTTGTTATGACAATTGCGTATCTCATTCTACACAAGAGCCTCAAATTTGCATTAGTGTGTTCAAGTCATCACATGTGCTCATCTTCAGAGTTGCATCCATTTTTATAACCAAGGCTAAAAACACAAGCCTTATCTTCATGGTTATGTAGTCCACAAGACACACATGAAAGAGGGTTGCTCTCTAAAACTTTGTCAGAATCAAAGTTATGTGATAATGATGTTAGGTTTGAGCCCACTAAAAGGCTAAAGTTTCATGTGAGTCTCACAATCTTTGTGTATACATCACTGGGGATGATGCACACATTCTTTTGAAAACTATTGTGGAAATACGACTAACATCCATGATGAAATGGTCAATGTTTCACTTGCCTAGAATGGGGGTATAACTTTCTCCTGTCGCCTCCAACTCATCAAATTGAGAGTTAAATAGTTTGAGACAAAAATCACTCTAATCTCAAGCACAACTAGCTCAAGAAAGATAAATGCAGGTATTATGATTTGATACTCTAATACCAAACAACTATCAAGCCAATGGACATCCATATCCTACATCATAAGAACATGCATGCGAACATCTTCATATTGGTTGCAGTTATCCTACCACTGCTTGGCAATATTAACCAACACGTCATCATGCCTGCTCGCCGGCTCGATCAAAACCCAATTCTCTTCAGAAAGGTTTGACCATGCGCTGCCTTATCCGATGATCTTGAAGATGAAAATCAGAAAGCCCCTTACTTCTATCATTTCAGACCAAAATCATTCTGAATAATGGAGAAAATGGGATATAACTTCATTCGAAGGCTAGATTAAATTTTGGCAAAGGACATGGAAATTTTCTTCGCTCTTTCATCCCTGAAGGAAAAGAATTAGATTACTATCACAAAATCAACAGGGGGTAGGTTATATCATGACATCTAATACTCCAGATATAGAGGATATGATCTGCCAAAACGTGAAAAACTCTAATGGGAATTTAGACATCAGTCCGGGGGTACTATCCAATGAGCTAGCCGCAAAAATGAAAACTACTAGCCTGAATCCAGACAAAATTGATAAATTAATGCCTCCACAAGATGAAGTATTAGTCAAACATCTTAATGCCCAATAGAGCATATACTTTGAACAGCACGAACTGCCAACCCAAGACAAGGTGGTTCGAGTGAACATGGGTGACGAAACCAATCCCAAACCAATATTCATAAGCAAGGGGTTTGTCTTTTAATAAAAAAGATGATGTTATGACTCTCATCTGAGAGTACATCAACGTTTTTGTCTAGAATTATGAAGTCTTGCCAGGCCTAGATCCTCAAGTTGCTTTGCATCGGTTAAATATTATTCTAGATGCAGAACTAGTAAAGCAGCATAAAAGAAGACTCCGTCTAGAACTAATAGAGTTGATCAGATGAAGTTAAGAAGTTTATACAATCAAGCTACATCCGGGAAGAATAATATCCTGATTGGAAAGATCCGAATTTATTGACTTTCGAGATCTCAATGAGACTTGCTCCAAAGACAAATTTTTGCTTCCAATAAAGGATGTCATAATCAACAATACTTAAAGATTTGAAAGGATATTTTTCATAGACGGATTTTCTGGGCTTAATCAAATCAAGATGTACTATCATACCATTGCAGGACGAAATGGAGAATAACGTGTAGAATTTGTTATCAAAATGCAAAGAAACAAAGAAAAATATACAATGGGATTAAGGCTCCCTTAGGGCATGCAATTGAGCCTCAATTTGCTTCAGAACTTACTGTCGAGTTTTCTATATAGAAATCAAAGCACGACGATGCAATTTGTCTTCAGTGATGGTTAATCACTGAGTAGATTGAATATTGGCCGCCACCACAATGATGGTGCACACAATCACCTCTTGCTAAAGCTACTCCTACCGTAGAAACAAGCTCCTCCTGCCATTTGGTGGTCTTTTCAGTTGGCTTATCTCTAGTAAGGCTTGAGCCTTAGCAATAGTCTCACGGCCATGTCGAGAGATCAAACTTCCTCCTATTGCCGAAGTTTCTCTTGGCAAGCCAGCAATTCATCTCGAGACCATGCCACCGCTATCTCATGCTATTTCCATCACTTAACCAAAATGAGAATCCAAAGTATTCGAAAAATCATTACAAACTAGTGATGAGATTTCGAAAATTTTGAAGGGGGTATCTGTAGAATGAAAAAATTTCTCAAAAAAAAGGCAAAAAAGCTAGAAATCAGCTCTGTGTAAAACTCAAAATGCAACGCTATTAGCCCTGCATAAAATTCAGTATGCGAGGCTAAACTAGCACGCAAGGCTAACTCTGTTTGCAAGGCTAACTCTGCGCATGAGACTAACTCAGTGTGCGAAGCCAACTCAGCATGCAAGGCCAACCAGTATATGAGGCTAACTCAGTACGCGAGCCTAACTAGTATGCGAGGCTAACTCAGCACGCCAGTCTAATCAGTATGTGAGACTAACTTAGTACACGAAACTGACTCAGTACGCGAGGCTAATTAGCCTCGCGTAAAAAGCAATCCAGAATGAAATTTTTTTTCTGGATTTTCAATAGAAATGCAGAAAATCCTTTTAAAAGAAATTAAGGATTTTAAATCCTTATTCAATTATTACAAATTAAGGATTTCAAATCCAATTAATAGAAAAATCCTTTTTTTTATTGGATTACCTTTAAGAGGAAGATTTCTACTCTTATCTAGATGGAAAGTTGGCACATGGACTCTTGTCTATAAATAGGCATTGAGAGGACACTCAAAAAAGATTTTTGGCAGATGAAGCTATGCATAAAGAGCAATAACAATGTGACCAGCAGAAAACTAGGGCCTGCCTCCTCTCTACCCGGCAATCTTTAAGCATTGGATTGTCAATGGGTCTACGTTCTTGATTTCATTGCGACATCGATAACCCACATCTTATGTAAAACAAAGAGATGTTATATAAGTCATCTCGTTTATTTTCTTTTAAATCTTTCATTGCAATTCTTGGAACAATTATTGTAATTTGATGGCAATGAAAGTATAAATAAATTTCATTGAAAACAGGGGCCGATCCCGAAAGGGATGACCATGATCTTCCTATGCTCGGGCCAATCGTAGCCAAGTGGAACTACAGGCCTCAGTGGGAGCGCTCCGATGGGAAGCGAGATATCATTTTCCGACCCCGTTGCCCCTATTCTAGTGAGAGGGTCCTAGTCTTTATGAGCGAGGCCGGAGAGAAGAAATGGGGGGAGAAAGAAAGATATTGAAAGAAGAAATTGGGAGAAAATGAATGAGAACTAAAGGTGAAGAAGAAGAAGAAGATCATAGGGAGAGCTGTTGCTTGATTAGATCTTTTAAAAAAAAACCTATGGAGAGCTTCATCTTAACAAAAGATCATTATCGTCTCCTTCTGGCGACTGTCACTAGGTGAATCGAAGTGGACCAAGTAGCCAATTCTGGCTAAGGCTATAACTTATGTAGCACAGACCGGCTGCAGAGTAAAAGATACTATTGAGTAAGAGATGGCCCTTGGAGGAATCCAAACTGCGAGACTTGCCTGTAGCAATGGAGACCAAACCCCCGCAGAGGGGTGCTGGACCTTGCAAGCGCGGTAAACAGCCTGGGCTATGGTCATGCAACCGTGGAGCTAGCTTTTGAATCCAACGTATATGGTTTGCACAAGAATATTTCTCATAACTTGACTCGGGTTAAGTTTGAGCCCAATCGTGCCAGAAGCAATCACAATTGCTGGGTTTAGGGATGATGATGGGAGAAGCGGCGACCATTTTGGATGGTTAGGTCAAGCCCTCGTTGGCATTTGATTGCAATAACACCATTACTAAGGGTTTTGTGGTCGTCACTAGTTAGTGGGCAACCAACAATGACTGGGGGCGAATCTTCTTCCCCATAACTAGGTGCAATGGCACTCATTATCTGGCATCGCTGTTAAAGAACTGCCTTTAACATAACAATATCGCTAAAGAGGTGTTCACTCTACATCGCGTGCATCAGATGCAACTAGACAAGAAGGACGAGCTGCTCGCAGGCACAAGAAAGCTTGGATGTTGGAGGGAAAGTCGGAAATGGACATCACGCATCACTTAGGTTGTGTTTGGATTGAGTGAAAATGAAGGAAAAGAAAAGAAAAGGAAAGGGAAAGAGAAAAGGAAAGAAAATGATATGGAAATTGGTTTTTTTTTTTTTTCATGTTTGGTTAGAAAGAAAATGAAGAAGAAAATCTAAAAGAAATTTTAGAAAAAAAATAATTTTTTATATTTGGTTGCTCAATAGAAAATTAAGAGGAAAATATAATTCTATTTAAACTATAGAAAATTTTAATATTATTTTACATATTATTGATATAATTTTTAATTTTTAAATAATTAAGCATATAATAATCAAAGGGTCAAAAGTTCACAAAAATTAAAAATATCTTGGGATTAAAATTACAAGGAAATTTCTGC
This sequence comes from Dracaena cambodiana, assembly GCA_036321105.1. Taxonomy (NCBI): domain Eukaryota; kingdom Viridiplantae; phylum Streptophyta; class Magnoliopsida; order Asparagales; family Asparagaceae; genus Dracaena; species Dracaena cambodiana. The sequence continues at coordinate 9,473,850 of JAYEPQ010000016.1, forward strand.
AAAAATGTGGAAAACCAATGCAACATATAAGAATAAATAGATAACAACAATATAAATCAGCAGCATATCAGCAGAGTAACAACAACAACGGCACAGTATCACAACATAATATCAATAGCCCATTTACAACAAACCTGCCAAATCAAATGCCAATAAACAAGCAGCCCATCTGTTTAAAACAAAATAAGCTAATAGTCAAACAGAGTATAAAACGCAAGGTAATAATAAAAAAAATCAATTAAACAAACATCACATTGTTAACATACTAACAAACACCATTTTTAGCAATAATAACAAACACCACATTATCAGCACTCACCACCTACTAGTCCAGCAACACAACGGTTCCACTTTCTTCCATATCCATACACAACACAGCCATAGAGTTCAAAATTAAAAAAAAAAAAAAAAAACATACAAGTAACAAGTTACAAACTTCAAAATACAAAATATAGAGTTACATAACTTGATGACAAGCTCTAATTCAAAAGCGTACATGACACGAATATCATAATTTTCTCATTTTTTTAGATATATAATCAGTCTTTTGATAATTTAAGAGATGCTAGCTCCATACATCACAAAATGTGAAATGATTTCTTGATCAAGATCATTACTTAAAAAACATTCCAATCCAACTCCAACTCTAACTCTTTATGGCCATTCTATTACCTGTAATAGCAAAAGTAAACACAATAAGTATGATTGATACTAATTCTGTTAAAGTGAACACAATAAGTTCAATCAAGAGAAGATACTACACATAAATGATATTCTTCATGCTAGGCAACTTCTAAGTACAAATATAGCAACTTGATTATTTTGATTGTAGATTAATGATTAAAAAAGACTAACTAAAAATATGATGTGCAAAGAATATTACCACCCAAGCTTCAATTCCAACCATCTTTTCCTTCGATTGATGGGCAAACCAATGAAAGTTCTTCCCCGAACCACATCATGACAAAGGTAGTCACATGCTAAAAGTTTTGAATCTTCATCCAACGCTTCAACCTTTGAAACCTCCTCAAATATTTCTTCTTCCGTATACACACGAGGTGCACAGCTCACGATTGCGGAAGCAACTGAGTCCATTCCAGTTTTCAGCATATGAGAGTCTTCACTTATATTGTGATTTGAAACTCCACGCTTTCTTTTATATGTCACTTTAGATGAGCATACCTTGGGAACTTGTTCTTGGTTACCTGAAAGTGCCATGGATTCTACATCATCTTCTTGACCGACCTCCTTATCACTCTCTTGCTCGGTGTTGATAGAATCCGATACTTCTTTATCTTTTTCTAAGCGAATGCGTCTTTCTTTTACAGTTTCAGCACCAAGGCCCGTAGCTCTATCTTTACCATAAATTAGTTGTAAGTTCTCAAAACTTGGCACGGCTTTGTATCGATATTGTGCTGCCCCTGCATGTGACTATTGTATACAAATAATAAATAAGATAAAAACTTGGCATATGAAAATTATCATGCCAAATTCAAGTCCATAACATGCACAACAAATAAAGATAAGACAGCTAAAAAGTTTAACTCCCAACCATACTTGTCTTTCCTTGTTGAACATCCAGCCAAAATTATTTCACCTAAATCAATTAGAAATTTAATAGAACATTCTATTTCCTCGCAGAATTATTTGATACATATGATGCTTACTGTCTCATTTTCACCAACAGAACAATTAAGATCTGTTGATATTCACTGAAAGTTATAGAGAATTCATCCCTTGGTCTTGCTTGCTAGTTGATGGTCAATTTTTTGTGTGATATGTGTCCAAATATCAAATGTACAAGATAAGAATTCATGACCAATGCCTAGAAAAAGTGAGGAATATCTAGGGGAATGTCTCCAAATGCCCAATCAAGCACATTAAAAATAAATAAATAAAGTAGTTAATAATTGATCAATGAAAGACATGGGCTTAGTCCCAACGTTTAAATTCGTACTTTCAATATAAGTACTAATTATGAAACAACATGGGGGTTTTGCCTCACGGCTTATTCAAGAAAAAAAAACATTAGGGCTTTAATAGAGGATTTGCGATTGAATGCTTATTAGAAAGTAGTATCTTGGCATAAAAACTAGATATGTGACTGTGAGGGCACACAAGCTAGACATAAGCATCATTAGCACAAGCCAGACAGCCTGAAGTCGCGCATTCTTTATAATTGAAGTTCTACAAACAGTTTATATAAGGAAGCATTTATATATAGCATGAAGAATGGAAATTAGTAAAGAAAGAAATATCAGAAAATTGAAAAATTCAAAACAGAGAAGGCTATACATAACTACATAAGATATGATACTAGAAATACTAAAAACACGAAACGGTCCTACCAAAATAATATCATCCATAATACTATAACTTGAATCTTCCCTCGGAAACAACAATCAACGCGAAAGCTTACTCTTTTATCATAAGTTTAGCAATCTTTGCAAATATAGCACACCCACAAATACAAGTACTATGCAATAGAGGGACTGAGAATTGAACTAGCACTAACTTGATGCAAGGATAGTGAATTCAATCAAATAACTCATCGAAGTATCCAATACCAAATTATATTATACTCAAAATTTTGAGATAATACTTGTGTGACTTCAAACTTTTACTGAAGTAATCTATAAAAAAACAAATCAACTGATGTGGGTCAGCTTCTAATTAAATTATGACACTATAAACTAATCAAGTAACCCCAAAATCCTAAAACTAAAATTAAAATCCCCACCAAAGCTCTAGAAAGACAATAATTATCTGAAACTTGTCGAGTCTGAAGACTCAGAACCACACAAGTAAGGGATCAAACTCTAAAACTATCCACATGGGTCCTCATAAAATCATAGATTTTATCTGCTTGTTGATGCTTCTGACGATCAAAATCATTACAGAACATAACAGAGATGCTTAACTTTAGCTGTGACATACTAAAAACAAGAAGAAATTGCAGAACAAATCAAGAAAATGATAAAAAAAAGAGAGAGAGAGAGATATTATCTAATTCATTCTATTAAGAGATAGTAATGCCGTTGTAAATGTAATTTAGGCTTATTTAAAAAACAAACAACTATAACTTGAACTCAGAGATATGATAACATACCACTATATAGATTTCCCAAACTTTTGGTTCTGCATCTATAGTGACTTTATTAAATGCAAAACCGCTGCTAAAGTTCAGTATATCTTGAAATGCACCCAAATCCTTTTTAAGTGTCTTTATACGATTTTTCAAATGAGCTACACTAACTCTAATTACACACTTCACAAACAATTCATCACATGCAGCTTGGTAAGCAACATTTGGAAAACTCCCATCAGGTTTTAGTCCCCGTTGCATCTGCTCAATTAATGCTTCAGTTAAGCAATTATCCATCTCAGTTGTCCATACTATGTTCTTCTTCAAACTTGACTGAGTTTCTAATTGTGTATCCATCTCAGCACCCTGCAACAATATTCACAAGAATTAGATAAATTGTCTTTCTTATACATCGTAGCGACAAAAGTTACAAGAACTAGCCAGACCGAGCAGATAAATGGCAATAAGTAAATTTGTTAAAACCATAAAAAAAATTTTAAATAACAAAAACATGACTTCATTATTTAATATAAAGTAATTAAAAGATAAGATCTTAACTGAAATCTAATTGAACTTTATAGTTATTTCTATAATTCCAACAAAAGAAAAGTAAAACCGTACAAGTCAATAATTTCTCCACATGTGATCGGCTATTTTTTGTCTTAGAATTTCTCCTCGTCTAAACTCTTCGTCATCACTTAAAATCGGAGCTTCTTCCCCATCATCTCTCATTCGATACTGAACTTTTTTATTGACTTTTGCAATAAGTTCTTCATCTAGATCAACACCCATTAGGTAATTATGAAGGATGCTACAAGCATATATGATGACCTTTTGTGTTTCTATTGGATAGTGTGGCTCTGTTCCACTTCCTAAAATTGGAAACCGTTTCTTCAACACTCCAAAAGCATGCTCAATTGCATTCCGCAATGAGGAGTGGCGATGGTTGAACACCTCACGAATATTTTCAGGTTGCCGAATTGAATATTCCTTAAGATGATAACGTGTACTCCGATATGGAGTAAGAAATCCTGGCCTCAACATAAACCCTGCATCAACAAGATAATATTTTCCTAAAACAAACAAAGATAGGATAATTAGTATAACATCTATATAATTAAGGTGTTTAAATATTAATGAACTTGTTATATATATATATATATATATATATATATATATATATATATATATATATATATATATATATATATATATATATATATATATATATATATATATATATATATATATATATATATATATATATATATATATATATATATATATATATATATATATATATATATATATATATATATAATATATATATATATATATATATATATATATATATATATATATATATATATATATATATATATATATATATATATATATGTGGTTGTCACCTTGAGGAACAAATAGCTTGTCCTGTCTTGTCAAGGCATTGTTTAGCATCCGAGAGTCAGAAACCGATCCCTCCCAACCAACCAAGATATAGGTAAACTTTAAATCAAAAGTGCATGCCGCTAACACATTTTGAGTAGGAAAATCTTTCCGACCTCGATATCTTCTCGTATCTTCTTTTGCCACTTTCACACGAAAATGAGACCCATCGATTGCACCAACACAATTCTATAACAAAATCACAAAGTTTTATTAGCATTTAGCAATTTCTACAATTAGTATATTGTATCGTAGCATTTGTTTTAGAATTTTACCTTAAAATAGGGCATAAATCTTGGATTATTCTGTATTTCTGACAGAATTTCAGAGCCATCAGGTTGTTTTAAAAATTGATTTTCAAGTGATATTACAGCTTTTAAAACCTTGTGAAAGTGGCGACTAATAGTCTCACCGGAACGCCTAAAGTAGAATTTGACCGATTTATTCTTCCAATTATGGGAAACAATTTGAAGGAACTTTGCAACTTGTTCCTCCACAGAACAACGCCTAGTGTCATGAAGATGTGAAATTTCTCAAAGCAATTGACACAACTTAGCAAAAGCGTCAACCCCCATACGCAATTGTTCACGACAATCACTATCACTTTGTCGTGTGAGTCTTTCCATGAGTAAATTTCTATCTTTATCTCATTGTGTCAAGATAGATCTATCTATATATTTAGTTTCATGTAATGTTGTTGTTTTAGCAACTACATACGAGGTGTAAACAACCATACTTCCAACTGCACATTTTATCTTCATCATTTTCATTTCCCACCTATCTTCCTCCTTCATCTACAAATTAAGATAAAATATTATAATTCAACAAATTATTATTTGCTAAGAAAGTCAAATTTCTACAAATTATGATACTTCTCACTTGTCAACAACAGCCATTGTAAAGTAAAACTAAAAGACAATCTAATATTATAGAACGGAAGAACACATTACTCATGATCACTAACTAACTCGATAAGGATAGCTATAAGATATTTTAGGGACAAGTATTACAATATGTAGGCATAAACTTAAAAAAGTTATATAAAACACAGAGGATTACCTACTCTTGCTACTTTTTCTTAGAAAAAAAAAAAACCTACTCTTACTACTACTTCCACTACTAAAAATTTGAATGAAGTCAGCTATATATAGTTTCTACCAGGCACCAGCATCACTCTCAATGACTTTCCCTGATTTTAATTGGGTGAGTTATATCTTGCCAAATTCATTCAAGCTCCTCAACCCACACGTATTTAACCATGTCTGCTAGAATCTAACTCTAAATAATCTGCAAAAAAGAAAGATCCCTTTTGTACAGTTGTGCACAGCACTAATCATAGCTTTTTGGAATGAAGTAGGTGTTTTGCCCATCACAGTAGGATTTGTACTTATGCGATAATTATTTGTTAATTAAGCTGATAATTGTGTGTTTGGATGTTTTCTTTGTCAAATTGCAGACATAACATAAGAGGACTCGTAATTCTTCATCTTCGATCTCTATAATTTATTTTATACCAAACCAAAAGCTCACCAATAGTAACATAGACAATTAAACAAAAATGATAGATGACTAATATAACATAGATAACAAACAAATTAAACATAGTAACAGATGCATATGCAAGAACAAACATAATTTTATAAGCACCCCTGAACTATTTATTATCTATTTGCTGTCTGCCAAAGTAATTTGAAAAATACTCAATTTGGATATTATAGATTCAAAAAAACTTATAAAAAACTTACATCCATTGCTAAATCAAACGATCTCTTTGATCCAGCCATCATATCAAAATCTTCTTCCTCAACAAGTGGGTGCTAAAAAAAAAAAAGAGAAAATGGGTCGGTAATTGCTGGAAAAATTTATAAATAAATAAAATAGAAAAAAATACAAAGCAAAATCAAAAGAAATTTGTTGAAATCTAGCAATGGAAAAAAAGTACAGATTTAGGGTTAGGGTTTCATACCTTTTGCAATCGAGAGGGATCCAAGATTGGGATAAGGCTCAACCGATCAAAATTAGAGAGAGAGAGAGAGAGAGAGAGAGAGAAGGCGGAGAGAGAGAGAGAGAGACAGAGAGAAGGCGAAGCGAGAGAGAGAGAGAGAGCGGCTCGGTGAAGGCGGAGAGAGAGAGAGAAGGAGAAGCGAGAGAGAGAGAGAGAGAGAGAGAGAGAGAGAGAGAGCAAAGCGAGAGAGAGAGAGATAGGAGGCGAAACAGAGAACCCAGGCGGAGAAAGAGCGAAGGCAGGGAGAGAGAGATCAGACCCGATATTTTTTCTTCTCCTTTTTCCTTTTTCTCTCAATTTTTCTTTTCTCTCACTTTCTCTTGGTTTTGAGAAAGAAAATAAAAAAGAAAAAATTCTAATAAATTTTCTCTCACTTTCTTTTCTTCTTATTTTCTCTCTAATTTTCTCTCAAACTAAACAATGGAAAACAAGTTTCCCTTTCTTTTTCTTTTCTTTTCCTTCATTTTCCCTCAATCCAAACAGACCCTTAGAAAAATAGAAGAACTTGAATTTTTAAGTTGCCATTAGATAGAGGAGCGTTGTTGGGGTTAGCATCACCAGGCATATGTTGATGTCGACATGGCTGATTATCGAGTGGATGCAAGCATATCAAAGGTGAGAAAATCTACGTCGATGGTGAGTTGGGTAACGGCGGTAAAGGTTCGAATGAGATTTTGAAATTAGAATTTTAAAATTGAAATCAATTTGGACGTGAAATGACTGCGGGTTACGGCGCTTAGCATTAGCACATGTCATGTCGTTATTATGTTTATTTGGTGTTAGTTGCATCCACCTAAGAAACCCTATACCTTGTTTACTTGAGGAAGCTCTTGCTAAACTCTTGTGTATTTTCTAATTGTGGGATCCTCTTTAGCGATCGATGCTAATAATATTACTATATATATAATCGGTGGACTAATATCCCCTGCGTACTACTAATTAGTAGTTAATAAAAATAGCATACAAATTTTTATGGTTAGGTTTAGGTTTAGGTTTATATATATATTCACAACGGAACCTTGTATTCCTTTTAAAAAATGTATATTAATTTACCTCATACCATATTAATACAACTAACAATCTAGATTGCATCCATGTCGGTTAACTTCAAATATGGATTTTCTAATATTCGAATCGAATTACTAATTAAACTAGTATGTCTCATTAAGAGTATTTAATGGAGCGTGGGGTATTATATGCCCATCATTTTATCTCAAAAATATTTGAATAGTATCCATATCCATTTTTTTTTAGCGAAGGATATTAAATTTCTTTCCGTAGCATATCCGTATTCAAAATTATATCCATAAGAAGAAAACAAATATAAATATGAAAATAACTTTATCTGATCGTCTCCTATCTGCAGAAAAAGATTCCCCAATTGTCGGATAGACGAAATTCAAAGGTTTCGCACACAATATCTTCATGTTATTCACTTGCATCGGTGGTTCTGCCTAAACTTAATTTCTTCTAATTGTCGACTTGCATCCACCGATACAGTTGATGCACATGCAATGACAATTCCTGGTTAACTAGCCCGTTTGCTAAGCTAACCATGCATAAAGGATCACATGAAAGTAGCATAGCTCAAGGCTTTAACCTAAACAACACTAAGAAACCTAGAAATTGCGTAGAATTCCTAGACAACAACAATACCGCAGTGCCTTTGTGCATACTTGATAATTTGCTCAATCTCCTCATCACCCTCGATCGTGTTGTTATGATTGAGGTCACCTTTCCACAATGCTCTCCATGATCTCCACCAGGTGCAGCTTATTCGAAGTTTTTGCAGCGCCTCACGGAGCTCGGCCCTGTCAATGCGCCCATTACCATCCCTATCGAAACTATAGAGCCACTTCTTGAACTCCTCTTTTGTCATTGCTTCGTGTTGAACATTCTTTTCAAAATAATGCATTGGAACTGGGGAGAGGAGTTCCCTTACTTATAAGCCTCGGGTGTCACTTAACACTAGAGATGGGTAGGTAGTTTTATAGTACAAAAAGGTGGTGGCTGTTGGGCTTCAATTGAACTACAGTGCATGAATTACATGCATAGTGCTACTACGTGTGGTGGCCCAAAGGTTGTGGTAGTTCAGTGCGTATCAGAACTTTCTTTGTGGATTCTTCAGAAAAATGTGCCATGTTACCTTTATCCTCATGCCTCTTCCACCATCTCGACCTAAATAGTAATAGACAGCAAGAGAGTTATCGACTTGTGCCGTATCAGAACCTTTATCCGATTCCAAAAACATGATAGAGTTATCGTTAAAGAATCGCTCTTTATGGATGTTGACTAGTTCTGCAAGAGAGTGGATTTATTTCTCACTGCCGGCAGAACTATTCGAATGTGAAAACACATTTCATCCTCGCTAGATATTGTCCCATGTGGTTCCCCCATCTTGTTGGAAGAAAACTAAGGTGAAAATACTTTTTCGACTGGTCAGAAGGTGAGCCACTCCTGTTTTTAATTTTCTTAAATAATCGTGAGAGTGAGAATGAAAATAAGCATGTCTAACGGATAACACTTGCTCCGTTCTATTCAAAAATTTGAATCAAAAATAAAAGTTTAATTTGTTTAATTTAAATTTTTTGCATAGAGTGATTAAAGAGCCGGCTCTTAGAGCCTGTTTATTTTCATTCTCACGTTATTAAAGAAAATTAGAAAAATCTTGTTAATTCTCCACTTACTGCTCATTTCAAGTTGATAGCATCTCTATACCTGTATTTGTATTTCTCATGCAATTGAGAGCAGATGCATGTGTTGTCTCGACAAAGATGTGTAGGCTCTATAAATACTGCCAAAAGCACACTATATTTCCAGCAATCTTTGTCGAGACAACACATGCATCTGCTCTCAATTGCATGAGAAATACAAATATAGTGTGCTTTTGGCAGTATTTATAGAGCCTACACATCTTTGTCGAGACAACACATGCATCTGCTCTCAATTGCATGAGAAATACAAATACAGGTATAGAGATGCTATCAACTTGAAATGAGCAGTAAGTGGAGAATTAACAAGATTTTTCTAATTTTCTTTAATAACGTGAGAATGAAAATAAACAGGTTCTAAGAGCCAGCCCTTTAATCACTCTTTACAAAAAATTTAAATTAAACAAATTGAACTTTTATTTTTTATTCAAATTTTTGAATAGAATGGAGCAAGTGTTGTCCGTTGGACATGCTTATTTTCATTCTCACGATTATTTAAGAAAATTAAAAACAGGAGTGGCTCACCTTTTGACAAGTCGAAAAAGTATTTTCACCTTAGTTTTCTTCCAACAAGATGGGGGAACCACATGGGACAATATCTAGCGAGGATGAAATGTGTTTTCACATTCGAATAGTTCTGCCGGCAGTGAGAAATAAATCCACTCTCTTGCAGAACTAGTCAACATCCATAAAGAGCGATTCTTTAACGATAACTCTATCATGTTTTTGGAATCGGATAAAGGTTCTGATACGGCACAAGTCGATAACTCTCTTGCTGTCTATTACTATTTAGGTCGAGATGGTGGAAGAGGCATGAGGATAAAGGTAACATGGCACATTTTTCTGAAGAATCCACAGAGAAAGTTCTGATACGCACTGAACTACCACAACCTTTGGGCCACCACTCGTAGCACTATGCATGTAATCAGGGTCGGCCCTGGGCAGGTGCAGGCTGTGCACCTGCCCAGGGCCCACAATCTAAAGGGGGCCCATTGGGCCAAGGTACACATCTACAGTAATTTTGAAATATTCCATCAAAATTGTCAACGGCTAGTTTTTTTTATTTTATTTTAATTTATTTCTTCAAATGGCTTGTTTTTAACCCAATGGTAGACTCCATTCCAAAACAAAAACCACACTAAACCAATATCTCCTCCTCTCTCCCTCTCTTTATCTCTATAAATATTTTTGTTATTAGGTTGTCGAATGTGTTGGCTCCCAGCTATTATGGCATTCTGCTGCTTGGTTCTTTTCAAGGTGCTTTTGTTCTTTTTTCTTATATAATTTTTTTATATTTTTTCTCAAAAAAATATTTTCTCAAAAACATTTGTCTGGGAGTGAAAAAAGAAAAAAAAAGAAAACAAATAGAACAGTTAATACAATCACAAAGGGGAGCTATGGATAAATTTGTTAAAATAGCAAGTTCCTCTAATGAAAATTTGGATAGATTAAGTGATGATAATATTGAAAATTCAAATGAAAATGTAAATGAACAAAATCAAAATAATGAGGATATTGATAATTTGAGTGAGTATAATGATGTACCAAATGAATTTTTTATTGAAAATGTAATAGTTGATGAACAACCAACCCATTCTTTTGATATTTATGATTCTAGAAATTAGGATAATTTTGATAATAAATTAAGAGACTTTTTGGTTAAAAAAAGGCCTATTAGAGAATTGAATCTTGTGTTTCCTTTAGATAACACATCTAAGTATTTTTCATATGGTTATTATATACTAGAAAGTTAAGTAATGGAGAGACTAGTGATCGAAAATGGTTGGTTTATTCTAAACATGTGGATAAAGTATATTATTTTTCTTGTAAGTTGTTTAAATCTAATAATAATAAAACTGCATTAGCAACTAATGGATTTAGAGATTGGAGGCATCTTGGTGAAAGACTCAAAGAACATGAGAATAGTATTGAGCATATGACCATCATGGAATCTTGGAATAAACTAAGAGTAAGATTAAGCAAAAATCAAACAATTGATAAAGATTTACAACAAGAAATTATGAAGGAGAAAGAGCGTTAGAGACAAGTTTTATAAAGAATAATTTATGTTGTGAAATGTCTTTCTAAATATAATTTATCTTTTCTAATGAGAAACTTTACCGAGATGGTAATGGTAATTTTTTGGGATTAATTGAGATGATTGCAGAATTTGATGTGATAATGCAAGATCATGTTAGACGCATTCAAAATCATGAAATTCATCATCATTATCTTGGTCACAAAATTCAAAATGAGTTAATTTCTCTTTTGGCCAATGGTGTTAAAAGTTCCATCATAAGATTTATTAAAGAGGCTAAATATTTTTCTGTTATTCTTGATTGTACCCCCGATGTGAGCCATCAAGAACAAATGAGTCTAGTAATACGATGTGTGAATATGTCTAGTAACAAAATAAAAGTAGAGGAGTACTTTTTAGAGTTTTTAAAGGTGGATGATACATCCGGTTTGGGACTTTTCAATGAATTATTAAGCGCACTTAAGTCTCTTGATCTTGATATTGATGATGTGACAGGTCAAGGTTATGATAATGGTTCTATATGAAGGAAAAACACCAAGGGGTTCAAAATCGGTTACTTGAAATAAATCCGAGAGCGTTATATATGCTATGTGCTTGTCATAATCTTAATCCTACTCTTAGTGATATAGCACATTCTTGTGTTAAAACTGCTTCATTTTTTGGAATTGTTCAACGCATATATACTTTATTTTCTAGCTCTCCTAAAAGATGGAAGGTTTTACTTGATAATGTTTCAAATATAACTGTGAAATCTTTGTCCAATACTCGTTGGGAGAGTCGAATAAAAAGTGTCAAAGCTATTAGATTTCAAGCTCCTCAAATAAGGTTGGTTTTATCAGAGTTATCAAAATCTTGTGATGATGCAAAGTCAAAGAGTGAAGCGGAAAGTTTGGTTAGTGCACTTGAGTGTTTTGAGTTTTTACTTGGTATGGTTATTTGGAATGATATTCTATTTGCAATTAGTATGGTGAGTAAAAAGCTGCAATCTAAATCTATGTGCATTAATGCTACCATGAATCAATTAGAAGGTGTAATGGAATTTTTTGAAAAATATAGAAATGAAGGGTTTGTATCTAGTATAAATACTGCCAAAAACATTGCATGTGAGATGAATGTAGAGCCTACATTTCCAATAAGACGTCGCATTATTAGGAAAAGACAATTTGATGAAAATGATAATGAAGAGGAAATGCAATCAGAAGATGAGTCATTTAGAGTCAATTATTTTTTGGTCATTGTTGATATGGCGATTTCTTCATTGAATAATAGATTTGAGCAACTTAAGATATTTGAAAATATTTTTGGATTCTTATTGGATTCAAAAAAGTTGAAGTCATTGGATGATAATTAATTAAGAAAGTGTTGTATTAATTTTGCCAATACTTTTTATCATAACAATGTGTCGGATGTGGATTTAGATAATTTTTTTTCTGAACTAAAAGTGTTGAAGATGACTCTGCCAAATATGTCAATGTCATCAGTTGAAATTTTTGAGTATGTCAAAATTGCAGATTGCTATCCTAATATTTCCATTACTTATCGAATCTTATTGACAGTACCTATGACTGTTGCATCAGCAGAGAGAAGTTTTTCAAAACTGAAATTGCTGAAAATCTATTTGAGGTCATCAATGTCACAAGAAAGGTTGAATGGTTTGGCGATTTTATGTATTGAGAAGGAAATATTGGACAATATTGATCTTGATACTATTATTGAGGATTTTGCATCTAGAAATGCCCGAAGGAATTGCTTTTTATGAATTATGATTAGTTTTTGTAATGGCAAAACTATGTTCTAAATTTTAATTTTGGTAATAAAAATATTTATTTAAAATTTTAATAAGATTTGTTAGGACCCCTTTCTTATTTCTCCCTGGCCCTCTAAAACGTTAGGACCGGACCTGTCTGTAGCGTTGTTATTTTGAACGCAAGGTTGGGAGCCAAGATTGTGCTCACAAATTTCTGTGTTGTCATTGTTCCGTCCGTACTTGATCTCATACATGGAGGAAAGTGGATCACTGACATAAATGTTCCGGTACTGGACAATGTTTAAGGATTCATAATAGCTATGGGGTAAAGGTTCAAAATGATGCTCCTCAACCAAGGACAAACTCCCTCCATCAATAAAGGGTATTTTCGGAAAGGCCTCTACTTGCGTCATTGAGATAATTACTTAACATGCTAAAGCCAAAAGAGTCCCCTCCTAAATAACTGAATAATCACCACCTCTTACAAAAGATATCTTTGGCTCTTAGATAAGAAGGCAATTCTTACATGGGACAACCTGCAGCGTAAAAGCTCGCAGGGTCCTAATAAATGTGTGCTTTGCGGAACAGCCATCGAAACAATGCAACACATAATGTTAGCATGTCCGTACTCTAGGAGGGTCTGGGTGGAAGTTGCGCGTCGGTATAACATCCAATTAAAAGGAGGTACCTTTGTCTGGACGTACTTCTCACCTAGGGACAGTGTTCATAATATTCATAGGACCGTCATAACAGCTATAGTTTGAAATCTATGGTTGGAGAGAAATAAAAGAATCTTTATTAATAAGGCTCATAGTTTGGACCACTGTATTTATTATATTACTAATGATGTGTTATTGTGGTCAACAATCTTTAGAGGACCAGGGATGTTTTTGCAAACCATTCCACCTGACAGCAATACTGAGGTGAACTTGAGGCTACTCCAAGAGAGTACAAGCGCAGGAGATGGCGAGGAGGAGATAGCCTATGTGACTCCAGTGGATTAGGTTAAGATGGAGTAGGAACAGTGATCGTCCGCCGCTTGTATTTATCACTTTTCATTATGGGTTGTATTAGTCTATTTTGGCTTTGTATTAGGTACTTTATATGTTTTTACTTACTCTTTATATGTTTTTACACTTTTCATTAAAACCCTTTTAATGGAACACGGGGGGTGATAACCCACCGTTTTTTATCAAAAAAAAAAGAATTTTACCCTCATAAGAGTATGAGTAGAGCCAGAATTGTTTAGTGAACAAGAGCCCCCAAAACTACAACTAAAGCAACTGATGACTCTCTTGTTAAAGCAATGACCACCACTCATCAAGGAGTCCAACCCTCCTAGGAAGAAATTTCTGCCTCTGCCATGTGTTCTGAACCAATTCATTATCAACAGAAAAAGCAAGAGGTAAGTTACCACTTACAATATCTGAATTGCTTTTCCCACTTGGCATAATCCAGTAGGAGATCTAAAGGTGTGGAAAGTACTATATAAGCAAAGATACAGTCATGTCAGGGCTTTTAGAGAAGGAACAGGGAATTCACAATCTCATTTATCTAGAGCCAAACATCAAAAATGTGGATTCTTTGGTTCTTAGCAAAGACATCATCCAGACCCAACATAGAACTTTAAAGAGAGAGTGCCTAAGGAAAAATACTCTTTCCATTACCAAGGGGAGAGCACTCCTACATTTTTATACAATAAGCAAAAACAAGGCGATCCTGCAATCCCAATAGCAAGTGAGGAGGAGTTCTCCACGGAAGAGGAACAAATAGAAAGTGAGGAAAGGTTTGATGATGACAACCAACGAGACCTTATTTTTAATCAATAAGTGGCAATCTAGATGCGACATCAACAATTGTTGCTAATGGAGCCCTATTACCGCAGCGGGTTCGGTCCGCCCAAACGGGTCTAAAAATAAAAACCAGCCCAAAATAAAACCTATTATGAAGCTTATAAAAGGTGCGGCTAGGGCATTGTTGAGGGTGCTGAGGTTTCTTTTGTGCGCTCGTGGCTGCTGCTCTTGATTTTGGCTGAAGAAAAGCAAAAGGGTAGAGGTTTTACAGCAGCTCAAGATAATAATTGTTGTTGCTGCAGTTGAATATTACAAGGGGCAGCAGCTGAAGCAATTAAAGGGCAGCAGCAGCTGAAGCAAAAGAGATTTCTTGTTGCGGCCTGAAGCAAGAATTTAAGGAGTTGTTGTTGAAGCAACAAGAGGTGAGGGTTTGATCTCAATTCTTGTATGATTTTATTGTGATTTCTCTTGTGGTTGAGAACTAGAGAGTTGTAATTCTCTTTTGATGTAGTGGAAGCTTTTGATCGTGTCCCATGAATGTAGGCATATTGCCGAACCACATTAAATCTGTGTGTTCACTGTCTCTTCAATTTTTCTCTTTGTTTAGCTACTATATTCCGCTATTTGTTTGCATTGGTATTATTTATTTTTGCTAACAATTGGTATCAGAGCCTGGTTCGGATCAGATTTTACTCAGATTGGTGTTAATTTTGAGTGGGAGTTAAGGCGGAAGATAGAAAGGACAAAATTGATAATTTTGATGGGTAAGACTTCCAATGATGGAAGTTGTAGATGGAAAACTATTTATATCAGAAAAATTGACATCAACTACTGTTTGGAAAAAAGTAAGAAAAGATAATTGATGAGAAGTAGAAATTGTTAGACATGAGGGCTTTGGCATAGATTCGATTGTGCCTGACAAAACATATTGCATTCAATGTCTCTAAAGAGAAAACCACTTCAGATTTGATGTCAGCATTGACTAAATTTTACGAAAAGCCGTTTGCTTTAAATAGACTATTTCTAATGAAAAAGTTTTTTTAACTTAAAGATTCCTTCTGATAGTTCAGTTGTTAATCATTTGAACAAATTTAATACATTATGGGCACCATTTGAATTCTTAAAGTTTGTCTTTTCTGATAACATTAAAACTTTGATATTTATGTGTTCGTTACTGGATAGTTGGAGTAATATTGTTATGGCCATTAGCAATGCTTCCAACACTGCTCTTAAAATTGATGATGTTGTGAGTACTATCATGAATGATAAATTGATTAAAAAGAGCATGGGTGAGAGTACAGTTTCTACAAGTGCTGCTCTATCTGTTTATAATGAAGGAAGGAAACAAAGGGATAGAAGTTTAAGCAGGGAGTCGAACCAAAGAGAGAGATCAAAATCTAAGTGGAACTTCAAGAAAAAATTAGTGTGTTGGAAATGTAAGACAGAGAGTCATATAAACAAGGATTGTCCAAATAAAAATAAGGAGGGAGCAAATGTCGTGAATCTAAGTAAGAAGTATGATGACTTGTACTTGTCTGCTCATACAGAATCAAGGTCAGACTTGTAGTTTGTAGATTCAGAGGTTTCGTTCCATTGCACTGCTTGCAGAGAATACTTTTATAATTATGTCCAAGGTGAATTTGGGCATGTGACTCTTAGTAATGGATATGAATGCAAAATTGTCGGTAAGGGGACAATTCATTTGAAGTTGCATAATGGTGGAAAACTGCTTTTTATAAAAGGTCAGTCACATTCCAGATTTGAAGAAGAATTTGTTATACATTAGCAAGCTAGATGGTGAGGGTTATCAAATCTCATTTAAGAGGAAACAGTGAAAGATCAGTATAGGAGCAATGGTAGTGGTCAAGGGTGAGAGAGTGGGAATACTATATTTACTCTCAAGCTAAGTGGATTACGTTGTTTCTTTAGCTACCATGAAGAATGAGAAGGGTACCTTATGACATCAGAGGCTCGGTCACTTAAGTGAGAGCGACATGAGACTGTTGCAATCCAGGGGTATGTTGACAGATGTGAAAGATGTTAATTTTGATTTCTGTGAGAACTGTGTGTTTGGGTAGCAGAAAAGCGTAAGTTTTATGAAGGATGGTAAGGAGAAGAAAACCGAGAAATTGGAGTTGGTGCATACAGATGTATAGGGTCTTTTTCAGCGAAGTCTCTTGAAGGTAATTCTTATGTTGTTACTTTTATATATGATGCAAGTAGGAAAATATAGGCATTTACACTTAAGCAGAAATATGATGTCTTCAAGATCTTCAAGGTATGGAAATCTCTTATTGAGAATAAAATATGTTTGAAAGTGAAATGTCTGTTGTCAGACAATGGTGGGAAATTTTGCAATAAGAAGTTCAATGACTATTGTTTTATCCACGGGATCAGGAGAGTGAAGACTGTACTGAGAACACCACAGTAAAATAGTGTGGTTGAGAGGATGAATAGAGCCATTTTGGAGCTAGTTCGGAGTATGGGACTACATTCAGGTTTACCTTTGCAACTTTGGGGAGTCGTTATAGATACGGCAGTCTATCTGATCAACAAAAGTCCAGCTAGTGATTTAGATGGAGAAATTTCAGAGGAGGTATGGTCTGGTAAAAATGTGAATTATTCATTCTTAAAAGTATTTGGTTGTATAGCATATGCACATGTGTATCATGAGATGAGAAAGAAACATGATTCTAAATCTTAAAAGTGTGCATTCATTGGATATGGTGGCAATGAATATGGTTATCGCTTGTGGTATTATGAGCATAACAAGGTGATTCATAGCAGAGATGTAGTATTCAATGAGATTTGCATGTATAAAGACCGAATGGAGAGGAAGAGTGAGAAAACAGTTGAGAAAGAGCACTTAGAGCTGGATGAGCCAAAAGATGGGATGGATCCCATGGTTAAAGAAAAGAAGAAATACCTATATCTGAAGGAGAAGAAATGGCTACACCTGAGAATACATAAGTTTTAGATGATACCGAACAGGAGAGAGAGCCACTGGCTGAAGTAGATGGTTTCAGTTTTCATCAGAGGAAGAGAATATTATCAATTTGGGAAGGAGCACTAAGATAAAGATGCCAACTCAAAAACTTTGTGTTTCTTTATATCATGTTTTGTATAATGATACAGGTGAACTAGAGAGTTACCAAGAGACTATATAAGATAAGTTTCGTTTTAAGTAAGTGCAAGCCATAAGTGATGAAATGTCTTCTTCGGAGGAGAATCACACATGGAAATTATTGAAGCGACCGGTAAAGATGAAAGTATTGCATAACAAGTGATTATACATGAGGCATAAGAGACACAAAAATACAAGGCTAGACTTGTGGTGAAGTGATTCGGTAAGAGGAAAGGTATTAACTTCAATGAGATATTTGCACCAGTTGTGAAGACTTCTATCAGAATAATACTGAGTATTATAACTGTGAAAGGATCATATTTAGAGCAGTTTGATGTGAAGACTACTTTCCTTCAAGATGATTTGGAAGAGGAAATATATATGGAATAGCCGGAGGGATATAAAGTTAAAGAAAAGGAGAATTGAGTATGTCGACTGAAAAGGAGCTTGTATGGATTGAAACAGGCACGGAGGCAATGGTACTTGAAATTCGACAAGTTTATATTGGATTTGGGTTTTATCAGATGCAATTCAGATCATTGTATATATCTACAAAAATTTAAGAACGGTAAATTTATTGTACTGAACGGTAAATTTTTTATACTTACTTTGTATGTAGATGATAAACTTGTGGTAGGTTAATGCATAAAGAAAATTAATGATCTGAAGAGGAACTTGGCAAGGAGATCTCTATGAAGGATATGGGTGAGGCGAAATAACTTTTTGGGATACAAATTACCCGAGATAAGAAAAACTAGAAATTGTGGTTATTTCAGGAGGGGCATATCAAGAAGGTATTCGAGATATTCAACATGGAGAATGCAAAACTAGTAACTACAGGTTTTAGTGGTCAGTTTAAACTATCAAAGGAGCAAGATACTAAGACAGATGAGAAAATGAGACACATAGAAAATTTGCCTATTCATCGGTCGTTGAGAGTCTTATGTATGAAATAGTGAGTATAAAAACTGATATTGTACATGAAGTGGGAGTAGTGAGTAGATTCATAAAGAACCTTGGAAAGGAACATTGGCAAGCAGTGAAGTGGATTTTTAGGTATTTGAAAGGTACTTCAAAATATTATTGGTGTTTTGGGGGTGATAATATTGATATGCAAGGTTTTGTGGATTCGGACCATGCGGGTGAAAGAGACAATGGCAGGAGCACCACAGGTTATGTCTTTGCTATAGGAAGGATAACGATAAGCTGGATTTTAAAATTACAATCAATTGTTGCTTTATTTTCGACAGAAGCTGAGTATGTGGCAGCTGTAAAAGCAAATGGAGATTTTATTTGGGTGCAACTATTGATTAGTAAATTGAGTTATGATGGAGTAGATTGCAGGTTGTTTAATAACAGTCAGAGTGCAATTCATTTTGTTTGGAACTCGACGTATCATTCACAGACTAAATATATTCACTTAAAATATCACTTCATTAGATTTTTGTTTGAGGATGGTCAATTGATGTTGGAGAAGATTGAGAGTAGTAAAAATCCTGCAGATATGTTGACGAAGCAGGTTGATGGGAAAAAGTTAAGGTTTTGCTCAACTTTGATGCATTTGTGTTGCATACTGAAATTGGAATTTTAAACGATCGAGATAAAAGCTTGGGACGCTAGAATTATAGCTCTCTTTGCTTGGTAAAGATGTAAATATATCAATAAAAAAGCAATAAATAATAAAAAATATGGAAGAAAAAATAGAAGAAAGAAAGAAACAAAAGACTGAAAGGAGAAGAGACACAAAAAAATGAAAATAAAACAAAAGACAAAAATATTAAACTTAATTTATCCATATTATCCAATGAGTACAAATGACAAAGTAATAAACTTTTTGATATCATTCCTTAATCTAAACTTGGTTTCAAGGACTACATGACTAAAATTAGCTAATCTCATAAGAAACTAAGGATAAGCGGCAGTGAAAAGTAAAACTTTGATATAAAGTGAATTTGTCATGGTTAGAATTATGGTGCTTTACTTTGGACTTGAACAAACCATTGTTATCAAAATCTTACTGTAATATGGAATTTATAAATTTTTATTTGATTTTATACTCCAAGTTCCATCTCTTCAAACATGAATTAGTCAAAGATAATTAAGAAAATCACTTTAGAATAATAGGTTTATTTGAGGAATTTTCCATCGAGTATGGAGTATATTCTAGGTTAAAAGTCCTCGTGCTTCTTTGTAGAGTTAAATCTTACTTTCTTATCTATTACGGACTATCCAACTCGAAACAAGCTAGACGTGGTTGAAAAACTTGCTTATTCAATCTCTTGAGGTTAGAAAAGTCAACCCCTAAATTATTATAGGAATACAAGCAGAGACCTTCCTCATTCAAATCCTCAAAGTGCCCACATTTCATAATGTCAAAGCCTATCATCCTGCATCTGATGTGGAGCTCCACCAGCTGCAAAGCCAGTGAAAACCTCTGAGCACCATCAATCACTCCTGAACTCAGCATCAGAAAATGCTTATAGAACGCATCCACAACTCGATGAATCCTATGTTAGATTAATGTGGCCCAAATATATATTGAGGTGATAATTAAAGATAATGGGTTATTAAGTTACTCACATATTTTGGGCTTTAAGTCTGGCCCATTCCCTTGATGATAGGGATAGTTTTGACAATCTGTGTCAAATTAGAATTCGCTTGATGGTAGGGATAGTTTTGACAATTTGTGTCAAATTAGGGTTTCGTGAGTAACCGGATCCCTAACATAGCCTCTATATAAACGCCTGTGCCTCCATCAAACAGAGCGTACACAAAACTTCAGATTGTATAGAGGTGATAGGTCAGAAGATCTCGGTTTAAAAGGTAATCAAGGCGTGATTCAGGTCAGACTTCAGATTTAATCAATATGGCTGCAGGTATGTAAATTCCGCTGCATTCGATTTTATTTTGATGATTGAATTCAAGTTCTTTCATGTGGCATCAGAGCCAACCTTCATGCTATATTGATTAATCTAATAGATGGGCTTGAAGGTATCGATCAGAACCCTAGCCGTTATTTTTGAAGATTTTCGATCTTTAATTAAATTAAATAGAGACGGACCAGTAACTATGAACACCTAAAGCTTGTGGCGGAATTGGCTAGGGCGTAAATTTCAAATCTTTGGTTGAGAGTTTGAGCCTTACATGCCGCATATTTATACTGTCTAACCCTTTCTTTTTTAAAACTATGAAATAAATTAAAAAAAAAAAAAAAGCCGAGCTCGGTAGCGTGAAAACTTCCTTCCATTGCTAACGGTTGGGGGTTCAGCTATAGTTCTTCCAGCGGTCCATCACTTTTTCAGTTTTGCCGTTTTCTTCTTTGTTACCCAAAAAAAAAAGGGAGAGAGACTTGCTAACTGTGGAGATCGAACAGCCGATCAAAGCTGACCAAAGTGTTGAGGGTAACAAGCTCCAGCCAACTGAGCTACTGCAGTTCTGTGTTTGTATTAGTGCTCATTAAATTTTTGTTATCTATTTAAATTTATGAATTGTTTGATATTAGTTTATAGTATGTTTCATAATTTGATAAATTTGGGGATATGAAACAATGTAATTAATATGATTACAAGTTAGAGCCTGGCCTTTATTATGGTTTAGAACATATATAATATGTACAAAGGCAATAAAGTAATTGAATCTTTGTCATGAGGGATTTTAAATGATTTTATGTCCGATTAAAATTATTGGTATTTATCGATAAAGTTACTCCATTAAAGTTGAAAGATCGGAGCTAATGATAAAGTGTATACCCATTTTATGGTTATTTATTGGATATAAAGTAAGTTTAATGAAATTGTGATTAAGTAATAAAATAGTTACTTTGCCCCACAGGGAAGTAGTTATTTTGTTATTTAATTAGGATAAGGTGATAAATAAAATCTTAAATAATTATCCTATGCCCACAGGTATGGATTTTATTTTGGTTTATTTTATCAGCCTTATCATGAAGTTTTGAGACAAAGATTATATTCTGTAAAATTTGTAATTAAATAATAAGGTAAGTACTTTAACCCACAGGGAGGTATTTATTTTCTTGTTTAATTAGAATAAGGGGGTTAATTGAGTGTTAAAGTGCTATTCCTAGGCCCACAGGTATGGAATTGGTATTTTAATGACTTGTCTTACCAGCCTTATTATAAAGGGTTTGTAAATTCAATATTATTTGTGACCTGTTGAGGTATAAATTTACTAACATATTTGGAATTAATATCATTCTAATGTATGTTTTCTTTGTTAATGCAGTTCCTACTACATTTTACAATGATCCTTCTCGTATTCCAATGTTGTCGGGTGACAATTTATCGGACTGGAAAGAAAAAGTTTTCTTGATATTAGGGTGTATGGACCTTGATTTGGTGCTTCGTATGGATGAGCCTCCACATCCCACGGAATCAAGTAGCGCTGGTGAGAAAGCATCATATGAGAGGTGGGAGCGATCTAATCGCTTAAGTTTGATGTTTATTAAGTCTCATGTAAGTAAAAGTATTAAAGGTTCCATTCCTGATTGTGAAAAAGTCACAGATTTCATGAAAGCTATTGAGGAATAGTTTGTGAAATCTGATAAGGCATTTGCAAGTACCCTAATGCAAAAACTCTCAGGCATGAAGTATGATCATGCAAAAGGCGTGCGAGAGCACATAATGGAAATGCGGGACATTGCTGCTAAATTAAAGTCCCTTGAGATTGAGATTTCCCAGTCATTCTTGGTGCATTTCATTCTGAATTCTCTCCATACAGATTATACTCCTTTTAAAATATCATATAACACACAGAAGGAAAAATGGTCAGTAAATGAATTATTGACCATGTGTATTCAGGAGGAGGAGAGAATGAAACATGAAAAACTAGAGACTGTTCATCTAGTAAATCATGATACAGGAAATGCCAAGAAGCTTAAAAGTGCCTAAAGAAGAAAAAAGATGCTGATGTGCCAATGAAGAAATATGGTAATAAAGGAGCATGTTTCTTCTGTAAGAAGAAAGGACACGTAAAGAAAGACTGTATTAAGTTTAAGGTATGGCTCGAAAAGAAAGGTATTCTCATATCTCTTGTGTATCATGAATCTTTTTTCATTGATGCTCCAAGTAATACTTGGTGGATAGATTCTGGTTCAACTATTCATATTGCTAATACCATGCAGGATTTTCTAAATCAAAGGAAACCGATAGCAAGTGAAGGTTATATCTATTCAGGAAATCGGAAACCTTCACAAGTTGAAGCTGTGGGGACCTACCGACTAATTTTACAATCTGGATTTGTTTTAGACTTAGAAAATGTTTTTTATATTCCAACTTTTTCAAGAAATTTGATTTCTGTATCTAGACTCCATCGAATTGGTTATGATTTTCATTTTGTGAAAAGAACTATATTTAATCTTTTTTGGAATAATAAAATAGTCGGTACTGGTTACAATTATGATGGATTGTACAAAATTGATTTGGACCCTACTTATGTGTGCAATTATTTGACTTTGCATGATAATGCTGGTATTAAGCGAAATGTCATCAATGAAGAATCTTCTAAATTGTGGCATAGGAGATTGGGATATATCTCCATTGAGAGAATAAAAAGACTTGTTCATGATGGTTTGTTGAACAATCTTGACTTTACTGATTTTGGTACTTGTGTGGATTGCATTAAGGGTAAGCAAACCCACAAAAACAGTAAAGGTGCCACTAGAAGTACAGAGATTCTTGAGATCATACACACGGATATCTGTGGACCATTCTCCACCCCCTGTTTAAATGGCCAAAGATATTTTATCTTATTTATAGATGACCATTCCAGATTCATGTATCTCTATCTTCTACATAATAAATCAGAAGCACTGGATGCTTTTAAAAATTTTAAGGCAGAAGTAGAGAAACAAAAGGGCAAAAAGATTAAGATCGTAAGATCTGATCGAGGTGGAGAATATTATGGTAGGTACACAGAGATGGGACAACAAAAGGGTCCATTTGCTTTATTTCTTCAGGAAGAGGGCATTATTGCACAATACACAATGTCCGGTACACCTCAACAAAATGGTGTGGCTGAAAGAAGAAATCGGACTCTTATGGATATGGTGAGGAGCAAGATAAGCAATTCTAATCTCCCTATTAGTTTATGGAGTGAGGCCTTAAAAACTGCTGTGTATGTCTTGAATAGAGTTCCCTCTAAGGCTGTTCCTAAAACTCCTTTTGAATTATGGAACGGGTGGAAACCTAGTTTGAGACATTTACACGTTTGGGGTTGTCCTGCTGAGGTACGGATTTATAATCCAAATATAAACAAATTGGATCCGAGGACAACTAGCGGTTATTTTATTGGCTATCCAGTTAACTCCAAGGGGTTTAGATTTTATTGTCCCTCAAATACACTAAAAATAGTTGAATCAAGAAATGCTAAATTCCTTGAGGATTCTGAGGTTAGTGGGAGTTATCCTCATATGGTACAAATTGAGGAAACTGTAGATTCTGTTGAACGACCACTAAACTTAGATCAATTGATTGTTTTTCACGATACTCAATTGAGTAGCATTGAAGAACAACCAATTCAAGAACAATCCCATGAAGAGAATATTCCTGTTGAACCCACTGTTCAACAAGAAGGGGGTGTAAGAAGATCCACAAGGGTAAGAAAATTAGGTATCTCTAGTGATTATTTGGTCTATTTGCAGGAGTCAAGCCTTCAAGATGATCCTAGTTGTTTTTCACATGCCATGGATAGTATAAATTCGAGCCTTTGGTATGAAGCCATGCAGGATGAGTTGAAATCTATGGATAATAATCAAGTTTGGGATCTCGTTCAATTACCGGAAGGGTCTACAGCTATTGGCTGTAAATGGGTTTATAAAACTAAAAGAGACTCATCTGGTAATATTGAACGATATAAGGCCAGACTTGTTGCAAAAGGTTTCACTCAAAAGGAAGGTATTGATTATCACGAAACCTTCTCTCGAGTTTCAAAGAAGGATTCATTAAGGATAATCATGGCTTTAGTGGCTCACTTTGATCTAGAATTACACCAAATGGATGTGAAGATAGCATTCTTGAATGGGGATCTTAAAGAAGAAGTGTACATGACTCAGCCTGAGGGTTTTATTGCCAGTGATAAAAGTCATTTGGTTTGCAAATTAAAGAAATCTATATATGGATTAAAACAAGCCTCACGTCAGTGGTATTTAAAATTTCATGACATTATAACCTCTTATGGTTTTACAGAAAACGTCGTTGATGAATGTATACTTAAGGTGAGTGGGAGCAGATATATGTTTTTAATCCTATATATAGATGATATTTTGCTTGCAAGATATGACTTAGGATTGCTACATGAGACTAAAGAATTTCTCTCGAAAAACTTTGAAATGAAAGATTTAGGTGAAGCCTTTTATGTCATTGGCATAGAGATTCACAGAGATAGATCTGAAAAGATATTAGGATTATCTCAAAAAGCTTATATTGAAAAAAATTTTGAGAGATTTAGGATGAGCAATTGTTCATCATCTGTAGCACTCATTATCAAAGAGGACACCTTCAGTCAGAAACAGTGTCCAAAGAATGACTTGGAACGAGCAGAGATGAAACGCATACCATATGCATCTGCAGTTGGCAGCTTAATGTATGCACAAGTATGCACAAGACCCGATATTTCATTTGTAGTAGGGATGTTGGGCAGATACCAGAGTAATCCAGGATTAGATCACTGGAAAGCTGCTAAAAAGGTTATGCGGTATTTGCAAGGAACCAAGCATTTTAGGCTCACATACAGACACTCTGACAATTTAGAGGTGGTTGGATATTGTTTGCCCGAAAATTAAATCTTTGATTCCATTGCAAAATTATTTGAATTACAACGAAATTGAGATTACAAAAAATATCGAGAAATAACAAGAAAGGAAATATTAATTTATTCTCTTTTTTATGTGGGTTCGGGTGGCGGTGGAGTCTTGCTGCTGCCTCCATTGACCGTCCGACCAGGAGAAGATGGCTCTGCTCTTTTCCTTGATCTCACGAGCTCGCCCGTAATCGTCCCAAAGTCTTCCAATCCAAAAGTCCTCTCTCCGGTTAAATTCTTGTATTTTATAGACCGAAGAAGCTCCAAATTCGGCTCAATTCTCTCCTGAAAAATCGGATCACGGATTATCAGTCCAAAATAGGAAACAAATAATCGGAAAAGAACGAAAAACAACCCGCGGGATCGCCCCCGCGGGTTGCCACCCACGGGAATCCTCCCGCGGGTTGCAACCCGCGGGATCCCCCCCGCGGGTTGGCACCCGCGGGAATCCTCCCGCGGGTGGCAACCCGCGGGAATTCTCCCACGGGTTACCCGCGGGTTGCATCCCGCGGGGGTTCCCGCGGGTGTGCCCACTTAGCAAAAAAGTTTTTTTTTTGGTATCTATATAACCCCCTCCAAAGTTTTCGAAGTTCTGTATTGAACCGTACTGAATTTTGAAATACTTTGGATTCTTTAATTTTGGTTATAGACTTTTTAAAAGATTTGGTCGATAGAGATAACTGTTAATATATTCATTTATTCAATAACAAGCAGAGGTATGATTTTAACGTACTCATTAGAGGACAAGCAGAGGTATAATGTTAACGTGCTTATTTTAGGTCAAGCAGAGGTATAATATTAACGTGCTTATTTTAATCCTAACCGTTCAGTGACATCTAGTATGACGAATCAGGAAAAGACAGAGGTGACATTAAACGTGTCTTGGAGTTTAACCTATTCAGAGGATCTGGTCGTGATAGGGACAAGGTGACTAAACAGAGGTGACGTTTAACGTATTTAGCTTTGGAATCGGACTATCAGAGGTAACTGTTAACTTGATAGGGAGATGATTTTCGTCAGAGGTGATTTTTAACTTAACGACATCAAAAGCACGTTCATCAGAGGTTGTAATGTTGGACTTGATGAAGTGTGAATTTTCTTTTCTGTCAGAGGTGATTTTTTTTTTTAACGTGACAAGGGATTTAATCGGATCTTATCTCATTTGATTTTGAATTATGATGTCAGATGTATGATTTTAACTTGACAAATATTTTGGAGTGTCGCTTGCTCTGTTGGAGCAAAATGACAAGAAAAGTTTTGCTGTCAGAGGTGAAATCTTAACGTGACAGGAGATTTATCTGATTAGGATTTTTAGCAAACCCCCAGCTATCAACGGGTTTGATTTGCCTTTACCAACTACCGTTTGAGTTGGGCTAGCCATGCTATTCCCCTCAGCATAGTGAGTTGTTAAGGATTTCGTTTGGGCTTAAATGCCAAACTTTTCCTCTTCCCTTTGCCTTAGCAGCTTAGGGCAGTGATGTATTCTTATATTCTGATAAGAATACTGTTGTGACAGATTTGTCGTGGGATTTTTAGCAAACCCCCAGCTATCAACGGGTTTGATTTTGCCTTTACCAACTACCGTTTGAGTTGGGCTAGCCATGCTATTATCCTTAGCATATTGTCGAGGGTTTCATTTGGACTTAAATGCCAAACTTTTCCTCTTCCCTTTGCCTTAGCGGCGTTGGGTGATTCATGCTTTTTACCCCCAGCATGGTGGAGTTTGCGAGAATTTTATGCTCTTCTCGTAGCCTTGTCGGCGTTGGATAATTCATACTTATTACTCCCAGTATGGTGGGGTTGGCGAGAAAATTATTCTCTCCCCGTAGCCTTGTCGGCGTTGGGTAATTTATACTTTTTACCCCCAGTATGGTGAGGTTGGCGAGAATTTTATTCTCTTCCCGTAGCCTTAGCGGCGTTGGGTAATTCATACTTTTTACCCCCAGCATGGTGGGGTTGGCGAGAAATTTATTCTCTTTCCGTAGTCTTGTCGGCGTTGGGTAATTCATGCTTTTTATCCCCAGCATGGTGGGGTTGGCGAGAAATTTATTCTCTTCCCGTAGCCTTGTTGGCGTTGGGTAATTCATATTTTTTTTTTTTACTTTTTTTTTTTATTATTATGGGGGTTTAAATTAACCGTCCCGAGCCCATTTTTTGGGAATTGTTGTGAGCCTAAGTGGTACCTTTAGACCACACACATTAGATGTGTCGGAGTTAGCTCTAACTTCTTTTTTTGTTCAGCTTTGAGCTGAACTGCTCCGGCGTCAATCAACGCTTGAATTTTATCTTTTAAGATAAAATAATTCTTTGTAGGGTGACCTATAATCCGATGGTATAGGCAGTAATTCGGATCGTTAGTCTTCTCAATTTATTCAGGCCTCTTGCTTTCCGGCAAGTTGAGCATCTTGCGTTTGCTGAGCAGGTTGAACATAGTAGTAGTATGTTCATCCTTGAACGAATACTGCTTTTGAAGTCTGGGCGACTTTGCTATGTTGCTTGTAGTTGGCCATCTTTTCTGCTTCGGTGTACTTTCTACCGCCATTGCCATTATGTCTTTCCCTTTGGAACGGAAAAACTGGAATGGAGGTTCATTTGTACTGCCTCCGGTTGCAGACTGTTGTTCTTCGAGGCGTCGAAGTATTTCTTCGGCCTGTTCTCCCTGCTTAAGCAGATCCTTCCATGACTTGGATTCGACCGAACCCATCTTGTCTAGGATATCGGTCAACAAGTTGTGTCTGCAAGTTTCCACAAGCGTGTCCTGCGTCATGCCATGTGGGCATCGAACAGAAAGTTCTCGGAGCCGCTCGACATAAGTTTTGACTTTTTCGCCTTCTTCTTGCTTCGCTGCTAGCAAAGATAATATGGAGACTTCTGTATCATCTTCAAAAAATCGGGCTAGGAACTCACGTTCTACATCAGCCCATGATTTAATTGATCCCTGGGGTAGCTGCATGAACCAGGTAAATGCGGACCCCCGTAAAGTACTCGCAAATATCTTAGTCATGGTCGGATCATTCCCCATGAGATGTCCTGTCTGCGAGAGGAAGTAGAAGATGTGCTGTTGTGGCGAACCTTTACCGTCGAATGACTGAAGGTTCAACGGTTTGTATTTTGTAGGGTAAGGCACGGTCTCCCATTCTATGGGATAAGGACGGACTACCCCCACCTCTTGCAGTTTCTTTCGATGAAGAAGAGCTTGTAGCTGATTCTCCATCTTCTCTATTTTTTCCACGTGAGGGTTAATGATAACCTTCACTTCCTCTTCTTCTCTTGAATGAGGAGGCACTTCTTCATCCTCGTCCTTGCTATCTTCATTTATTTGGAAGGGTCGTTTTCCTTTCTGCCGACCAGAAATGGATGACGAGGATTGGTTCCTCCTAATTTGAGCCAGCAACTCAATTAAAAGTTGTTTCATTTCTTCTATGGTCTCCTCTTGCTGTTCGAGACGTTTTTCTTGTCTCTCAAGCCTTTCAGAGACTTCTTCTAGAAGCGCGCTCTCTGGTTCGATAGAAACTCCTTTTGATCCTGGAGTGATTTCCTTATCCGAAGGGTTGTTTCCGACCACCTTTTTGCCTTTATTAACCATATATGATGAGGCGGCAGGTAGATCGGTTTCAGAGCACACCCTCTTTACCGTCCGTATTCTTTTGGATTCGGTGATCCGCTCAAAAACGGACCGTCTCGGATGGCACTCGCAGTTTGATAGAACAGTTGAGATTAACTGTTCGCATTGGCATTGAGGAGTATTCTGTGCAGAGTTCTTCTTCCAATTGAGGTATTCTCTCAAGTCTTGGGATACTTCTTTATCTCTATTTGTAACCTGACGCTGCTTGCGTCGCAAACTTGGATCATAATACTGGAGAGTTTGCAATATTTCAGGGCTGGGCTCTTTTCCTGAATCAGATTGTTCTCCAACCCTTCTGCGGATTCTTCTGGAGTGTGTGCTGGCCTGCGCAGTTGTACGGGCCTCGCACGCATCTGACTTGTTCTTCGGGATTTGGAGGATTCTATCATGAATATGTTCATCCGAAGAGAAATTTGAAGACCTATCCTCAGGTGAGTTCATGAGCACATCCTTATATTTGTTTGTAGAGGAACGGGATGGTACACCTGAGAGAGTAACCAAAAAGTTAGATGTGCGCTGTGTTGCCCCCGTGCGGTTTTCCACCTGCGGTTGCAACCGCGGGGTTGCCCCCGTGCGGTGCAACCCGCACTTCTGCCTGCGGATTTTCATTTTTGGAATTTTTCTTCTCTGATGTTTCCTGATCTGGATTTTCTGACCGCAATTTTCCAGAGGCACTGTTGAGGCGGGCCCGCTGGGCCTTACGCCTCAGGTTTCTCTTCTGAGAGCGGGTCAGGGACTGGTTTGACTTTTGGCTTGACTTTGGAATGGGCGATAACGCCGTGTTCTTGACAGACGATGACGTCATGTCAGTTCGAACGGGCGATGACGCCTCATAAATTCTCATAGGCGATGACACCTTTCCGGTGGGCGATGACGCCTCACCTTTTTTCATCGTCACCCGGCGATGACGCCTAGGCTCCGAATCAGAGGAAGAAAGAAATTCCTCATATTTTTACTGGTCAATTTCTATGACCAGCATCTCAACCATTGAGTCAATCGGCACCCGGTCGGACTGCGCCACCAGATTCTCTGTGGTAAACAGAGGAGCTCCCACTGTGGTCGCCAGTTCTTATTTGCCCGAAAAATGAATCTTTGATTCCATTGCAAAATTATTTGAATTACAACGAAATTGAGATTACAAAAAATATCGAGAAATAACAAGAACGGAAATATTAATTTATTCCCTTTTTTATGTGGGTTCGGGTGGCGGTGGAGTCTTGCTGCTGCCTCCGTTGACCGTCCGACCAGGAGAAGATGGCTCTGCTCTTTTCCTTGATCTCACGAGCTCGCCCGTAATCGTCCCAAAGTCTTCCAATCCAAAAGTCCTCTCTCCGGTTAAATTCTTGTATTTTATAGACCGAAGAAGCTCCAAATCCGGCTCAATTCTCTCCTAAAAAACTGGATCACGGATTATCAGTCCAAAAATAGGAAACAAATAATCGGAAAAGAACGGAAAACAACTCGCGGGATTGCCTCCGCGGGTTGCCACCCTCGGGAATCCTCCCGCGGGTTGCATCCCGCGGGGGTTCCCGCGGCCCGCGGGTTGCCCCCGCGGGTGTGCCCACTTAGCATTTTTTTTTTTTTTTTGTATCTACAGATATTCAGATTTTAATGGGTGTGAAGACACTAAAAGGTCTACATCTGGTCATATTTTTATCCTTGCCAGAGGCGCCATCTCTTGGAGAAGCATTAAGCAAACCATTTCAGCTTCTTCTACTATGGAGGCAGAGTTTATAGCTTGCCATGAAGCTACTGCACAGGCGTTGTGGTTAAGGAATTTCATCACAGGTTTGAGGGTCGTTGACCGTATTTCACGACCATTGAGGATTTACTGTGATAATTCAGCTGCAGTGTTCTTTTCAAAGAATAATAAAAGTGAAAGTGGAAACAGGCACATTGACATTAAGTACTTGGTCGTGAGAGATCGAGTAAAGGAGCGTTCAATTGCCATTGAGCATATTAGCACTAATCTCATTATTGCTGATCCTATGACTAAAGGTTTGGCGGCTAAGTCATTCGTGGATCATGTAGAAAGAATGGGATTGTTGAGCTCTTTGTGATCCATTTATTTCCATTTGAGTTTTGTTTCAATTAGAGATGATAAACTTTTGTGCACATTAAGTTATGTTTTATTTCATCTCATATTTTGATTTGGACTTGAATGAATTTAAGTTCAAATAAAGATTTATTCATTCATTAAGTTTGAGTACTTGATTAAGAATTTTTCTTAATATTGTAATACATGGAAGGGAGTGTTCGCCAATATAAAGAACTTAACCGCCATGATTCATATTAAGAGAGTTTTTAGTTAAGTTATGAAGTTAACCCATGATTTGACATGTCAAATGTTTATGGCCATTTTCAGTTTTATCACCTATAAAGTATTTCATATATCTTTGGGCCAAGTGGGAGAATGTTAGATTAATGTGGCCCAAATATATATTGAGGTGATAATTAAAGATAATGGGTTATTAAGTTACTCACATATTTTGGGCTTTAAGTCTGGCCCATTCCCTTGATGATAGGGATAGTTTTGACAATCTGTGTCAAATTAGAATTCCCTTGATGGTAGGGATTGTTTTGACAATTTGTGTCAAATTAGGGTTTCGTAAGTAACCGGGTCCCTAACCTAGCCTCTATATAAACGCCTGTGCCTCCATCAAACAGAGCGTACACAAAACTTCAGATTATATAGAGGTGATAGGTCAGAAGATCTCTGTTTAAAAGGTAATCAAGGTATGATTCAGGTCAGACTTCAGATTTAATCAATATGGCTGCAGGTATGTAAATTCCGCTGCATTCGATTTTATTTTGATGATTGAATTCAAGTTCTTTCATCCTATGAATCCACCAATGTTGATTCGTCACGATAAAATTCCACCAAGCTAGCTGAGGAGATGTGGTTGTTGCTAATGGAGCCCTATTACCGTAGCGGGTTCGGTCCATCCAAACAGGTCCAAAACCGGAGGCTATTGTTGTGCCAAAGAAAAAGAAAGGGAGGCTGCTTTTGTTTTTGGCCAAAACAAAAGAAAGGGGGTTGCTACTGTTGAGGGTGGCTGCTGCTAATTTCTTTTGGGCTGGAGGGTTAGGCCAAAGCAAAGAAATAAAGGATAAGGGCTGCTTCCTTTTGTGGTTGCGGCCTGAAGCACGAAGACAAGGATCAACAACTATAGCACATAAGAGGTTAGGATTTGATTCTTGTCTGATTTCTTTGTAACTCCTCTCTTGTGGTTGAGAACTAGAGAGTTGTAATCTTTTTTGATATAGTAGAAGTTTTCGATCGTGTCCCGGTGGATATAGGCATATTGTCGAACCACGTTAAATCTACATGTTCACTAACTCTGCTATTTTTCTCTTCGGTTAACTAATATATTCTGCTGGTTGTTGCATTATTATTATTATTATTATTATTATTATTATTATTATTATTATTATTATTATTATTATTTTAACTAACGAATTTAACATATTTATGTGTTCGTTACCGGATAGTTGGAGTAATATTGTTATGGCCATTAGTAATGCTTCCATCATTGCTCTTAAATTTGATAATGTTGTGAGTACAATCATGAATGATGAATTAATTAAAAAGAGTATAGGTGAGAGCACAGTTTCTATAAGTACTGCTTTGTCTATTGATGATGACAAAAGGAAGAAAAGGGGTAGAAATTTAAGTAGGAAGTCGAGCCAAAGAGGGAGATAAAAATTTAAGGGAAAGTTCAAGAAAAAATTAGTGTGTTGGAAATATAAGACAGAAAGTCATATGAAGAAGGATTGTCCAAATAAAGAAAAGGAAGGAGCGAATGTGGTAAATCCAAGAATGGAGTATGATGACTTACGCTTGTCTGCGCATACAGAATTAAGGTCAGATTTATAGTTAGTAAATTCAGGGGCTTCGTTTCATTATACTGCTCGCAAAGAATGGTTTGATAATTATCTCCAAGATGAATTTGGGCATGTGACTGTTGGTAATGGGCAGGAATGCAAAATTATCAATAAGGGGACAATTCAGTTGAAGTTGTACAATGGTGGAAAGCTTCTTTTACAAGAGGTTAGGCACATACCAGATTTGAAGAAGAATTTGATATCTATTAGCAAGCTGGATGGCGAGGGTTATCAAATCTCATTTGAGAGGAAATAGTGGAAGATTAGCAAAAGAGCAATGGTAGTGTTCATGGGGGAGAGAGTTGGAACACTATATCTACTCTCAAACTCGGTGGATCACGTTGTTTCTTTGGCTACCAAGAAGAATAAGAAGGCTACCTTATGGTATCAGAGGCTCGGTCACTTGAGTGAGAGCGGTATGAGGGTGTTGCAATCCAGAGGTATATTGATATATATGAAAGATACTAACTTTGATTTCTGTGGGAATTGTGTGTTTGGAAAATAGAAAAGAGTTAGTTTATGAAGGTTGGTAAGGAGAAGAAAATCGAGAGATTAGAGTTGGTGCATATAGATGTATGGGGGCCTTCTTTGGCGAAATATGTTGGAGGTAATTCTTATTTTGTTACTTTCATAAATGATGCAAGCAGGAAAATATGGGCATTTACACTTAAATAGAAATCCGATGTCTTCAAGATCTTCAAAATATGGAAAGCTCTTGTTGAGAATGAAACAGGTTTGAAGGTGAACTGTTTGTTGTCAGACAATGGTAAAAAAATTTGCAATAAGGAGTTCGTTGACTATTGTTTTACCCACAGGATCAGGATAGTGAAGACTATACTGAGGACACCGCAGTAGAATGACATGACTGAGAGGATGAATATAACCATTTTGGAGCGAGTTCAGAGTATGAGATTACATGCCGGTTTACCTTTGTAACTTTGGGGAACCGCTGTTGATACGACAGTCTATCTAATTAATATAAATTCAGCTAGTGCTTTAAATGGAGGAATTCCAAAGAAGGTGTGGTCTTTTAAAACTATGAGTTATTCATTCTTAAAGGTATTTGGTTGTATAACATGTGCACATGCGGATCATGAGATGAGAAAGAAGCTTGATTCTAACCTCAGAAGCGTGCATTCATTGGATACGATGGTGATGAATATGGTTATTACTTATGGAATTATGAGCATAATAAGGTGATTCGTAGTAGAGATATAGTATTCAATGAGGGTTGCGTGTATAAAGACCGAATGGAGAAGAAGAGTGAGAAAACAATTGAGAAAGAGCACTCAGAGCTGGATGAGCCATAGAATGGGATGGATCCCATGGATGAAAGAAAGGAAGAAATACCTACATCTGAAAGAGAAGAAATGACTGCACCTGAGAATATACGAGCTTCATATAAGACCGAATAGGAGAGAGAGTCACTGGCTGAAATAGATGTTTTCATTTCTTCATCAGAGGAAGAATGTGTTCCCGATTTGAGGAGCAGCACTACGATAAGTAAACCAACTCAAAAACTTTGTCTTCCTTTATATCATATTTTGTATACTAATGCAGGCGAACCAGAGAGTTACTAAGAGGCTATGTAGGATAAGTTTTGTTTTAAATGGGAGCAAGCAATGAGTGATGAGATGTCTTTTTTGGAGGAGAATCACACATGAGAATTGGTGGAGCGACTGACAAAGATAAAAGTGTTGCATAGCAAATGGTTATACAGAGTGAAATATGAGGCGGGAGAGACACAAATATACAAGGCTAGACTTGTGGTGAAGGGTTTCGGTAGAGAAAATGTATTGACTTTAATGAGATATTTGCACCAGTTGTTAAAATAACTTCTATCAGAACAATATTGAGTATTTTAACTGTGAAAGAATTATATTTAGTGTAGTTTAATGTGAAAACTGCTTTCCTTCATGGTAATTTGGAGGAGGAAATATATATAGAATAGCCGGAGGGATATGAAGTTGAAGGAAAGGAGAATTGGGCATGTCGACTGATAAGGGGCTTGTATGGATTGAAATAGGCGCCGAGGCAATGGTAATTGAAATTTGACAAGTTTATGTTGGGTTTAGATTTTGCCAGATGCAATTCAGATCATTGGGTATATCTAAAAAAGTTTAAAGACGGTAACTTTATTATACTTTGTATATATATGATATGCTTGTGGCGAGTTCATGCATGAAGAAAATCAATGATTTGAAAAGAAAGTTGACAGGAGAGATTCTCTATGAAGGACATGAGTGAGGTGAAACAACTTCTCGGGATGCAAATTATCCGAGATAAGAAAAATAAGAAATTGTGGTTATCTCAGGATGGGTACATTAAGAAAGTATTGGAGAGATTCAATATGGAAAATGCAAAATCAGTAACTACAGTTCTTGGTAGTTAGTTTAAACTATCAAAAAAGTAAGATGATAAGACAGATGAGAAGATGAAACACAAGAAAAATGTGCCTTATTCATCGGTCATTGAGAGTCTCATGTATGCAATGGTGAGTACAAGACCAGATATTGCACATGCAGTGGGAGTGAGTAAATTCATGAAGAACCTGGGGAAGGAACACTGGTAAGCAGTGAAGTGGATTTTCACATATTTGATAGGTACTTCAAAGCATTGTTTGTATTTTGGGGTGATAACATTGATGTGCAAGGTTTTGTAGATTCGGACCATGCAGGTAATAGAGACAATAACAGTAGCACCACAGATTATGTATTTACTGTAGGAGGGATAACAATAAGCTAAATTTCAAGATTACAATCAATTGTTGCTTTATTTTTGACAGAAGTTGAGTATGTGGTAGCTGCAGAAGCAAGTAAGGAGTTAATTTGGGTGCAACGATTGATGAGTGAATTGACTTTTGAAGAAGTAGATTGCAGGTTGTTCAATGATAGTAAGAGTGCAATTTATCTTGCTAAGAACTCGACTTATCATTCACAGATTAAATATATTTATTTAAGGTATCACTTCATCAGATCCTTATTGGAGGATGGTCAATTAAAGTTGGAGAAGACTGAGGACAGTAAGAATCCTGTAAATATATTGAGAAAGCTAACTGATTGGAAAAAATTGAGCTATTGCTCAACTTTGATGAATTTGTATTGAATGTTGAAATTGGGACTTTAAACGATCAAGGTAAAAGTTTGGGACGCTAGGATTTTCATGTATAGAGATTAAAATTTTTACAATAGATTTCCAAGTGGGAGATTATTGCCGCAGCGGGTTTGGTCCGTCCAAATTGGTCCAAAATCAGTCTAAATCCGTTATGTGATATATATATATATATATATATATATATATATATATATATATATATATATATATATATATATATATATATATATATATATAGAGAGAGAGAGAGAGGTGTGCAGCTAGGGCATGGTGTGCCGAAGAAAAAGAAAGGGCAGCTGCTTTTGTTTTCGGCCAAAACAAAAGAAAGGGGGTTGCTATTGTTGAGGGTGGCTGCTTCTAATTTCTTTTGGGCTGGAGGGTTCGGCAAAAGCAAAGAAATAAAGGATAAGGGCTGCTTCCTTTTGTGGTTGTGGCCTGAAGAAAGAAGACAAGGATCAGCGGCTGTAGCACATAAGAGGTTAGGGTTTGATTTTTGTGTGATTTCTTTGTAATTCCTCTCTTGTAATTGAGAAGTAGAGAGCTGTAATCTCCTTTGATATAGTAGAAGTTTTCGATCGTGTCTCTGTGGATATAGAAACATTGCCAAACCATGCTAAGTCTGCGTGTTTACTGTCTCTGCTATTTTCCTCTTTGGTTAACTATTATATTCCGTTGGTTTTGCATTATTATTATTATTTTATCTAATAGTGGCAATATGGCGGGCACACAGAGAGTATGCTCCAAATTGATCGAACTACTCCAGAATCAGCAAGAAGAAGAGATGTGACCTACGCGATGAAATCACGAATAGACACCTACTAAGGAAATATGCAAGGAAATGACAGACCTAGAGGCATGCCTTCGTATCATCGCACTTCTCAACCACTGAACTAGGCATGTGGACCCGACTAACATAAACGACATTAAATGTTGTGGCCTTTTTACTCTTGATCTAGGGAAGCTACTGATAAATATATGATCTGTGAACAAGCATCCATAGATAGGGAGACCGGTTAGCCATGCTACATCCTCTCAACTAAAAAGCTTCTCACCATGGTGAGTGATCAACATATGTGGGTCGATGGAGGCGAGTGGCTAGAGCAATGAGAAAATTCTTCTTCTGGGTATGGTGGGATGGAGAGAATCTTGTCAAAGCCGAAATTATCAAGCATGGCTCACAATGGTGGATGGAGTTGTCCAATAACAGATATGCAAAATACTCCATCAAATATCTTATGGAGCCTTAGATTTTATTGTTTGATTTGGGTTTTTGCAGTTATACCGCAAGCTTTGCAGTTTGTTTAATTTTGATACCAAAGAGTTTAATCCTAGAGCCAGACTCCTTCCATTTCTCTTATATTCTTAATCCCATCATTTTGTCCCAATCGATGGTTGTTCGAATTTTTGTTGATTTTCTATCTAGATCCACATATTTTGATACAAACTGAATCATTCCTATCCAATTCCACTATTGAGTTTACTAGTCCATTTGCCTCAAATCGACTTGTCGCATGTTTAATTTTCACTCCAAATGAGGAAGATGAGATCAAAATAAGTTACTTTTATATTTTTGATTGCTTAATTGTATCAGTCTTCAGATAAACAGTTTGATTGAGCCTTAAACAACCTCAGTCAAGATGGTTCTTTTGAAAAAGTTACTAACAATTAATCAAAAAAAAATAAAAAATCCAACTATAGGTTGAGTAAGCCTCGAGATTCCAAACAACCTATGATAGGTCATCCAAAATCTCTGGACGAGATGTCTTGGGAAGATTTTCTCTGATCAAGGTCTTCTCAAATTCTGTTTTATGATCAAGTGTTTCATTGGATTCATATCATCAAGATTCTCAAATTAACATATCTATTTGCCTTATTTTGACTATGGATGAGAGAATTATAATCTTTTAAATTTGATGATCGAAACCAACATCCAAGATCGATTTGGTTACATCCTTCTCATTTTAAATGATCTAATTTGATTTTTCCTGTTAATCATTAATCCCAGCTAAAATGTCCAATCTCTCATCCATGATACCTCCTCGTTTTATGATAAATTAAATCCAAACTTAAAAATCAATGCTCAAATCTCGACCTTTTGATTGATCTTCAGTTCAAAGAATTGCAATTCAGCCTTATCTGCATCAATGGGGCCCCATGGGTCCCACCTTTTAGACAGAGTATGATAGGATAGCCAGAGTATTTAATAGATTTTTTGGGGGTTTTCAAATATAAATAGCTTGCCACTCCCCTACATTCAGTTGAATACTTCTAAGAACTTCAGAGATCTGAAAATCATTCATCTCCATAGGCATCTTGAATATTTGGAGCTCGAACAATGTCTAAATGGTGAGAAATCATTGATTGATTGGTGTTGGGGGATTCTGTTCTTCGCAATTCTAGGCCCAAATAACCAAAAAATTCATTTATCACTCCTTTCTATCTAGAGAAGCTTCTCTAAGATCTTCCCACATATATTTTACTATTTTTGATTTGTTTAATTTAAATATATTCAGAATTAATTAATGATAGAAAACATAGTTTTATGGGTTTACTATAAAACAAGTGTTTAACTTTGAATCATATCAAATCTTTTCCAATATCAATATCAGTTTTTAACCAATAATCCTTCATATAGCTTGTTTTCAGGTTTGGGCTTCAGCTCTCAAAAGGATAATCCCTACGAACGAGGGCTCTTTATTCTAGTTTCTATTTCATATTTTTAATTCTTAATCTAGAAAATTACATGCATTTTTCTAATTCCCTTTTATTTGGTGCGTTTTACATTTCTTCTAGCAGGATTTGTGAGATAAGCATGAGGAAGATCAAGTGATTGACGAAGTTTAGCTTTCTAACAACTCCAACCCACATTTCTCCCAATTTTCACTAAACTTGGTATGGTAATCGTGATACACTTTACAATATTAAAGGCCTAAAGCTGGTGTGCACGACTTTAATTTAGATGCAAACATGAGATGCAAGTTATTGCAGATTTAAACTAACATAATGACAATCGCGATGGGAACAACATGTCGTGGATCGTGACCACTTGAGATGCCTTTTTTTCCTTTACTTCCTTGCGAATAATTTGCTTCAAGCACGTTATTTTTAGGGACATTTGAATTTTTTTCATTTCTTTTTTTTAATTTTCTAAAGAGGCTTGTGAGGGTTAATGAAACTTGGTATAGATTATGACAACGAAAGACTGGAACTGTAGTAACTCCATTTTCTCTGGTAGGATAATTAGGATAATTAAGGATATTTATTTTAATTATAGTATTCTCTCTAATATTGGTTTTACGGGATTCTTTGTAGAACGGTCCTAACACTCTTATCTACAGGATTATTCTACGTATAACTATTCCAGCATTCTTTTTTGCAGGATAGATTTATTTGTGTGGTTTAATTTTTACAAGAAACTTTTTGTCACCTAAATCCATATTTCAAAAAAAAAATAACATACCATTTGCATGTCCATTGTTTTAAAAATTAAAAATACAAATACCTCATGTTCCTGCACAATGAGGTTGTGGTTTATCGTTGCTTTATGGTTACTTTCTTTTGCTTGTGTCACTGGCCATCACAAGATAGTTGTGCTTCGATTCTTTTTAGATCTTTACACACTATATTTCCTCTTATAATTGTTTGGGATCACTAGGGCTCCAAGACTTATGGAAGAATTCATAAGATTGCCTCACCTACTTCCTAAGCCCCTGCTAAGCCAACTAGGCTAGTGCTCTACCACGTCTGGGGTGTATCAATGAAGAGACTTGGGATGAATCTGAAGCATAGAACTGACCTAATATCTTAAGCCGGTTATTTCCAAACCTCAATGACCACAATGGTAGCACTGGTGTTTGCTCTGCCTACCCAAAATGATTGTGGAACATATTTCAAAAACTGATTCAAGCTGCTTCATGCAGAAAATCGTGGCAGCTATGATGGATGGCTGCATGGAGGAGATCACTGATATGGTATAATTGGATAGTGTAAAGCGCATTTCACCGAGGGACGGTAATTATGAGCATCACACATATGCATCATCATCTAATCAAACAAATATCATGAGTCCATTAACTGAACTTCAAGATGATGTCTTTCATTACTTTTTAATTTTCATCCCTGGAACAAAAAGAAGAGATAAGAGACATGATTCTGAAAACCATTGCTAGAAAAAGACAGAAACATACTTCCGGTCTCCATTTAAATTTCTTGCTAACTCTGCCAAAAGTAAGACGCGACCCTAGTGCACTTGTTTTTTCAAGCTTGTCAGCATAAGCCAATCATGCCTAGTCAAAGTATAACACACACTCTTTTCACCTTGAACCGAGATGTGAACCCTATTAGCACGTATCCCAAAGGTATTCTTCCACAATTGAGTCATTCTACAGCAAACATACATCATGATCCCAATTATTTGCTTAGCTCGACCTTTACTAGATGATACCACTACGAACTTCTCAATAGCAACCAATTTTGAGTCTCCAGTTCATTACTATAAGTTTCTCTTATTCTAATCTTTTGTTTAGAAGAGATCTACCAATTACCAACGTATTTGTTCCAATGCAACACAAAGTTGTACCATATCCACCATAAGTACCACAAGTGTGGTTGCTCCCTCCGCTTAATTTTTGCCCTGGGCAACCAAGTCATAATCCTAGTACATCTATGTTGTGCGGTCCGTCCATTCCTACTTCAATTTGAACTCCATTGAACTTATCATTCTCCCCTAACCCTTGCAGGCATGCTATTCCTATGTCCACTAGAAATCCTTTGAGTATTAGTTTCACCCGTTAACCTTTGCGGGAAGTCACACAGCCTACTGTTGTCCAAATTCCACACTATACGCTCAACATTAGGGTAATCTTTACAACAAATTGTTGTACCTCATACTTAGCTTCCTACTACAATGCAGCTTATGGGCTGTTAACTCTCCAAGCACATAAAATAGCCCATGGTATGTTAATTTCAGCAACTAATTATTTAAATTCTAATATATCAACAAGTGTTGCTAACTGTATATTTTACATGATATATATTGGATTTAATTGAAGAGCATGTAGGAAGCAATGTGCACAAAAAGAATTCATTTAGTGACTACTATAGAATATGAAATTTACATTAACATAGGGATTCGAGCATCCCAAAATACCCACATACTCTGAAGAGATGAATCCCAAAGATTGGCTATGCAGTTATTGCGAGATGACATTGCCATACCACTATGATTCAAGGATTATCATATACTTATTTAAATACAACTTAGTCCTTTGCCAGGCACATCACTATACACTATCATTCCTTCATTTCCATCTGGAAGGGCTAACACCGGTGTTGTAGTGAGCCTTCTTCCAGATCTTTAAAAGTTCAACTATACTGTACTGTCCAGCCATATTTTTCTTCTTTCCTTATCTACTTAGTAAGGTCTTGCAATTTTAGACAAGTCTTGCATAAACTTTCAATAATAGCCAATTAACCCGAGGAAAATCCTCACTTCCAACACATTATTCTTTGGGATGGGACATTCCTTCACCACTGAGATCCCATTAGGGTCCACAAAGATTCCATCTTAAAAGCAATTTGTCCCAAAAATGAAACACTCTTAAGCTAAAACTCACATTTATGAAGCTTTCCGTACAATTTCTCCTTCCCTAGTATCTCCAAAACTATTCATAAGTGTCTAATGTGATCTTCACCAGTCTAGGAAGACACTAATATATCATCTATGAATACCATAACAAATTCATCCAAATATGGAGCATCCATTGGATTCATTGAGTTCATGAAATAGTTGGCGCATTCATCACTTCAAAAGGTATCTCTAAAAATTCATAATGTCTATATCAAATTCAGAAAGCCATCTTAGAACTATTTGACTCTTTCACCTTTACTTGATGATATCCAAGCCTAAGATCCAAATTAGAAATATTTTGGCTGCACCAAACTAATCAAACAGATCATTAATCCTCGGCATAGGTATTTATTCTTAATAGTGACACTATTTAAATATCTATAATTAATGCACTATCTCTTGCCTCCCTCTTTGATTTTAGTCAAAAGTATAGTGCACCCCAAGATAAAGTACTTGGTATGGTAAAATTTTTAACTTCCAACTCGTCTAACTAGTCCATCACTTCCTATAGCTCTGCTAGACCTATTCAACATATGGCCTAAAAAATATTGTGGTACTAAGACTGAGGTCAATAGTGACCTTCACTATCCTATCTGGTCGTAATCCCAAGAAATTCTCAAAAACATTCATGAACTCTGGCACTACTTGAATCTATGTTGGGATGACATCCAAATAAGCTAATATCCCCTCCACAAGATGAGCTCTAAACTCTGTCGACTTTATGATATTGTTACCTCCAACAAACTCAATTTATTCCAAATAACTGTGGCAAGTACTAAGTCAATTCATTCCAAATATCACATCAAATCCATGAGTGTCAATAGCTAGGAGATTGGCATAAAATTTCCTTTTATAAACCACTACTGAACATAATCTACATATTGAATGGAAATGATACTCTATTCTCCATATGTATAATCCCATTAACATTTAGGTTCTCATAAGGTAGGGCAAACACTAACAGATAATACTAAAAAAAGTAAACATATATATACATACATGCATACATACATACACACACACACACATACATATAAACATACACAACTGTGTTTAATCTGAAATGATTTAACAAAATTAAGCTGACTTCATGTTTGTTAACTACGATGATATCCAAGTCTACTCAAATCACTTGAACCAACTTAGATAGTCGGGACACTGATACCACCTATAATGTCCCACTATCCGTAATATGAATAGCTGGAATGTTTAATGGCGAGTGATAATTCGACTAGTCCCAACAAGCATTACAATTATATTACAGTAGAAATATGGGTAATAAACAACAATATATTTCTCTTCAAATAAAATCCAATAAGATGTAGCTACAGTAATTATCTCTATAACAATGAAAGTGTGTTAATCAACACCAAATAATGTGATATATGCACTTATTGCATCAATCTAATAATAAGATAATCGACTAATAAAAAAATAGTAAAATAAATGGTCAATTGATCTTGCAGCTCTGCCTGCTCCTGAAATCAAGTTAAGTCCTACTCTTTTTCTAACTGATCTTTTAATAGAGATATGCTTACGGTGATGCAAAACCAAGCTCATCAGTAAATATCCAATATATGTATAATCATATGTAATTAGAACAGTGAAAAATCTTATGTCAATATCAAACTATATTTCTTAACATTAATCTTTTAGTTAATAATTTCATATTACATAATTGAAAAATTAAGATAATATGAACTTGATTGGCTTGAACGCATCTCTGTTGACTCCTAGAAAGGATATAGTAATTTTGTTCGAACCCGATCACGATCCTCCCATACAGGAAATAGTGGTAGTTTTAATCGAAGCCTATCCTGATCCTCCCAAAAGAAAAACAGTAGCACAATTATATTCAGTCATTAAATCACATAAATCCCTTATTTCCTCCAAACCTGGTGTACGTCTAATTCAGTATCAGTAGTCTAATAAATTTAGTTCAGTATGAACATTGATGATCATCATTAGAGATTGATATCAGTAATAAGAGTTTAGTATTAATAACAATCACAATAACAATAGGGATCAGTTTAGCAATATACTAGTTAATGATCTATCACCAATCACATGATATTGATATTTGGTCGATATCTTATAATGTTATGTTTTAGTATTCATTGAGTTTCAAATCATGTAACAATAGAAATAATAATTCAACCATTGATCATGGTCTAATACTTTCTTCATACTATTTACCATAATTTCAATCAATCTTTCACAATAAAATAATCAATAAAGAATATATAACATAATGCAGTGGCTAGGAGCATTGTCGATAGGACCTAACCACTGTTGACATCGAAGCTTAATGGTTGTTGTGACAATCGGGCACAGAGATGTTTTTGCAACTGC
This sequence comes from Dracaena cambodiana, assembly GCA_036321105.1. NCBI lineage: Eukaryota > Viridiplantae > Streptophyta > Magnoliopsida > Asparagales > Asparagaceae > Dracaena > Dracaena cambodiana. The sequence continues at coordinate 9,518,219 of JAYEPQ010000016.1, forward strand.
TATAAAAATTGATGTTGACAATGCATTTTATTTATTATCCCTATGCTTGGCTGATGAAGCCTTTATTGAAGGGACCATCGAAAGTGCTTTGACCAAAAAGAACACTAAGGTTATCCCCTAACTTTTTTCAAAGATTTTCTTTATAAAAATTTAGTCTTCATCTATATACTTTACATTAAAACTATAAAGCATTGTTATAAATATGATTTCATATATTAATGCATATAAAGATTGTATTTTTGGTCAAGATCTATAAACCCCTTTCTTTTACAAGTTTATCTTCAATAAAAATCACACCTCTAGAAACATAAACACATAATTCCATCATTAACTAAATTAAAAAGTATATAAAAGATAAAATGTAATCATTAGCATGCTTATATTGACATAAAGAATTCAATTCACTTAATATGGGTTGGAGTGATCTAGGGTTTACTGTCGAAATGATATCAAGGTCCCTATGAAATCTCCCAGAATTGCCGAGGCTGAACTCATTTCTTCTTCCTCCCTTTCTCTTTATTTTCTCTGTGTTTATCCTCTTTTGACTATGTTTAAGCAAGAGATAGGGCTATACCTAAATGATCACTTTTTATAAGATTTTGATTTCTATTTGGATTCAATATCTAATAAAGATAGAATATTACTGGTGTTGACAAAAAAAATCATGCTTGAATCCTCATAAACGTAGGAGTTACATCCCATTGAGTAGTTTGAAATGGGAGTTACACCTCATTTAGTTAAAAATTAAAAATGGGGTTACAACTCCATTATCTCCAAATGAATGAGGGTATCCCTATTAGAAAGGGGATTTTAATATGATCAATTAAACCAATATTAAATCCCAAACTCCTATAAAAAACCAAGAAGGCTAAAAGAGATGATCCACACACTTGTGTAGGGAGGACCCCTATGAGATGATCCCATCTCTAGTGCAAGAAAAATAGTTATTCTTATCTCTTAAAGAGTTTTACTCTTTCATATTTATCATCCAGAGATTTATATCTCTTAAAGAATTTTAACTTTTTCTTAATCTAGATATTTTTACCTCTTAAAAAGTTCTACTCTTTCATTTCCATAGCCATGCAAGGCTACTTCAACTCCAAAAGTTGTGTTAAAATCATCAATAGAAAATATGATCATCTCTCACCGCTACATTGGAGAATTATAGCCTAAAATGGCTAACATGTAGATCATCAAATAAAAAGATATCCACATTTCAAGTCTAAAATGGCTAATACATAGATCATCAAATAAAGAGAGATCCATATTAAAAGCCTAAAATGGCTAACACATGATCATCAAAGAGAGATCCACATTCTAAGCCTAAAATGGTTAACACATGGATTATCAAAGAGAGATCCGCATTCCAAATCTAAAAAAGATAGATCCTACATTTCAAGCCTAAAATGACTAATATATAGATCATCAATTAAAGAAAGATTCATATTTCAAGCTTAAAATAACTAACATATGGATAATCAAATAGAGACCCACATTTCAAATCGAAAATGACTAACATATGGATCATCAATTAAAGGGAGATCCATATTTCAAGGCTAAAATGACGAACACATGGATCATTAAAGAGAGATCCGTATTTCAAGCCTAAAATGACTAACATATGGATCATCTATAGACACAAGAAAAAAAAGAAAAAAGAAAGAAAAGGAAAAAAATACCCACACGTGCACCTACGTGCATAGGGGCACACCTGCATGTGCACAGTGGGACACGTGCACGCAAGGACGCCCATGTGCGGACATGGGTGTTTTCACGCTTGCCCACGATCTAGTGATACATAGAGAATTTTGAGGAAACAGTTACGTTTTCTCAATCTAAAAAATAAAAAAGGGAGAGTTCCCAAGAGCTTTTTTCAGAGAAAAAAGAAGCAGAGAAATAGAGTGAGGAAGAAATCCTGAAAAGAAAGAAAGAAGAGAAACAGGAAGACGGAAAAATCCTAAGAGCGAAGTTCCCTCTCCTTCTCTTCTGACTGGAGCTTAGTACCAGAGAAATCAATCAACGCGAGGCTCGGATCGTCAACGGAGTGCAAAAATAAGGCTCCACCACTGTCAAAACTCACAAAAAATAAAAAAGAGAATTAAAATTAATCTTTCCATATTCTTGTAATTTTGATCATCTTTTGTACTTTTTCTTTTATTGCTATAATTAAAATCAAATTTGCAATGGAAGGAATCTCTATAATTTCAGGCATATAAGAATTGGCAACCATAATGGAAGCCTCTCTTCATTGAAGAGAAAATGGTGGCGTAATCTGACATTATCTTTGATTCCTCCGGCTCAAAATCCAGGTGTTATCGCTGGGTGACGGTTGAAAAATATGAGGCATCATCGCCTATAACAAAAGATAAGACGTCATCGTCTATCAATAAAAATAAGGCACTATCACTCTAAATAAAGATACGCTGTCATCGCCTATCCCCAAGCCAACATCAACTTTTACGTGGTCACAAAAAAAATAAATCAAGAATACCAGAGAAGACGCAAGGCCCAACGGGTATGCCTCAACATTACAAAAGAACCCGCAGCCCCTACACTTGCCTACAGGTGCACGCAGAGAAGGGTAGTGCACGCATGCAAGCATGTGTAGGAAAAAAATGCAGGCGCGTGCATGCATGCGCGCCAGCAGGCGCGTGCCCATGCGTGCAAGCAATCATGTGCCCACGCACGTGCCTGCGGGCGTGCGTGCAGAAAAAGGGCAGCGTGCGCCAGAAAAAAAGGAAAGAACAAAAGATAAAACGCAGCAAGTGCACGTGTGTGCCCACGCGCGAACCTTTCAACGTGCCTGCACGCAAATCATCCGAGTGCGCTGATCTCTCCCTGTGCACAAATCTCTCTAGTTTTGAGCCGAGGTGCTGCCCTGATGGGTGTGCACGATGAACGGTTTCAAGTTCTATGCAGCCAAGTTTTTGAAGAAATTTATTTGGAAATTAATAACCAGTTCTTTTAATAACCCCTGTGAAACTCGTGCGACATGGTTTGAAGGGGCATATTTAACTATATTGGATAAATAATATTTATCCAACACTCAAAGGATTGAGAAAGAATATGGCCAAAACTTCAAACTCAAATATTATATACAAATTTGAATGCATACAAAGAAGAGAAGGATGTTTTAGCTTGAGAACTGTTATCTTCAAGATCAGGAAATGTGTCCAGAATACACATCAATTGAAGATAAGCCCAACCAAATTCTCTCTAGTGAGAATTTAAAGCTCATGGTGCACGATGATACTCTCACTATTCATAGAACAGAAATTGGGTCAAACTAAACTCAAGTTGAGCCCAACAACGGACTCGAGATTCTCAAAGAACACTCACAACTTGTGAAGCCCACATTGGTTATGAGACTCAGACAATCAAATGTGAGGCTTAGCCTGATATGAATCAAATCATGCATAAGGCTCAACCCAATCTTCACCAAATCAGATGAGGGGCTAAGTCTCGTGTGAACCAAAGCAGACATAAAGCTCAACCTCAATACATGATTCTCATATGCTACAATTCGAGGAATCTTGCACGGCCCACCAAGGGGGTAGGGCCGGTGTTTTAGGAAGACGCTTGTTTTTGAATGGCCCATCCAAGGGGTGGGGCTTGTCCATATATCAAAATGGCTCATATTTGTTATAAAGCCAACACAAATATCAAAGTTACAGTCTTCGATCAAACTCAGCTTCAAAATGCAGTCCTAATGAAGCTCACCCATAAGAAGTTACTAAAAGCGACATCTCACCCACATGCAGAGAGATACTTAAACAACTTATTCTTTCTGTAGGGCTCGTTGTGTTAGGATTGACCAGGGCCCATCCAAACAGCACACTGTCCAACCCGAGAAAAGGGCTCTCTTTCCTAGTTCTAAAGAAGTTCTAATGTGCAAGGAAAGTGAACAAAATCCTCCAAAGTAATGACGGATTTGCTTCTGCCATATAAGGCTATATCCATCATCTGAGCAACAGCAATTATGGCGAACTGCAATAATATCTGGATGGTTCAAAATAAAAAAATGGATAACTCTCCGCTCAGTTTTTGAAAACACTTCAGCCTAATACAAACTTAGCAGATCACCAAAAAGTTGATTTTTTTCCTCTGCATTAAGAATGGATTCAACTGGAGATTGTGAATGAGATCTACAAAGTTTCCAAAGCTTCCCCATTTTATCATATCATTCGTGAGGCTTACAGCATGGCAATCCACCAAGCCAACAAAGTTATATTCCGAGATAAGTATCAATCTCGGTAAGAGATCTTTCGTAAGTTCAATTAAGTTAAAAGCTAGTTTGACTTCCCAGTTTTGCGGTTGAAAATATTCTAACTCAACCGAGCAAGACGCGCCATCATGCCATCTATCTAGAAGATGAAGATGTGCAACTCAAGCAAGTTGAAATTTCACACAGAGCTTCTCAGTCTCAATATAGAGTTCAAAATGACACTCACATGTCTCAGCTCCCATGAGAGACTTACCATGACACTCATAGGTCTCAGCTCCCATATGAGGCTTGTCATGACACTTGCATTTCTCAGCTTCCAGTTCAGGCTTGTCATAACACTCATATTTCTCATATTGCAAATTAATGTTTGTCGTGACACTTGCGTATCTCATTCTACACAAGAGCCTCAAATTGGCATTAGTGTGTTCAAGTCATCACACGTGCTCATCTTCAGAGTTGTATCCATTTTTACGCCCAAGGCTAAAAATACAACCCTTATCTTCATGGTCATATAGTCCACAAGACACACATGAAAGCGGCTTGCTCTCTAAAACTTTCTCGGAATTGAAGTTATGTGACAATGATATTAGGTTTGAGCCCACTGAAAAGCTAAAGTTTCATGTGAGGCTCACGATCGTTGTGTCTGCATCACTGGGATGATGCTCACATTCTTTTGAAAACTATTGTGGAAATATGATTGACATCCATGCTGAAATGTTTGATGTTTCACTTGCCCGGAACAGGGGTATAACTTTTTTCTGTCGCCACCAACTCATCAAATTGAGGGTCAAATAGTTTGAGACTTAAATCACTCTAATCTCAACCTCAACCAGCTCAAGAAAGACAAAGGGCGGGTATTATGATTTGATACTCTAATACCAAACAATTATCAAGTCGATGGACATCCATGTCCTGCATCATAAGACCATGCATGCAATAATCTTCATATTGGTTGCAGTTGTCCTACCACTGCTTAGCAATATTAATTAACACATCATCATGCCTACTCGCCGGGACGATCAAAACCCAATTCTCTTCAGAAGGGTTTGACCATGTGCAGCCTTATCCGATGATGTTGAGGATGAAAATCAGAAAGCCCTTCAATCTATCATTTCGGATAAAAATCATTCTGAATGATAGAGAAAATGGGATATGACTTCATTCGAAGGCCAAATTAGATTTTGGCAAAGGACGTCGAAATCTTCTTCGCTCATTCATTCCCGAAGGAAAAGAATCAGATTACTATCACAAAACCAACAGGGGGTGGGATATGTCATGACACCTTATACTCCGGATATAGAGGATGTCATCTGCCAAAATATGGAAAACTTCGATGGAGATTCAGACATCAGTTTGGAGGTACTATCTAACGAGCTGGCCGCAAACATGAAATCTACCAGCCCGAATCCACACAAAATTGATGAATTAACTCCTACTCAAGATGAAGCATTAGTCAAACATCTTAATGCTCAGTGGAGCATATGCTTTGAACAGTGCGAACCGCCTACCAAAGACAAGGTGGTTCGGGTGAACATGGGTGACGAAACTAACCCCAAACACATATTCAGAAGCGAGGTGTCTTTTAATAAAAAAGAAGATCTTATAACTCTCATCCGAGAATACATCGACACCTTTGTCTAGAATTACGAAAACTTGCCCGGCCTAGATCCTCAAGTTGCTTTGAATTGGCTAAATATTATTCCAGATACAAAACCAGTAAAGCAACATCAAAAAAGACTTCGTCCAGTGCTAATGGAGTCGATCAAACGAAGTTAAGAAGGTTATACAATCAAGCTTCATTTGGGAAGAACAACATCCTGATTAGAAAGATCCGAATTTATTGACTTTCGAGATCTCAATGCAACTTGCCCCAAAGACGAATTTTCGCTTCCAATAACGGATGTCATAATCGACAATACCTACAGATTTGAAAGGATATTTTTTATGGACGGATTCTCTTGGTACAATCAAATCAAGATGTACCCTGAAGGTAAGAAGCACAAGAAGTGCTCAAAGAAGTGTATGACGGAAAATGTGAAGCTCAACGCCAGGACCTAAATTAGGAGACAGGATAAAAAGAATGGGTTTCTATTGGCCAATGATAATGGCAGACACCATGACATATGCATAGAAGTGTAATGCCTGTTAGGTGCAAGCAAACTACATACATTAGGTTGCAGAGCACCTACATCCAACCACGATTATGTGGCCATTCAAGACATGGGGGATGGATATTATTGGCCCCATAACTCCACCATCTTCTCCTGGACATCGGTTCATACTAGCTATAGCCGATTACTTCTCAAATTGGGCAGAAGCTAACCCTTTAAGAGAACTGAAAATGAATGATGTGGTCAACTTTATCAAACACTACGTCATCTATTGCTTTGGTGTTCCTAGATGGATAATCAGTGACAATGACCCACAATTCACTAGCAAGGCCTACATCAAATTCTGTGAAAAATTCAGAATACATAATGTGTTCTCATCCCCATATAACCTGGCCGCTAATGGCCAAGCAGAAGCATTCAACAAAATCATTGTGAAGCTTTTGCAAAAATTTGTCACCACAAGTTAGGGATGAGAAATTGGAAGCCTGTCTATGGGCTTATCGCACAAAGGTAAGAACACCGACAAAAGCTACACCATTCTCTTTAGTATATAGTTGTAAGGCTATGCTACCTCTGGAATTCAAATTTCTTCTTTTCGAGTGGCATTAGCTATAAGATTGACCTCCGAAGAAAAACATAACTAATGACTTAGGGAATTAGAAGCAATGGATGAAAAGCACTTAGAAACTCAACAACAAATAGAGCTCTATCAAGCACGAATATTTCGAGCCTTCAACAAGAAAATAAAAGAACATACTTTCAAAGTGGGCGACTTGGTCTTAGCAGTCAGGCAACCAATGATCCTTGTAACGCCCTACTTTTCGTAGCGTGGAAAGCTGAAAACGTTTGGCGTCGAATGATAATTCGACGAGCCTTAGTAAATATTACAGTCACAACACAACGAAAATATGAGCAACAAGTAAGCAATAATTTCTTTAGTTACAATAATATTTTTCCTTCTTACATAAACTTTAATAAAAAATAATAATAAACTAGAAAGGCCATCAATCTTATAGCTCAGCCTGCTCGTGAAAGTAAGTCAAAAGTCCTGTCTTATTTGTAAGGAATCTATCTCCTCATAAAGATCTGCATCTAGTCATGAATAAGTAGAATCGTCAGTGAAGCGATCTAATATTAAATAGTGAAATACAAAAAAAATAACAATAGCAACTCAATATCATGGACAGTCATGCAAATAAAATGTAGAAGTTATTATTATTATTATTATTATTATTATTTTTAGTTGATGTTTTTTAATTATGCTATTTGAAAATTCAGGAAAATATGCATATAGCTGGTCAGAACGCATCCCCGTCTACCCCCGGAAAAACAGAATAGTAATTTTGATCGGAGCCTATCCTGATCCTCCCAAAACGGAAAACAGTGGCGTAGTAATGATCGGAGCCTATTCCGATCCTCCCAAAATGGGAAACAATGGAACAGTTACATCCAGCCATCCAATTCATATGAACTGTAATTTTTTTCAAATCCCAGTGTATGATGATTCCAGTGTAAGTTATTTTAGTTTAATGGATTGGTGATCATCATTAAATTCTAATATTCTGTGGCAACAATAGTAATAATAAAGAATAATATACAATGCAATAGTTAATGATCTATCACCAATCCCATAATCTTCGGTGTCCTTTCAGATCTTATTTCTAATATTCATTTTTCTCTTTCTTTTGTTAGAGTATGAAACATTTAATTTAGAAGTAGGTTACTATGACAAATAAAAATTTTAAAACCATTCGTAACTATTTTCAAATGTAGAATTTGTTCAAATGCTTGTGAATGGGTGCAACGACTGCTTACTAAGAATAGGGCCTAGTTCGGGCATAAGGTTTCAATTAGAGAGACCCGAGTCTTAGATAGCTGAAAAAAATTATTCCATTTCAAAAGGGCTCACTTAGCAAAGTTTCAACTATGCGCCTCAAGAGTACATAGGTATGCGCAAATAGAATTTCTTCCAAACCAGGCATCGTAGGCCTCCGAAAGTTGCGGGTCTAAATGCGCACCACACACTATATAGTAAAGTGATTTACAACCTAGGGGAAATGGTGCTCACTAGTAGAATATGTACTCATTTAGAATTTTCCCAAAGATATCTTGTCATTGCAACCAAACAGAGAAAGGAGAAAGAGAAGCATAAGCAGCAGCAGAAACAGAAGCAGAAAAGGAAAAGAAAAAGAAGCAGGAAAAAAAAAAGAAGAAATCAACCACCCAAAAATAAAAAGAGGAAAACTCTTCAATCCGACGAGGCAGTGGCAGCGATCGATAAAGCCGATATCACCGACGGCCACTGCCGTTGGCCTCGGCCGGATCGCCTCGCCGACCCTAACCCAAAACCTCGACCGACGAGGGCAGAAGCAGAGCTCGATGGAGCCGAGATCGTCGACGGCCAATGGCATTGGCCTCGGCCGGATTGCCTCGCCGACTCTAACCCAAAACCTCGACCTCAATGGCTACAAAATTGCCTCGCCATTAAAGCAGAACTGCAGACAATCCAAACAGAAATTGATTTTGGGTGAAATCAGAACCCAAAACCCTAGATCGGAATGAAAATGGCAAAACATCACCATCTCTGAGAAGCGAGATTTTGAGGGATCAGAGCTTGTAAAGGCAAACCCCAAATATCTGAGAGAACACACATGAGAAGTTATATGCTAAAAATGTATACTCACAGCAAGCCCTTTCCATGCTTGAAAGAGAGAAGGAGGGGAAATTCTATTCACGCACAAGACTTTGCTCAATAGGCCCACATTTCTCAGTCGAGGAGCTCAAGATAATTTAAACAGTCATACAGGTTTCCTTTTCTATTTTGACATGATACGAATTATTGTTTACTCATATATACAGTTCTGTGTAAAGAAAGTGCTCTACTTATGTCAAGAGTTTTCAAACTTTCACAGACAGTGATGTATTTGAGATTTATGATGCTAAATTGCTCTAAGCCTAGGATGTTGCGAGGTATTAAAGGGCTGTAGTCAATTATTAGGAATGGAAAAGATGGAGAATAGTAGGCTTTCAGCTGTTGCAGCCACCATGAAGACCTACTCTGCCTTGCCTCCGAAGTTCTCTATGACCATGGTTGTGTATCACGTTCATAATCGTGACTTAAAAATTACAATTCTGACTCCCAAAGGTTCATTAACATTTGATGAGGAAGTACAGAGGGATTTTGCTAAATATCCTTATCCTCCATATTCTAATTGATTACTGGGTGGTGAGATATCAACTAGCTGCAGCCACTAGCTGCAGCCACTAGCTACGGGAAAAATTCCTTCCTATTGCTGTGGCTTTTGTTGTTGCTATGCATCAAATTTTAGTAATGGCCTGCTGTAATTTTGTGGGCAACTAATGTAGCTATTTGTTAATATGGCAGAGGAGGAGGTAAAAGAAGATACAAATTTCCCTTGGGCCCTGTTGGTTTAAGATAAAATGAGGGAGAAGAAAGAAAATAAGGAAGAAATTTACTTTCCATTGTTTGGTTGGGGAGAAAAATTGAAGGAAAAGTAAGTTGGAGGAAATAAAAAAGAAAAGAGACAAAAAGTACTTTTCCAAACTGAAATGGTTGGGAAGCAACATGCTACAACACTTCATTTTTCCTGGGAGACTTAACTTACCTGAATGAGAGGCGACGAATCTAAACGATGTTATAATTCAGCTAAATCTAAAATATTAAGTCATTATATATCTATTTGCTAACCCTCTAAATAGATTCCCAACTCCAAGCCAAGGAAATTAAGGATAAAAAGGCTGAGAGTCCATCTTATGAAGCCAATATATTAGTAAGCAACGCTATCATTGGTTAGCCGAAATTAACGAAATGATTATGTAGACCAGAACTAATTGGTTGAACTGCTAACGCCTATTTCATATTTGTATTACTGTAGACATATAAGGGAAAATGAAAAGGGAAACATTGTGGCCTTTATCTAGTTTAAAGATACCACAATAATATAGTAAAGTCTATAGCTATTAGTATATCTACTCCTAAAATCTGCAGTTGAATAGCAATTTATAACCTAACAGTTAAATAGCATTTATTAGAACTCTAATAAAGCACTAATCCATGAGTTGGGTTGACTGCACTGCTTAATGAAAACATATCATTTAAAACTCTTAAAAATCGAAGCCACAATTTCTAAGTTAAAACTGCTAATAAACACATCATTTAAACTACTTAGAGGGTTGACTACACAACATTTAAAATTGAAACCACAGTATCCTACCATTGTTTGAACTCTAATAAACACATCATTTAAAACTGCTTAATGAAAGCACATCATTTAAACTCTTGAAAACATTGAAGCCACATTTTCTAAATTAAATAGCATTTTACTCATATTTTTCACCAAAAGGCAATAGTTAATGGCCAGGTAAATGCATCTTTTATCTGGGTTTCTATTCAAATGCATAACTTTAATTAAATAAAAACAGGGAATATAAAAATAAACATAGCATGTTTATGTGAGTTAAAAGAACTCACTTTAGCCGAATCTCTTCTTTCCTCTTTTTTCTTTCCTTGCTTCCTTTCTCTCTCCTTCCCGTACATTCTGAAGTTTTCTACTTTCCAGAGGAGAGGAAAGGACTTTATCTTATTCTTATTTAAATTTTAGGAGGTTTGAAGGTTGAGATATAATCTTGTTGGTTGAGATATAATCTTGTTAGTTGAAGATTTAAATAACAAATTTTTGGATAAGGGTAATCTATGAATTTGTTTTGATCTCAACAACTCCTAGATCCTCATCATAATAGAAAAACAAACCCCCCTTTTTATTAATTTATTTATTTATTTATTTTTCAGATTTTAATTTAATTTATTTTATTATTATTTTTTTAGAAGTGAATTAAATGCAATAAAAGAAAAGTGGTCGTTACAATCCTGACGCATAAGACTAAAGGAAAATTCCAGCCCAAATTGGAGGGTCCATTTGTACTAGTGATAGTCTACTCAAATGGAGTATACTGGTTGATCAATCAACACGGTGACCGGATGATGCTGCCAATCAATGAAAAATTCCTAAAGAAATATTATTCTTAAGGGAATGAAGTTTCCGACCTCTTCTTCAATGCAGCAAATAAAGATATGATGGCTCATCGCTATAGTTCCACGTCCCAACTAGGGGTGCCAAATGAAATGAATCCTACATCTCTATGATTAAAGATAGAGTAAAGATTTGTCATGTAAGTCCAAACGAAGTCCTCACTAACCCTATGCCATCAAAGCAAGAGAAAGAGAATAAGTTTCTTGCTAACCCATCATGCTAGGGTAAAAGCATGAACCGCCTAATGTCGTTAAGGCAATGAAAAGAGAACGAGTTTTTTGCTAACCCATCATACTAGGGGTAAAAGCATGAACTACCCAACGCCGTCAAGACAATGGAAAGAGAACAAGTTTCTCGCCAATCCATCATGCTGGAGATAAAAACATGAACTACACAACACTGTCAAGACAACGAAAAGAGAATAAGTTTCTTACTAATCCATCATGCTTGGGTAAAAGTATGAACTGCCCAATACTATTAAGGTAATGGGAACAGAACGAGTTTCTCACCAACCCATCCTGCTGGGGATAAAAACATGTACTACCCAATGCTGTCAAGACAATGGGAAGAGAACAAGTTTCTCGCTAACCTATCATGCTAGGAGACAAAGCATGAACTGCCTTGTATCGTCAAGGTAATAAAAAGTGAACAAATTTCTTTCTAACCCATCATGCTAGGGTAAAAGCTTGAACTGCTCAATGTTGTTAGGGCAATGGGAAGAGAGCAAGTTTCTCACTAACTTGTCATGCTGGGGTAAAAGTATGAACCACCCAATGCCGTCAAGGAAATGGAAAGAGAACAAATTTCTCACCAACCTATCATACTAGGGGATAAAAACACGATTGCCCAATGTCATCAAGGCAATGGGAAGAGAATAAGTTTCTCACTAACCTATCATGTTGGGATAAAAGCATGAACTGCTCAACTCCATTAAGGCAACTGGAAGAGAATGAGTTTCTTGCAAGCCCATCATGTTGGGGGTAAAAGCATATACTACCCAACGCCGTCAAGGTAATGGGAAGAAAACCAGTTCCTTACCAACCCATCATACTGGGGTTAAAAGTATGAACTGTCATAAGCTGCTAAGGCAAAGGGAAGAAAAAAAATTTGGTAGAAAAGCTCAAATAAGATACTCGACAACTAACTATGCTGAGAGAAATAGTATGGCTAACCCAACTCAAATGGTAGTTGATAAAGGCAAACTAAATCTATTGATAGCTCGGAGTTTGCTAAAAATCCCATTACAAATCTATCACAACAGTGTCCTTATTCAATCTTAAGGATACATCACTGCCCAAAGCTACTAAAGCAAAGCGAAGAGGAAAGTTTGGTATGTAAGCCCAAACAAAATTCTCACCAACCTCATCATGTAAGCCCAATGCAAACGGCTATTGGTAAAGACTAAGCAAATCTGCTGATAGTTGAAATTTTGCCAAAAATCCTAATGAGATCGATCTCCTGTCACGTTAAGATTTCACCTCTGACAGCAAAACTTTTCTTGTCACTTTTCTCCCAATAGAGCCAATGACCCTCCAAAATATTTGTCACATTAAAATTATATCTCTGACATCATAATACAAAATCAAATTAATTTTCTCTATGAGATTAAATCCAATCAATCTTCTGTCATGTTAAACATTCATCTCTAACAGAAAAGATAAACTCACACTTCATCAAGTTGAACAGAACACCTCTGATGAACTTGTTTTTGGCATCATTAAGTTAAAAATTACCCCAATGAAAATCATCTCTCTATTAAGTTAAAAGTTACCTCTAATAGTCAAATCCAAGACTAAAATCGTTAATAGTTACCTCTGTTTAATCAGCTCATTCCTATCATGACCAGATCCTCTGAATAGACTGAGCTTTGAAGTAGATTTAATGATACCTCTGTCCTCACTCAAATCCTATTATACTAGATGTCACTGAACAGGTAGATTAAACATATTAAACGCTACCTTTATTTAATCGGTTCATTACTATCAAGTCCTAAACCTCTAAATAGAATTAACCATAAGACATATTTAATGATACCTCTGTCTTTGCCTAATCTATCATACTAGATATTACTGAATGGTTAGAATCCTAATGAGCAAGTTAACATTATACATCTGCTTGTAATCCTATGAGCACGTTAACATTTTACCTCTACTTATCATCTAATTAGCACGTTAACATCATGCCTCTGCTTATCATCTAATGAGTACATTAATATCATACCTCTACTTATCATCCATAGAGCACATTAACATTATATCTCTGCTTAGCATCCTATAGAGCATGTTAATATTATACCTCGCTTATTATCTATATAGCATGTTAACGTCATTCCTTTGATTATCATCTAATGAGCACGTTAATATTATAGCTTTACTTATTATCTATATCTCCTAATCTGTCATACTAAACGTCACTGAATAGTTAGCACTTAACTCTTTTGAAGACTCTTACTATTAGGTCTTCAACATTTGAATAGTTTGAGTCACCTTCCATAAGACACATTAATAATTACCTCTGTCTATTAAATTCATCACTTTGTCTATCATGTTCTTAGCCTCTGAACAGACATCAAAAAAATTTTAGACTACAGATAACAAATTTCTGAAAAGCAAAGTTACAAATTAAAGTCTGGCTAGGCAATACAGGTACAATAGCCAGCATCAAGAAAGATTCACTAGAATCAATGTTTGATACTTCGAAGAGGTTCAACAGTATACCCATGAAAGTCAAGAAATTTTTTGAATCAGATTTCATAAGTTATATAAGGTTCAACAGTACATCTTTAACAACAAAATAGTTAAAAGATAGCGATTTCAAAAGATGGTTCACAGTACACCATGAAAATCATGCTGTACAATGAAAACTAAACAACCAAAATTAAAAGAGTCTAAAGTGTTTCAAAATTCGTTACAAATCAATGATGAAATTTCAAAAATATAGGAGGGGGTTATGTAGACACAAGAAAAAAAAAAAAGAAAAGGAAAAAGAAAAGAAAAAGAAAAGTATAAAAAAAGAAAGAAAGAGAAAGAAAAGAAAATGAAAAAAAGAGGTCCTGGGCGCCCATGCTGGCGGAGGCGTGTGCACGCAGGGGGACCTGCAAGTGCACCCGAGTGTGCGCCCAAGCATGCGTGCGAGTGCACCCACGCATGCGCCCAGGCACGCATGTAGGGTTGCCCATGCACAGAGGCGCCTACGCGCGTTGGACATGGGTGTTTTTGTTACGTGAATTCTGCCACTATATTTGAGGCAGAGAGATTTTGAGGGAATGGTTATGTTCTCTTAATGTATAAAAATAAAGGAATGAGAACAGAAAAGAGGAGAGGAGTCCAAAATTTAAGAACAGAGGCAGGGAAGAAAAGAACCTCTCTCTCAACGGAGAGAAAGAGGAGAGACAGGAAAATCCTAAGATAGAGTTTCCTCTTCTTTTCCTCCTTCAGCCAGAACTTGGTACCGAAGAAATCAATTGACGCGACGCTCGAATCGTCAACGGAGTACAAAAATAAGGCTCTACCGCTGCCAGAATCCCACAAATTAAAAGAGGAATTGAAATTAATTTTTTCCTATTTTTATAACACGAATTTTTTATAATTTTCTTTTATTGTTGTAATTCAAAAGTAAATTTGCAATGGAAGGAAATTTTTAATTTTCAGGCATACGAGAATTCTCGATCAGGAAATCCCTTGCCAGCATGATGAGGTGAAGAGAATACATTTCTCTAATATCAAAAGAGTCGAAAGTGTTTCGAAATTCGTTACAAATCAATGACGTAATTTTGAAAACTTTGGAGGGGATTATATAGACACAAGTAAAAGAAAAGAAAAGGAAAAAAGAAAAGAAAAAAGAAATTAAAAAAGTGTGTGGGGCCCGTGCCTGGAGCCCCATGCGTTCACAGCTGCACACGCGGGGTGGGGCATGCGTGCACGCACCCAGTGCCCCACCTGGACATGGATTTTTTTTTTATACGTGGATTTCGCCCACGATGAGAATTTTGAGGGAATAGTTACGTTCCCTCAGTTTTCAAAAAAAAAAACAGAGAAACAGAGAGATGAAGAAGTCCTAAAAAGAAAGAACGAACAGAAACAGGGAGATGGAAAAATTCCGAGAGCGAAGTTCCATCTCCTTCACTTTCGGTCAGAACTTAGTGCTAAAAAATCAATCGACGCGACGCTCAAATCGTCAATAGAGTGTAGAAATAAGGCTCCACCGCTATCAAAACCCATAAAAATTAAAAAAAGGAATTGAAATTAATCTTTCCCTATTTTTGTAACTTTAATCATCTTTTGTAATTTTTCTTTTATTGTTATAAGTAAAATCAAATTTGCAATGGACAGAATCTATACAATTTCGGGTATACATCATCAATTAAAAAGAGATTAATATTTCAACCCTAAAATGCCTAACAAATGGATCATCAAAAATAGATTCACATTTCATGGCTAACACGCGGATCATCAACTTTGTGAGATCCACGTCTTAAGCCAAGAAAATGTTAAAACATGACCATCATAGGGTTGCATGTTTCTTCTACAATATCAAGAGATGATCTCTCTAAAAACAAAGAAACGCAAGTCTCAAAAGGCTTAAAAATAGCTAAGGAGTAAAATCGTAGATCCTCATCCAGAAAGATCCAAGGGAAACTTCTCAGGGTCATGTTTTGGGTTCAAAACCATAAAAATATAAGGTTACTCCTTTTTATACTCAACCGCGGGTCTAAATAAGCAAAAAAATTGCTAAAAAAAAATAAAATGCAGATCCTCATTCAGAGAGATCCGTGTGGACCCTTAAGGTCATTTTAATTAAAATGCGGATCTAAATCATATTTCAAAAGTTTCAAATGCAGAGTCACATTTTGATCCTAAAATCTTGTTGAAGGCAAAATTTTTAAGAGAAAAGGGGGATTCGCATTGCAAGCCAAAACAGCTAATACGCAGATCATCTACTAAAGAGAGATCCGCATTTAGAGCCATGAAAGCTAAAACCCAATCCTCACAAAGTTGCGTTACTCATTCTCCATAGCCAAAATGCGGATCCTCATCTAGAGAGACCTGCATATTAGGCTAAGTAAACTAACAAATATGAACTCCTCAAGGTCACATGCTACCTTTAAAACCTTAAAAATATAAGGTTACTTCTTTTAATACTCAAGGGCATATCCTCATCTAGAGAGATCCGCACAGATCTTTATGGTCGCGTTTCAATACAAATGTGGATCTAATCTGCAACTCAAATGCAAAGTCGCGTTATGGCCCACAAAGGCTTATAAGAACCAAAGATAACTTCATTTCAGTACAAACGTGGGCCAAACTAAAAAGCTAACTCATAAATCATCAATTAAAAAGAAATCCACATTTTTGCTATCTTTTGAGCTCATGATTAGAGCTAAATATAATTAAAATGCGAACTTCAGAGGGTCGTGTTTTCACTCCAAAGTTTGGATAAAAACTATTCTCATTTGTATCCAAAAATAGTCTAATCAAGCACGACATACTACTGGGAGCTAAAACACGGATCATCCACTAAAGAGAGATCCGGATTCTAAGTCATATTTGGAGCTAGGTATAGCCAAATGCTAGCCCTAGAGGGTTGTGTTTTCATTCTAAAACCTCAAGAAGCGAGAATCATCTCTATTGACACTTAAACGCAGGTCTGAGTATGCCACGCGAGCCACCAGCAGCTAAAATGCGGATCTAAAGGGTGAGATCTCCATTCTAGTTATATATCTAGAATTAAATATGTCGGTTACAAATCCTAGGGATTTAACCCAATCCCAATGAATCAAAAGACAGAGAATTAATTCTCAAATTATGGAGATCATTAATTGGACAGTTACACCAATTCAAAAATTTTGAAATCTCTATAAATAACCAAAGGCTGGGCTAAAGAAGAGGTTACTTAGTTAGATTATCTCTATTTTTGCTGTGCTAAAGAATTCAGAGCCCATTGCATCCAAGAGCTTTGAAAAAGCTACCAACTAAAAAGTTCACATTCAAATCGTCAACAAAGAACAGGATCATTTTTCATGGCTACAACAGAACCCAGCTCTAAACAAAGAAGAAATTAGACTTTTCTCATTTTCTATAAATGAAAAATTATTCAAAAATATAATATTTTTTTGAGAAGTTCAATAAAAAAATATATTTTATGGCAAACAAAAGATTGGCGAATCCGCTAGGGACACCTATCATCTCCGATGATATGGCTATAACCCAATTCGACAAAGTTCCAGTTGACACCATGATCGAGTTACTCGTCATTGAGTTCAACCAAGATAAGTATGAGGAATCCCTCTCCTCTGCCTCCATAAGCCTAAGATCCTTGCAGAAATGCCACAAGGTCTCAAACAACTTAGCCTCTAATAAGACTCCAAAAATTATAGTCCTGCCAAAGACTCTTTAGAACAGTCTAGTCTCAAAAGAGTGATTTCTCCTTCATCAGCACAAGGCTCTAAGTATGTCCCACTCAAGACCTGCATTGATCCCAAGAGGATGGATCAGGATCCTTGCAATAACAAAGGGAAATGACCATTCTCCGATCTTGAAGGAGATGATTCTGAAGATAGGGTTCCTCTGATCCGCACCATGAGAAGAAACCTGAGAAGAAGCAAGCCTAGTGCTTCCCGTTGAGCCACGTAAGAAAGAACTACTTTTGAACCACAACCATGCGAAACTCTAATTTGCATGTAGAGACCCAAAAGTAAAGTTGTGGTCCCTAACAAGAAGTTAGACCAATATGCGGATGGGTTCATCCGTGTTTCCTACAAGAAATGCCATTCATTCACTAAGTACATATATGACTTCAAACACGGATCTTACATCCGCATTTCACAAGCCAAACGCAGACCTCATGGTCACATTTTTGAAGCCAAATGCGGATCTCAGGGTCGCATTTCAGAAGTTAAATGTGGGCCACGGACCTATGTTCTTGATGCCCAATGCGGATCTCAAATCCGCATTCCAATAGAAATATGTGACCCTCATATCTTCATTTCTGAAGAAAAATTAGCCTCTAAGGCTGATGAACTTCCAGTCCCAATCATACTAGATTCATCAGAAGCTCATTCTCTAGTCAGAAAGGCTAAAGTTAAATTTCTTCTTGGAATTTTCAAGGGAGTAGAAACTCCTATCTCAATGATATTATTTGGAGGGGATGTTGCCTCCACCAATAAGCCTATGAGTTCCAATGTAGGGGACCTTAGGAAATTAAGAAAAGAGAAAAATTCCAGGTGTCTCACTGTCATTGTGAACATCTGATCAACGAGTGTTATTCCATTCCCACTGCATTGCAACTCCTGCCGGGCCATTCATCTTCAACAGACTTGCATCATCTACAGTCCAACCTTCAAAAAGAAGACGACGCAACCTCAAACAAGAATTCTCTAAACCAAACTTTTTCGAAATGTCATCCAAAATGATTCTTTGGGAGAGAAGAAGAAGAAGAAGAAGAAGAAGAAGAAGAAGACAAGGTGCATTCCTCAATCAGACTCATCAGATTCTGAGCACTCTTCTTAGTTAAAGACTATGTTCAGTGACATTCAAGATGTCTTTCGAAACACTGGACTTCAGAAGGGTGTGATTGTACCATTGGATTACTAAAAGATGGAGGAATTTCCTCCAATGAAGAAGAAACAAAGAACTCTGCTATCATAGAATCCCAAATATCTGATTCATTCTTTGAGGATTTTGCCTCTGCATATATAGCACAAGGAAATCTTGAAGAATTCATGAAGAGGATGGATGAGCAAGAAAAGATCATTCAGCAACAGTAGGAGACTATAAATGAGATTAGGGGAATGCTCCAATTCCTGATCAAAGAGCAAACAAAGAAAAAGGGAGAATCTTCTTCCAAAAGTTCCCGCATTCTGAGGAATGATAAAAGGAATAGAAAAGAAAATGAACCTCGTACTTCTCCTTGAAGCACTGGTGGTGAGGAAAATGAAGAAGAAGATAACCGTTTTGAACACTCTCGCCATCAATATAAGAATTCAGACCATGAAGAAAATCCTAATGCTGCCCTCATGGAGAGCTTCCAGAATTAGCTCAATGCTCTAGTTTATAAGAGCACTTTGCAAGAGCCGAGGGTTGTAAGGCCATATCCAGTAGAGTGAGATAACGCACCATTCCCAGAAAACTAAAAGCTTTTGAAGCTCAAGTCCTTGATGGTAGAGGGTTACTAGATCAGCACATTTACTACTTCAAGTTACAGACAAAGCATTTGACTGGAAATGACCCAATTATCACGCGAGTCTTTGTTAGTACCCTCATTTGTCTAGCATTTGAATAATTTCGAAGAATAGAACCGGGAGCCGTCAACTCGTGGAGTGATATGGAAAAAACTCTCTTGACAAGTTTCTATGAAGATGACATGGAGATTTCAATGTCAGCACTCCTTACTACAAAATAATAGAAATGGGAGTCAGCACGAGGCTTCATTAAAAAATTCAGAAATAATTCTTTGAGATATCTGCATAGAATGCCAGAAAAGACTCTAGTGGAGACCTACAGGTATAGTCTCTCAACTAAAGTTCTCGCCAGAATGGGGGCTGTAAAGTCTTCTACTTGGAAAGATCTTTCAATACAAACTGAAGAAGTTGAATAAAAAGGCTTGAGGCTGAAGAAGGAGAAAGACCAAGTATAAATAACCCTGGAACACCTCCATCGTCTCGACCTAAAGGGAAAGAGACGATGTCATAGATGCTCCTGAAAAATTACAATAAAGCTCAGCTAGAGATTAACAAGCATAAAGAGCTTAAGCTAGAAATGAACACGCACTCAGATAGAGATTACCTGAAAAACTATGATCAGGTGGTTGAACCTCAGCTTCCAAAGAAAAATAAGTATAACGAGCTTAAGTTTGATAAAGCTCTTTAAAATAAAGAAAAAGAACCAACAGAAAGCTCTAAGAAACCTTTCCAGTTTGATATGTTGGCACAATATGCCAACATTCCTGCAAGAATCACTTTGTATGAGCCCTTGAGGCTATCCAAGCAAAGTAGAGAAGTCTTAATAGAAACTCTGCAAGATTCTTAAGTGTTTCTGGCCCAAATCCCAAAAACAACAAAAGGAAAAGTTTGTGCAACATATCATCAAACTTCCAAGAAGATACCTTACATAACTTTCTCCCCAGAAGATATGCAAGTGAAGAATAATAAGCATCACTGGCTTTTATACTACAAAGGCTATATACGGTCAATGGAGATTGACCGAATTCAAGTCGACCATGGTTTCGCTTTAAGCATAATGCCAAGGAGGGTATTGCAGTATCTTGGTGTCCCAATGAGTAGATTGGCATTAACTAACATAACCATTTTCGAATTCAATGCTAATGGTTGTAAACCCTTGGGAAATGTGAAATTGAAATGGCAGATCGGCAACCTAAAGACGGAAGTCACATGCTATACAATAGATGTTGACACATCATACAACCTCTTACTTGGAAGGCCATGAATCCATCTTAATCTCATTGTTCCTTCTACACTTCACAAGTGTATGAAGTATGTGGACAAAGAAGGGAATGAAAAAACTCTAGTAGCAGAAAAGCAACCCTTCAATGGGGTTGAGAACTATTTTACCGATATGCTGTTTTATCAAGACACATTTGAAGCAGCCGAACAATCTACCCCAAAGAATCAAATAGTGGCAATGAAGCCGATACTGAATCAAGATCTGAAGATTCATGAGTCAATGATGAAAATTGGGGTGTCGAACCATTTATAATAAGTCTTGAAGGCTTGGATGTAAAAAACACTACTAATTTTGATAGCGAGTAGGTAATTAATGAAAATGCAGAGTTTGCTTAATCGTCTGGTGTTGATTCTGAACCCTCAAGTACTAGTACTGACGTAGTCAGTGATCAATTAGATAAAATATACTGCTCAGCATCATTCCAAGCACCCATTCATTCATCATTTAAGATATAAAGTGATGATGATGGAGATGCAAGTGAAGTGATTCTTTAAGTTCCACCCAAACATAAAGATCAAAGACCTATATTATTTGGAAAAGCAAACAATAATGATAAAGAAAAACGTTTAGATTCTAAGATTCTAAGGAAGAACAAGAACATCTCGAGTTCTTCCATTACAATAAAAAAACCCATAAAATTATGAAAAAGATGGGATATAATCTAGCCAAAGGCGAAGGGTTGAATTTTGGAAGAGGAAGAAGAACTATACTTCAACTTTTTGTTCTAAAAAGAAAGATTCCAAATTATTATGATAAAACTAGAAAAGAGTTGGGATATGTTACCACCCCTAAAAACCTTTCAAAAACAAATTCTGAAGAGAGTCAACATGCTCATTCATCTGAATTGTTATGTTGGGATTCAGATGTAAGCGTTGGAGCCATTTTTCAAGAAGTCTCCATCAATATGGTCTCCGCAAACCAAAAAGAAGAAGTATGTGAAGAATTGCTGCCAATCAAAGACAATTCCGGGGAAAAACATCTAAACATAAAATGGAAAGTTCAATTTGAACAACGTGAACCTCCAACTAAAGATAAAGTGATCCAAATATTTATGGGTGATGAAACTAATCCTAAATCCATATTTATAAGTGAAAATTTATCTTCTAAAAAAAGAAAAATTAATTTCTCTTATTTGAGAATATATCGATCTTTTTGCCTAGAATTATAAAGACATGCCAGGATTAGACCCAAAAATGACAATGCACAAGTTGAACATCCGACCAGATGCGAAACATGTCAAATAACAACGACGGAGATTCCCTCCTAAAATAATGGAAGTCATTGAAACTAAAATCAAGTTAATTAAATCAGGATTTATTTATGAAGAACAACATCCTAATTGGGTCGCGAATATAGTCCCCATGACTAAGAAAAATGACAAAATTAGAATTACATCAGAGACCTGAGCAAAGCATGCTCAAAAGATGAAATTCCATTACCAATCATAGATATCATGATCGACAATATTTGCTACTATGAGCGGATGTCGTTCATGGATGGATTTTTAGGGTACAATCAAATTAAGATGTATCTCGATGATGAAAAGCATACATCTTTTCAAACAACATTGGGGGTGTACTATTATATAGTCATACCTTTTGGCTTAAGGAATATTGGCACCACATATCAACACACTATGAATACCATATTCCAAGAACATTTTCAGAAGACAGTGGAATACTATATAGATGATTTAGCTATCAAAATCAAAAGAAAAAACAATCATATTCATGACCTGAGAGTAGTGTTCGATATCATGCAGAAACACCAGCTTAAGAGGAATCCAACTAAGTCTTTTCTACGAGTTTCCAGTGGAAAATTCTTTTGATTCATAGTCACTTCCTAGGGAATTCATCTTAATCCAGACAAGATTAAAGCAATTCAAGACATGCCACCACCTAGAAATCTCAAAAAGTTAAGAGGACTACAAGGAAGGCTGATATACATCCACAGATACATATCAAATTTGTCAGGAAGATGTCAACCGTTCACAAGATTAATGAATAATGGAGCATCATTTGTCTAGGATGATGCTTGTCATAAAACTTTCGAAGATATTAAGGAACATCTCACAAAGTCTTCCATCCTTATAGCTCCAATGACAGAAATGCCTTTCCTGTTATATATGAATGTCATCGATCATTCTTTGGGAGGTCTTATTTGCCCAAAAGAATGAATTTGGACATGAACAAACTATCTACTATTAAAGTAGAATGATGATTGGAGTTGAACATTACTATAACCTAGAGGAAAAAGAATGCCTAGTTTTGTGTTTGAGGTACAGAAAATGTGACACTACCTGATAGGGCAAACAATCCACGTTATACCGAGAGTTAGTTCGTTAAGAATATTAATGACCAAATCAGGGTCATTAAATTTAATATTGTCCAATTGGGCTATTTAGCTATTTCAATATGAATGCATTTCATCACACTAAAATCGATTAAAGATCAAGCTATAGCTAATTTCTTAGTTGAACATCCACTTCCGGTGTATTTGAAACTGTACGAAGACATCCCTGATGAAATAGATACTCGACATGAAAATGTTGAAGTAAATGCAATTTCAGAAGAAGTCTGGCAATTTTTCTTTGATAGTGCTTCTAGAATGGGACCCAAAGGAAAGGTGGTAGTAGGAGTGGGCGTTGTCTTTGTCTCTCCTCACAACCACATTATCCCTCGAGGATATTCATTAACAGAATCATGCTCTAACAATGTCGCCGAATACAACACCTTGATGATTGGCCTAAAGATAGCCAAACAGCTGGGGTGAAATATTTAGAAGCATATAGAGACTCTCAACTCATTATTAACCAAGTCAAAGGAGAATATAAAGTCAAAAATAAAGATCTCTTATCATATTACCAAGCAATTACAAAAATAGCTAATAGTTTCAATGGCTTTTACATCAGTCATGTGCCTCGCTCCAGAACAGCCATGCAGACTCGCCAGCTTCATTGGCTGCCACTTTAGCGTTGCCTAAAAATTCCACCAAATGCATAACAGTGGGAAGCAAGTTATTATTTTGCTTGAAAAATGAACTCGAAGTGGAGTTAAGTTCGTGCAAGAGACAAAAAGCACATGAAGTATATACTCTTGAGTCTGATTTTGAACCAAGAGATTGGAAATTTCCTTATATAGACTATGTTCTTTAGGGGATATTGCCAGAAGATCCCAAAGAAGAAGCAGCAATTTGAAAAAAAATTGTTTGATTCTATTATAATGCCAAAGTTCGGACATTATATAGAAAATCTTATGATGGAATTATGCTTCATTGTCCTTCTAATAAAGAAGCCCAAGGAGCAATTGAAGAAGCTCATAGCGGCATCTGTGGAGCACATCAATCAAGACAAAACTCTGGAATAGACTCCAAAGAATAGGATATTATTGACCCATGATGATAATAGATGCAGTTGCTTGTGCCAAAAAATGCAGAATCTGTCAAATACATGAGATTTCATATATCAAGCACCAGAATATTTGCATCCAACGGCTACATCATGGCCATTTAAAATGTGGGGAATGGACGTTATCATGTCGATCTCACCACCATCAACAAGGGGTCATCGGTTCATATTAGCCATAACAGATTACTTCTCAAAGTGGACTGAAGACGTTGCCCTAACTAAAATGAAGACATCAAATTTGATCAAATTCATCAAACATCATGTCATATACCGCTTTGGGGTGCCTAAAAGAATTGTTCATGACAACATGCCTCAATTCATAAGTCAGCCATTCTCAAGGTTTTGCAACGAGTACCGGATCGAAAGTGTAACTTCATCTCCATACTATCCTGCAGCCAATAGTTTAATAGAAGCCTTCAACAAAACCATCATGAAACTCCTTAAAAAGTTTGTTTCATCCGGCCAATATGATTGGGATGAAAAACTTGGAGAATGTTTTTGGGCATAAAGAACTACTATTAGGACACCTACAAATGCTATATCTTTTTCTTTAGTTTATGGATCCGAAGCAGTACTTCCTTTAAAGATCCAGATTCCGTCATTACAAGTTGTATTAGCGACCAAAATGATGCAAGAAGAGAAGCATCGGCAAAGACTCCTAGAGTTGGAAGCCGTCGATAACAAACGTCTTGAAGCTCAACAAAGCATTGTGCTTTATCAAGCACGAATCTCCAAAAAATTTAATAAAATGGTCAAACAGAGAACTTTCAAGAAAAATGATTTTGTCCTTTTAGTAAGAAAACTGATAATAACCAATCAAAAATCAGAAGGAAAGTTCCAGCCAATGGGAAGGACCGTTTGTCATTGACATAGCCTATTCATATGGCGCACACCGATTGGCAAAACTGAATGGTGATAAAATAATGATGCCGATTAATTAAAAATTTTTGAAGAAATATTACTCCTAATGTAATATTCAGGAAATCCATCATAGAAGGCCAAGCCAATTATTTGATCTATGACGAATATTGAAGGAGGTTTCGATGAGTATCATGAAGAACCCCAAACTGTTCAAAAGCAAAATAGATTACAAACAAATAGCTCATGTAATAGTAAGAAGCAATCAAGTCAAATGTTAAGCGGTTTGAGATATATATCCTCTTCAATAACCTTCAATTGCATCTTCAACCGAATTAGCGAATCTTCAACTGCTATCCAAAGAAACGTTAATAAGAAGGTTTGATAGAGAAACTTCTTATAGTACTCTTTCCGAAGAACACAGCAAAGAATGATGCAGTTTCTTGTACAAGCTATTTGGTATTTTCCCGACTGGTACCTCGAAAAAGAAAGCATAAAAATATCAAATTATTTGATACACATACTTAACTTTTTCTCTCAACAAAAGAAAATTTCAATGTTAAGACTTAATCATTGATCCGCTCAAACATGGGAGCATACAAAAACTCTAAAGAGATTAATGAATTTGTCTCATTCTTGAAATTATTATCTTCAAAATAGGACCAATTTTTCCACCAATTAAATAGAGTTCACCTATAAGGAAGAAGTCCACTTCTTCACAAAACAGAGTTCCTTTTAGGAAACTCAATTTTACAACGGTGCAATTAATATTTTGTTGCTCGTTATTTTATCAGTTTCCCAGCAGAGTAGAGCAAATGAAGATATGCAAGCTTGACACTAACATGCAGTTCAACATACCAACTAGGGGGACCAAATGAAAATGAATCCTATGTCATTATTACTAAGGATAGAGGAAATTTGGAATGTAAAGCCCAAACGAAATCCTCATCAACCTATCATGCTGGGGAAAAAATATGAATAGCTCGACACCGTTAAGGCAATGAGAAAAGAATAAGTTTCTCACCAACCTATCATGCTAGGGAAAAAAGCATGAATTGTCCGATGCTGTCAAGGCTATAGAAAGATAACAAATTTCTCGCCAACCCATCGTGTTGGAAGTAAAAGTATGAACTGCCTTAAGCTGCTAAGGCTAAGCGAAGAGAAAAAATTTGGCATATAAACCCAAATGAAATCCTCGCTAATCTCATCATGCTGAGTGAAATAGCATGGCTAGCCCAACGCAAACGGCGATTGGTAAATGTTAATCAAATCCATTTATAACTGGAAATTTGCTAAAAATTTCGGTAAACTATCATATTAACGTCGTACCTCTGGCAAATCTGAAATCCATTTCCTCCAAAATCTGTCAGTTAAAATTTACCTCTACAAAATCAAATCTATTTCCTGCAAAATTTTTCAAGTTAAAAATTATCTATGACAAATCAAAATTTCATTTCCACCAAATTTTGTCAAATTAAAAATTATCTTTGATAAAACCAAATTCATTCCACTAAAATTTTTCAAGTTAACGATTACCTCTGACAAAACCAAATCTCATTCTAGCAAAATTTGCTAAGTTAAAAATTACATCTCCAATTCAAAAACCTGCATACTACAAGTTACAGAACAGCTGAAATTATAACTTGTTTAGGAAAGTTAGTAACTGCTTCTATCATGTTCAATAAAGTTATTCATTTGTTGCAAAATCTACTTAGATGTTTGAATACTGACTCTATATTGTCAAGTTAATGATTACTTCTAGACAATATGCAAAAGCGTCAATAATGTATCAAGTTAACAGTTACCTCTTATCATCAACATCAAATTCATTCATCAAGTTAACAACCATCTTTAAATGAATGACAACAAAAGTTTTTCCATTCTCAAAATTTTCCATTCATTACCAATTCAACATTACAAGAGCTCCTTGATAAAATATTCAAGTTCCATTCATAAATAAAAAATTAGAAAATACAAATTACTAAGTCAAGAGAGCCTTGATCTTTTTCTGTTCTTACCCTCAAAAACTACATCTGTCATGAGTTCTCTTAAAACATTGGGCTTGGGTTGAGTATTTTCTCAAAGCGTTCTTTGCTGGAACCCTAACGGCGCAAAGGAAATTCCTCTCTTAGCCTGAACTGAATGGTGTCATCATTGCCGCCCACATGTCCGAAGTAATTAAGTTTGGAAGACGGGTTCAAAGAGTAGTTCACTATAAGGAAAAGTGAACAAGGTAAATATTCCAATGAAAATGGAAGAAAAGACAAGTGACAGATTATGATGTGACTGACTAAGTGTAAAACGCGAATCACATGGTGGAGATCCACGAATTGGATTAAAGTTGAAGATCGCAAGATGATCTATTGATTAAGTGCCAAATGCAGATCACAGAGTCGTGACCACGTGTTGAATTAAAGTTAAAGATTGCATGGCGATCTATTGGCTAAGTGTAAAATGCGGATCACATGATGGAGATCCGCAAATTGAATTAAAGATCGTAAGGCAATCTATTGATTAAGTGCAAAACGTAGATCACATAATGAAGATCCGTGAATTAAATCAAGATTCAAAATTGTAGGGTGATCTATCGATTAAATAACAAATGTGAATCACGAGTAAAGATCCGTGTTTCAAATCTTGAATGCAGAAAATTGCATTGTGTGACATCTAAAATCTCTACGAGATTATGGTTTCTTTTAAGGAGAATTGATTAATAAAATTAAAATTAAAAGCTTGTTCATGGCGACAAATTGCTTGTTCTAAATGAGTTCAACTCGTTAAACCCCCGAAAGATAGAAGTTTCCTCTCGGGCCGGCATTGGGAAAAAGTTAGAGTGGCTGAAGGTCTGCTAGAGCCGTCGGCAGCTTGAGTAGGAGAAGATAATCTCTTCAACATTTTGATTTTGTGAATAAAGCTCGAAAGCTTGAAAGATAAAAAAGCTTGAACGCTTGAAGATGAGAGCTCAAGAGCTTGAAAGTTTGAAGAAGCTAAAGAAAATAAAGTCGCAGAAAGTGCAACCCTTGAAAAGACCTCAGGTCTTTTATAGAAGAATCAACAGCCGAGATTCATAGCAAAATAGCAACGACTCTTCATTTTAACCACCCAAAAATGCGGATTTGAAATTTCAAATGCAGGGTGGCATTTATATGTGAACCCGCTAATTGAACACATGATCAAGTTTGAAGATGAATCTGCGAATTTAACGTAGAGTCGCATTCAAAACTATTTTGGATACTGAATTAAACATATTTCATATATCCAAAGTATTTCAAAATACCTTCAAGGCTATAGAATTTTGAAAACATTGGAGGGAGTTTTGTTAGCAAAATATTTGAGAGAAAAAGGGGATTCGCATTGCAAGCCAAAATGGCTAACACCCGGATCATCTACCAAAGACATATCCGCATTTAGAGCAAAGAAAGGCTAAAACGCAATCCTCACAAAGTCGTGTTACTCATTCTCCACAGCAAAAATGTGGATCCTCATCTAGAGAGACCTGCGTATTAGGCTAAGTAAAGGCTGACAAATGTGGACCCCTCAAGATCATGTGTTGTCTTTAAAACCTTAAAAATATAAGGTAACTACATTTTATACTATAGAATGAGAAAAATTATCCCCGCATTAATCCGAATCTAAATCCAAATCAGAAATCTCAATTCGAATCCAAATCCAAATCAAATAAATAATAAATAATAGTAAATAAAATAAAATAAAAATTAAAAAAAGAGAGAAAAGAAGCCCTGTGGGCGCCAACGAGGCTCCCAACCTCGCAATCCCGCGAGGCTTAGGAGGGGAAAAACCAAAAAGAAAAAAAATTGAGAGAGCCTCGCAGACGCGAGGCTGGGCTCCCAGCCTCACTGGCGAAAGGCTCAGAAGAGGGAGAGGAGGCCGAATAGGCAACAACAAGAAAAATAGAGAAAGCCTCGCGGACGCGAGGTTGGGCTCCCCGCCTCGCGGATGCGAGACTCAGAAGAGAGCAGGGGGCACGAAGAGCAAAAAAAATATCTCTTTCTTTCTTTCTCACTACAATATATGTTGGTCCTCGCTCCAGACTATTTTAATAATTCTACAAATCCTAATGATACCCAAATTCTAATCAAACTCTAGTTAATTTTTGTGTGCAAAATTCTAATTAATTTTATCTTAATTTGATAATTCTGCAAATTCTAATATGATTTTTGGGTGCAGGATCAGGACCCGATACAATGAATCTTGGAGGAAATCTAATCAAAAGAAGATTCAACTATCTCATCAAGATCACAACAAAATCATATTCCTATCTTCATGGAAACTCCCTCAACCACCTAGATCCTATAAATACCTCTCAAAAGAGACTCAAAAAGGACCTTTTGGCAATTCAAATTATGCACGAGAGCCATGAAGCCTTGGGACCGGCAGAGGAAAAGAAGATGTTTGGCCAAATCTCTCTCCCGCACAAGAAGTTCGTGTTTCCTCCAAGAACAGAAGAGAAGAAGGACGAGCTTGCCTCCAACCATCGGCGTCAGATCGTCAATGGGAAAAGAACCGATCCCCATAACTGTCTCGAATTTCATGATCTTTTGTAAAAAAAGAGTGACGATCTATAAGTCCTTTTTGCCTGTTTCTTTAATTTTCTTTTCATTGCAATCAAAAAATAAAAAGAAAAATTTTGATAATTTATAATTTTTCTCCATTCAATGTAATGGAAAGATCTCCTATTTTTATGGAAAACAAACTGGCGACTACAGTGGGAGAAATCTCCTATACTAAAGAGGAGATGGTGGTCCAATCTGACGGCAATAGAATTAGAGAGATGATGGATAAGTTGGTGATCGAGGTCGAGGTCAGCCCAAGATGTTCAAAATCATAAAGAATGACCTGATAGTTCTGAATGACAAGGAGACGTCAACAACCACTTGTATTTTCAAACTCTAGTCCATCAGAACAAACTATTTCCCTTCCAATATTTAGGGAGTTAACTGCGTATGATGCCAAAGGAGAACCTATCGTGGTGCAAAGATGCTCCAGAATTGGCAATCGGAATGAAAAAGCACGCCGTATGGCACTCAAAATCCGTTTTGCATGCCAAACTCAAAATCAGCCTAGTATGAAGTAAGAAATATGCCAGGCTCAAGAACAGCCTTGCTAGCACAACACTCCTTAGCCTGGCCAGCATAACACTCCTTAGCCTGACCAGCCTAACACACCTCAGCCTAGCCAGCCCAGCACACTTCAGCCTGGCCAACCCAGCACTTCTTAGCCTTGCTAGCTTGGCAAAAATTAGTCTCTCTAGCCCAGCACTTCTCAGCTTGGCCAGCTTAGTAAAAATCAGCCTTGCCAGCCCAACACTCCTTAGCTTGGCCAGCATAGCAAAAATCAACTTGGCCAACCTAGCACTCCTCAGCATGGCCAGCCTATCACTCCTCAGCATGGCCAGCCTAGCACACCTCAGCGTGGCTAGCTCAGCACTTCTCAGCCTAGCCAGCTTGGCAAAAACTAGCCTCGATAGCCCAACACTTCTCAGTCTGGCCAGCTTAGCAAAAATCAGCCTGGCCAGCCTAGCACTCCGCAGCGTGGCCAGCCAGCATACCTCAGCCTAGCCAACCTAGCATACCTCAGCATGGCTAGCTTAGCACACCTTAGTCTGGCCAACCTAGCACTCCTCAGTCTGGCCAGTCTAGCACTCCTCAGCCTAGCCAGCCTAACACTCCTCAACCTGTCCAGCCAGCACTTCTCAACCTGGCCAGCCTCGCACTTTTCGGCCTAGCACAAATCAACTTAGCATGAAGAAAGAAGGATGCCAGGCTTATCCAATGTGCGGGGCTTGTCTAGCGCACGAAGATCATCCAGTACGCGAGGCTAAAATTAAATCTCAACCTCGCGTAAGAACAAAAGAATGTAAGGCTACCAAGCAGTTTCATGCAAAATATTTCAAAACTAATGTTGGACATCGAACTAATCTGGAGGTTGACAAATATAACTTCCATGATTTTTCGGAGTAATCTGTCTGGACAAGTAGACCTCGCACAAGAAGTGGGCCCCACCTGCAAAAGATGGTTATATCAGCACCGCATGAAGAATCTCTGGATTTGCGGAGATGTCTCACAAATAAAAGAAGGGTAACATGACCCCATCAGTCCTACTGTTGTGAGGAGTTGATTGTGGTAGTTTTGACTCACTATCACTGTCAAGCCTCAAGACCATCTGCATTTAACCAGTTGTCAGCACCGAAATCTAATATTCCAGAAAGAAGTCTGCTGCAACAATAAATTCTGACTCAAATCAAGAGTTGCCTACTTTCACGTCGAATATGGTGAATAAGGGCATGAAACCAATTGTCGAAGAGTATACCACTGATACGAAAGCAGAGAAAACCTATCATCACACATGCCTCAGGTCAAGCGTGATGACTCCCCCCAGTTACAAAAGATTGGTAGAGGGTCCTGATAATAAATATGAAGAATTTAGTGATCACTCGGCCATAGCAACACCGTGATCCCATGCTTCCTCTTGGTCCAGCAGAAAGACAGTTCATATGGCTGAGCCGTCGACTGAGATGAGATAGAGAATTGAGGCACAAGAATGCCTCATCTAGGAGCAATAAAAAAGTATTGATGACCACAAAGCAATGCTTGTGAAGATCTTGGAAAACAATCCAAAGAACATAGAAGACAGACTAGGGGATTCTTCCTCTTCTGATAAAACTAACAAAGAAAAGGATGAGACCAAATCCAACCGAGATACCAAGGGAAAAGGAAGTGAGGAGGAATATTTCGTTGATCCTCATGCCGAAAAATTGGAAAAGTTTTAAAGTTGAATTGAAGTATTGATACACAAGAAAGGGTTGCAAAAAAAAATAGGGATTACGAGACCTTACCCAATAGAGTGGGATTCCGTACCGTTTTCGGCAAAATATAAACCTCTCAAGCTAGAGTCATATGATAGGAAGGGATCTTTGAGCCAACATATGTACTATTTCATTTCGCACATCGGCCATCTCGTAAGTAGTGACCCAGTGATAACAAAGATTTTCGCAAGTACTCTATGAGAGCCTACATTCAGTTGGTTCATGCAGCTGCTCCCGGGAACCATCAATGCATGGTCTGCCGTGGAGAGGGAGTTTCTAACTCGCTTCTTCAAAGATGATACCGAAGTATCTATCCACTCTCTTCTGGCAAATAAACAAAGAGAATCTGATACGGTTAAAAGGTTCGTTGAGCATTTTCGTGAAATGTCAGTGCGATGCCTTCATGGCTTGTTATAGGAAACATTGGTGGAGACTTACAGACACAATCTTCAAACCAGGATATTGGTAAAAATGGGAGCAGTAGAGACAAAACCTGGAAGGATCTATTTAAACAATGGCAGCAAGTGGAGGATATAATCTGACGTATCAATGAATACCATACCCAGAGGAGGATGACTATGAATTACCCGCAGCCACAATCATCTCATCCTAAGGGAAAGGAGGCAATAACCGCCAAATCTGCTGCAAATAAAAAAGACAAAATAATCGAGATTCTTCTAGATTGCAACAGACATATGATGTTAAAGATGAACAAGCAGTCACATTGTTCCACCTATTGAATAATAAGGGGATGCTCAGATTACCCAAAAATTAGAAGCCAGAGAAAACTGAAAAAATAGATGATCCCAAGTATTGCCTCTTCCATCAAAATATTGGATACCCATCCAAAAATTGCTATGTTCCAAAAGATAAAATTCAGATACTCATCGATACAAACGTGATCCAGTTGAGACCTAAATCGATAAACGTGTTTGTGAATGTAACGACAACAACATAACTTCCATAAAAAGGGAAAAAATTCAATAAAAAAGAAAAAACATCAAAAAAGAAAAAAAAAATTTTAAAAATCAAAAAAAAAAAAGCAAAAAAAATGTATGAATGTTTGTTGTCTAATGTCACTAAGGCAACGGGAAGAGAGTAAAACTCTCACCAACCCTATCATACTGGGGTTAAGGGTATGAAATCAAACAGCCCAAAGTAAAACCGCGAGGTTATGCCCATGTACAACGTGAGCCTAAACCAGCGTAAAATCGTCCAAGGCATGAAGAGAACTTGAAACTAAACCAGTGTAAAGTCATCCAGACGTGAGGCTAACTCGAGAGTAAACCAGCGTTCATGGTTATAGTAGTGAGTGAGGCTAAACCAGCGCACAGAACTCATCCAAAGTACAAAAGTGAAAAGAAATACGAGGCTAAGGTTCAGTCCTGCATAGTCTATTACAAAAAAAAAAGGTAATGTATTACCTCATGACGAACTGCATAGGCAGCCTAACAAGTTCCATGCAGGGGATAAGACCCACATCCAACTGAACAAGGATATTTATAAAACCAACATAAAGAACGCAAGGCTAATACCTATGCAAAACAAAGCCAGCAAAAGTACAAAAGGTCCAAAACACGAGGCTAATTTGCAACCCTACGTAAAACAATTGAAATGCGAGGATAACACAACTGCGAGGCTATCTAGCAAACCATGTAACTTTCATTACTAGAAGAGATGCAGCCAGATATGAAACTCTCAATACGCAAATATAAGCCAGCGTGTGATAAACACAGGACGTGAGGCAGATCCAAAGCGCGAAGAAGTCCAAAATGCGAAGCGAACTCTCAGTCCTGCATAAATTTCAAAGAAGAAGAAGAAGATCAATTGAATAATAATGACCATTCAAATGAGGCACACATAGGAGGTGGGACTCACACCAATAAACCATGTATGCAATGCAAAGCAAACTCCGCATATAATGTGATGTCGAGCCAGCATAAAGTCATCTAAATACGAGGCTATACTTACGACAAAAATGTGAAGCTAACTCTTAACCCCACATAAACTTCAAGAAATAGAAGGTCAAGATCTGTGTTAGAGACTTAAAGCGCCAGGCCAACCAACAACCTTGCATGATATTCGATGAAGAAAAAGGTGGTCCATTGACTTACAATGGGATGTAACCAATCAAATGAGGTCCACACAGGGGGTGAGACCCGCATCCAGCAAACCTTGCGGTTGAACCCCCACATAAAGGGAACAAGACATGTGGTTAAGCTCATGTAAAGTAACTCAAGCACAATGCTATGCCTGCGTGGAGTGCAAAGTTATGTTCGCAACTAAATGCATATCTAAGTCAGTGTTCAAGGCTAAGTCAGCATATGAATCCAACTTAGTGTGCGAGGCTAAACCAGCACACAAGTCCAACCCTGCGTATAATGCAAAGTTATACTAGCCCAGTCGCGAGGTTATGCCAGCTTAAAACCGAGGCTAAGCCCATAATTATAGAGCTAAGCTTGCATCATGAACGCGCAACAACAAATTAAGTTGCATCAAGCATGCATCTCAAGAGCATTTACAAGAATGTTAAATGAAAAACTTTCAAAGAAGGAAACTTGGTATTAGCTATCAAAAGATCAATAATCATGACCCACAAGACCAAGGAAAAATTTGAACCCAAGTGAGAAAGACTTTTTGTAGTAGAAACTATCTATTCGAATGAAACCTATCGCCTGATCAATCAAGATGGCAACAGAATGATGATGCCTATCAATGGAAAAATTTTGAAGAAATATTATATCTAACCACCTTCAAAAAAAATGAAGGGGAGGCTAATGAATCAATCGCCCAATGCTGTCAAAAGCAACGGGAAGAGAAATCAAAAATTTCTCGCAAACCCCATCATATTGGGGGTATCAATAAACCCGTAGCCAGTAAGGCAAAGGGGAGGGAGAACGTTTGGCATTTAAGCCCAAACAAAACTCTCAACAACTCATCATACTAAGAGGAATAGCATGGTTAGCCCAATACAAACGACGATTGATAAAGGCACCTTAAATCCGTTGATAGTAGGGATTTTGCTAAAAAATCCCATGACAAAGTTTGTCACAATAAGCCGATAGCCACTAAGGCGAAAGGAAGAAGGAATATTTGGCATTTAAGCCCAAACAACACCTTCGACAACTCCTCATATTGAGGTAAAAGCATGAACAGCCCAATGCTTCAAAAGCAAAGGGAAGAGGAATCTAAGTTCTCACCAACCCTATCATACTGGGGGTATAAATAAACCAATGATAAAAGAGCAAAGGAAAGAAGGAACGTTTGGCCTCTAAACTTAAACAAAACCTTTGAAAACTGATCAGGCTGAGGGGAATAGCATAGCTAGCCCAATGCAAACGACGATTGGTTAAGACATGTCAAATCTATTGATAGCTTGGGATTTACTAAAAATCCCATGAACATGTCATGTTAAACTCTTAGCTTTAACAGTGAGATTCGAACAATCTCATCTCCAAAATAAACAAATTTGTCATATTAAGTTTTTATCTCTTATAGTAAGATTCAAACCATCTCACCCAAATACAAATAAATCTATCAAGTTAAACTCTTATATCAAACAGTAAGATTTGATTCATCACACACTGCAATAAATAATTTCTTTCATGATCCTAACTTATCACCAGCTTCATATGTCATTTAGACAAGTCATCCAGACATGTGCAATTAGGCATCTCTGTCGAAATCGATGATCATGACCAAATCATCTTGGCGTCTTTACCAAAATCCTAGGCATATGTAATTAGACACCTCTGCCAAAACCTCAGGGGTTTGTTTAACAGTACACCTCCACCCATGGTCTTTCGATGCTAACCCGGTCATTTTGGTATGTTTAACAATATACCTTTGCCAAAACCCCATGGATACAATTAACAGTACACCTCTGCCCATGGTTTTTCGATCCTAATTCTGTCATTTCGGCTCTGTCCATTGGCCAGGCGAGTCACCATTCAATTCAAAAATAATCATCAGCTCTGTCTGTTAGTCAAGCGAGTCATCGACTCTATTTGTTAACCCAAACGAGTCACATCATACTCAAAACACTCAGTTTGTTAAGGTATCTATATATTCTTAGCAAGTTCTATTTCCATAAACTCATCCACCAATTCTAAAAGAAAAATCCAAAGTATTTTAAAACTTTGCTAAACAAATGGAGAAACAAAATTTTAAAACTTTAGAGGGAATCTTGTAGAATGAGAAAAATTATCCCTGCACTAATCTGAATCCAAAATCCAAATCCAAATCCAAATCCTAATTTGAATACAAATTCAAATCAAATAATAATAATAATAAGTACAATAAAAAAAAAAAAAAAGCGCCCGCGAGGCTCAAGAGGGGAAAAACCAAAAAAAAAAAAATTTGAGAGAGCCTCGCAGACGCGAGGCTGGGCTCCCAGCCTTGGGATGAGGCTCAGAAGAGGGAGAGGAGGCCAAACAGGCAACACCAAAAAAAAATTGAGAGCCTCGTGGACGCAAGGGTCAGAGGAGAGAGGGGGGCACAAAGAGCAAAAAAATATCTCTCTCTCTCTCTCTCTTTCTCACTTCAATATATGTTGAGCCTCGCTCTAGACTATTTTGATAATTCTATAAATTCTAATGATACCCAAATTCTAATCAAACTCTTATTAATCTTGGGTGCAGGATTCTAATTAATTTTATTTGAATTTGATAATTCTACAAATTTTAATATGATTTTTGGATGCAGTATCAAGACCCGATACAATGAATCTTGGAGCAAATCTAATCAAAAGAAGATTCAAGTATCTTATCAAGATCATGATAAGATCTTATTTCTATCTACATGGAAACTCTCTCAACCACCTGGAGCCTATAAATACCCCTCAAGAGGGACTCAAAAAGGATCATTTGGCAATTCAAGTTACGCGCAAGAGCTTTGAGGCCTTTGGACCGGCAAAGAAAAAGAAGACCTTTGGCCAGATCTTTCTCGCACACAAGAAGTTCATGCTTCCTCCAAGAACAGAAGAGAAGAAAAACGAGCTTGCCTCTAACCATCGATGTCAGATCATCAACAGGGAAAGGACCGATCCTCATAGTTGTCTTGAATCCCACGAACTTTTGTAAAAACAGAGTGACGATCTATAACTCCTCTCTGTCTGTTTGTTTAAGTTTATTTTCATTGAAATGAAAAAAGATAAAGAGAAATTTTGATAATCTATAATTTTTCTCTATTCAATGGCAATGGAAAGATTCCCTGTTTTTGCGGAAAACATATAATCAAATCCGGATCCTTGTCTAGAGAGATCCGTGCAGATCTTTAGGGTCATGTTTCAATACAACTGCGGATGTAATCCGCGACTCAAACACAAAGTCTCATTATGGCCCACAAAGGCTTATAAAACCAAATATAACCCCGTTTTAGTACAAACGCGGGCCCAACTGAAAAATTAATACGTGGACCATCAATTAAAAAGAGATCCATATTTTTAGCTATCTTTTGAGCTCATGATTAGAGCTAAATATAATTAAAATGTGAACTCCAGAGGGTCGCGTTGTCACTCCAAAGTCTCTAAGGATAAGAACTTTCCTTATTTGTATCCAAACACATATCTCACCAAGCAAGATATGCTGGTGGGAGCTAAAATATGGATCATCTACTAAAGAGAGATCTGTGTTCTAAGCTCATAATTGGAGAAAATTATAGCCAAAACATGGGCCCCAAAGGGTCGCATTTTCATTCCAAAACCTCAAGAGGTGAGAACCATCTTCATTGACACTCAAACACGGGTCTGAGTATGCCACGCAAGTAACCAGAAGTTAAAACATGGATCTAAAGGTTGAGATCCGTGTTCAAGTTACAAATCTAGAGAATTAAAGATATCAATTACAAATCATAGTGATTTAATACAAATCCAATGGATTAAAAGACAAAAAATTAATCCTCAAATTATGGAGGCCATTAATTAGACAGTTACACCAATTCAAAAGTCTCTAAACCTCTATAAATAGTCAAAGGCTAGGCTAAAGAAGAAGTTACTCGGTTGGATTATCTCCATTTCTTAGTTGTGCTAAAGAATTTAGAGCCCTTTGTATCAAAGAGCTTTAAATAAGCTACCAACTGAAAGGTTCGAGTTTAGATCGTCAATAGAGAGCAGGATCGTCCTCTATGGCTACAATAGTACCCAACATTAAATAAAAAGAAAATTAGACTTTCCACATCTTCTGTAAATGGAAATCCATTCATAATTATAATTTTTTATTGAGAAGTTCAATAAAAATTTGATTTTATGGCAATCACTTGTAAGATTAAAGCTAACTCTGTTTCAATACAAATGCGAATCTAACTGAGAATTTAAACGTGGATCATCAATTATAGAGAGATTCACGTTCTGACTATCTTCTGAGCTCATGATTAGAGCTAAATATAATTAAAATGCGAATCTCAGAGGGTCACGTATTGATACTCAAATGCTGGTCCGGACATGCCATACAAGCTTTAAAAAGTTAAAATACGGATATAAAGGCTGAGATCTGCATTTCAATTATAAATCTAAAGGATTTAAGATTTCAGTTACAAATCTTAGAGATTTAATACAAATCCAATGGATTAAAAATAGAAAATAATCCTCAAATCAAGGAGGCCCTTAATTGGATAATTACACCAATTCAAAGGCCTCTAAACCTCTATAAATAGCTAAAGGTTGGACTAAGAGAGTGGTTGGATTACCTCCACTCTGAGCTTATTTTAAAGAACCATAGTTTTTCTCTTCAAACGATTTGCAAAAGCTGCCAACTGCAGAACTTGTATTCGGAGCGTCAACGGAGAGCAAAATCATACTCTATGACTACAACAAAATCCAAGTCTAAACAAAGGGGAAATTAGATTCCTTATCCTCTGTAAACGGGCAACCATTCATATTGTAACTCTCTCTTTGATTTTAATAAAATTCTAATTTTATGGCAAACAGAAAATTGGCAACTCCACTGGAGACTCCTATCATCTCTGATGATACGGTCGTAGTCCAATCCAACAAAGTCCCAGTTGGCACCATGGTCAAGTCACTCGTCATCGAGTTCGACAAAGAGAAGTATGAGAAATTCCTCTCCTCTAGCTCCACGAGCCCAAGATCCTTGCAAAAATACCACAAGGTCATTACCAACTTAGCCTCTAATGAGGCTCTAAAGATTACAGTCCTGCCTAAGGACTCTCAGACCAGTCTAGTTTTAAATGAAAAATTTCTCCTCCTTCAGCATAAGTCTCTGGGTCTGCTCCACTCAAGACCCGCCTTGATCCCAAGGGGATGGATAAGTATTCCAGCAATCACAACAGGAAATGACCATTCTCCAATGTTCAAGTAGAAAATTCTGAAAAGAAGATTCTTCTCACCAGCACCATGAAGAGGAAATTGAGAAAAAGTAAGGCTCGTGCTTTCTACAGAGCCATGAAAGGAAGAACTACCGTTGAACTGCAACCACGCGAAGCTCCAATTCGTATGGAGACCAAAAAGTGAAATTGTGATCCCTAACAAGAAGTCAGACCAAGACATGGATGGGTTCATTCGCATTTCTTACAAAAAATGTTGCTCACCTACTAAGTTCATTTTTTACTATAAAT
Organism: Dracaena cambodiana; assembly: GCA_036321105.1. Lineage (NCBI taxonomy): Eukaryota > Viridiplantae > Streptophyta > Magnoliopsida > Asparagales > Asparagaceae > Dracaena > Dracaena cambodiana. Next base: position 9,557,729 of record JAYEPQ010000016.1, read on the forward strand.
GCAGAGTTCACATCCACATTTCACAGACTAAACGTGGGTCCCAGACATGATTTTGAAATAAAATGCAGGCCTCAAGGTCGTGTTTCAGAAGCCAAATGTGAGCCATAGACCCACATTCTTGGAGCCAGCTGCATATCTCAAATTCGCATCTCAAAAAAAAAATGCGGGCCTCAGACCCACTTTTCTGAAGAAAAAGCCTCTAAGGCTCATGGACTTCCAGACTCAATCATACCATCTTCATCAGAAGCACATTTTCTAGCTGCAATAGCTAAAGTGAAGTTTGCTCCAAATATTTTTCAAGGGGATAGATTCTCCTATCTCAAAAATAGTATTTGAAGGGGATATTGCCCCTACCAATAATCCCACCAGTTCCAATGCAGGGACCTTAGGGAATTTCTCAACTAGAAAAGAGAAAAATCTCAAGTGGCTCACGTCATTGTGAATAGCTGTTCAATGCGATGTTGTCTCATTGTCGTTGCATTGCAACTCCTACAAGGTCGTTTGTCTTCAACGGATATGTGTCGTCTCTAAACATTAAAAGAGATGACAATGCAATATTGAAAAAGAATTCTCTGAAGAGGAGTACCCCGAAATATCATCCAACATGATAGTTTTGGGGAAGAAGAAGAAGCAGACGAGGAGAGTTCCTCGATCAAACTCATCAAGATTTTGAACACTCTTCCGATTTGAAGAGTGTGTTTAGTGATATTCAGGGTGATTTTCGAAATATCCAATTTCATAAGGGGGTGGCAGTACATTTAGATTACCAGAAGATGGCCGAAATCTCCTCCGATGAAGGAGCAGCAATAAACTCTATCGTTGTAGAATCTCAAACCTCTGACTCATTCCTAGAAGATTCAGCCTTTACGTACATAGAGCAGGAAAATCCTAAAGAGTTTATGAAGAGAATGGATGAGCATGAAAATATCATCTATAAACAGTAAGAGTCCATATATCAGGGAAGTGCTTCAATTCCTGATCAAAGAGCAAACAAAGAATAAGGGAGAATCTTCTTTCAAAAGTTCCCGCATTCTGAAGAAGGACAAAGGGAAGAGAAAAGAAAATGAGCCTATCATACTCCTCCTACGAGCACCGATGGTGAGAAACATGAAGAAGAAGAAGACAATTGTTCTAAACACTAGCGTCATCAATCCAAGGATTCATAACAAGAAAGCAATCCACATGCCGCCCTCATGGAAAGTTTGTTGAACTAGCTCAATGCTCTAGTTCATAAAAGTGATCGGCAAGAGCCGGGGGTCGTGAGGCCATATCCCATGGAGTAGTAGAATATACCAATCTTAGAAAATTACAAACCTCTGAAACTCAAAACTTTTGTTGGTAAAGGGTCGCCAAACCAACACCTTTACTATTTCAAATCACAAACAAGGCATTTGGTAGAAAATGACCCCATCATTACACGGATTTTTCTTAGTACCCTCACAGGTCTAGCATTTGAATGGTTCCAAAGATTAGAATCGGGAACTATCTACTCATGAAACGATATGAAAAAAGCCTTCTTGTCCAGGTTCTACGAAGACGACATGGAGATCTTGATGCCAGCACTCCTTGCTACCAAGCAAAGGAAGGGAGAGTTGGCTTAAGACTTCATAAAAAGATTCAGAAACAATTTTTTGAAACGTCCGCATGGGATGCTACAAAAGACCTTAGTGGAAACCTATAGACATAACTCTCTACTAAATTTCTCACTAGGATGGGGGCTGTGAAGTTCACTACTTGGAAAGAACTATCAATGCAAGCCAAAAAAGCTGAGAAAATTGCACAACGGCTTGAAGTTGAAGGAGGAAGTCCAAGAAGAAATAATCCTAGAACATCTCAATCGTCTCAACCTAAAAGGAAAGAGACGATGGCGATAGATTCTCCTGGTCCAACTAAACCTCCTCCTATAAGGACCCCTCCTCCATCAAGGGCTCCTCAAAACTAATATTCCTTCAAGGATGAACACACGATCACTATTTTAATTTTCTCATGAAGAGGAATATGTTGAAATTGCTAGAAGCTAAGCGCCCTGAAGAAGAAGGAAAAGTTGATTATCCCAATTACTGCATGTACCATAGGATCATTAATTATCCTACCAAGAATTGTCACGTCCTAAAGGATAAAATTCAAGCCCTGTTGGATGCCAATGTCATCAAGTTATAGCCAGAACATAAGAAAGTGACAGCAAATATGTTGTCTTTTAAATTTAGAAAAGCTTCAGATTGGATAGAATCAACTATTAAAGACAGAGTTCAGCCAATTCCCAAAAGTACTATGAAGATTATAAATTACGATCCTCATCAACAATAAAAGAAAGGGTTATCTCCCTTTGAGATATCAAAAGGAGAGATAATGTGGGCACATCCAAACCTTCTCAAGAATGAAGAGTGGACCTCAAGTTTATCCAAAAAGAAGTCTAAGGGAAAGACATGCACCTCCAACACTGTTACTACAGCCCCTGAAGATGACACAATAATTCATCCTCTTTAAGACTCAAAAGAGGAGCTCGAAGAGTCATTAGCGGTCAACAAAGACCAACAATAACCTTATGGAACTCGTGCAGGAAGAAACTACTTGAAAGATTATGACCATGTGGTTTAATCCCAGCTTCTGGAGAAGTGCAAATAAAAAGAGCTTAAGTTTGATAAAGCTCTAAACATAATGAAAAAGAGGCAAAGGAAAGCTCTAGAAAGCCTTTCCAATTTGATGTGTTCGCATAATTAGCCAACATTCTCGCAAGGATTACTCTGTATGAGCTCCTAAGGTTGCCTAAGTAAACAAGAGAAGTTTAAGGGAAGCTCTGCAAGATTATGAGGTGTTTCTGGCCCAAATCCCAGAAACAACAGAAGAAAAAAAAGTTTATGCAGCATATCAACAAGCTTCTAAGAAGATACCTTACATAACCTTCTCTCCAAAGGATATGCAAGTGAAGAATAATAAGCATCACTGATCATTATACTATAAAGGCTACATAAGGTCAATGGAGATTGATCGAATACAAGTCAACCCTGGATCTGCTTTGAGCAGAATGCCAAGGAGGGTACTGCGGTATCTCGGGGTTCCCATAAATAGACTGACATCAACAAAAATAACCATTTTTTAATTCAATGCTAATGGTTGTAAACCCTTAGGCAAGGTGAAATTGAAACTCCAGATCGACAATCTAAAGATGGAAGTCACATACTATGTAATAAATACTGACACATCCACAATCTGCTGCTTGGAATGTCATGGATCCACCTTAACCTCATTGTCCCTTCTACACTTCACCAATGTATAAAATACGTAGACAAAGAAGGGAATGTGAAAACTCTGGTGGTAGAAAAGCAACCCTTTAAAGGGGTTGAAAATTATTTTATAGATGCGCTGCTATATCAAGACACTTCTGAAGCAGCTAAACAGTCCGTCCCAGAAAAATTAGATAGTGACAATGAGGCCGATACTGAGTCAGAATCCGAAGATTCAAGATCTGATTATGAAAATGGGGGTGTGGAACCAATTGTAATAAGCCTAGAAGGCCTTGATATAAATGACACCTTCAATCTTGATGGTGAGTGTGTAATTAATGAGAATGTTAAGTTTGCTTCTTCGTCGGATGTTAATTCTGAACTATCAAGTATTAGTACTGATGCGGTTAGAACTAGATAAAATATATTCCTTAGTATCATTCCAAGCACTCATTCGTTCATCCATTAATATACAAAATGATGATGATGGAACCCAAATATAAAGGTCAAAGACCTATATTATTTGGAAAAGCAAACATCGATGATAAAATAAAATGTTTAGACTCTGATGAAGAACAAAAAAATCTCAAGTATTACAATAAAAATACCCATAGAGTGATGAAAAAGATGGGATATAATCTAGCCGTAAGTAGGAGGTTAAATTTTAGAAAAGGAAAAATAACCATGCTTCAACTTTTTGTTACAAAAGGAAAAATGCCAGATTATTATGATAACTGGCAGGGGTTAGGATATATTACCACTCCTAATATCCTTTCAAAAACAAATTCTGAAGAACTCCGACAAAGTCATTCATCTGAATCGTTATGTTGAGATTCAGATGGAAGTGTTGGAGCTATTGTTCAAGAAGTCTCCATTAACATGGTCTCCACAGAGCAACAAGAAGAAGATGAAGAATTGCCACTAATCAAGGATGATTCCTGGGCAAATCATGAAATGGAAAGTTCAGTTTGAATAACATGAACCTCCAACTGAAGATAAAGTGATCCAAATAAATGTGGGCAATGAAACTAATCATAAACCCATATTTATAGACAAAAAATATCTTTTGAAGAAAAAAAAGAATTAATTTCTTTTATTCAAGAACACATCGATGTTTTTACCTAGAATTATGAAGACATGCCAGGATTAGATCCAAAAGTGGTGATGCACAAGTTAAACATCTGACCAGATGCGAAACCCGATAAATAACAACGAAGGTTCCAGCCTAAAATAATGGAAGCCATTGAAATTGAGATCGAAAAGTTAATTGAATCATGCTTCATTCGCGAAGAGCAACACCCTAATTGGATTGCAAATATAGTTCTCATGACTAAGAAGAATGGAAAAATCAGAGTTTGCATCAATTTCAGATATCTAAATGAAGCATGCCTGAAAGATAAATTTCCATTGCCAATCACAGACGTCATGATCGACAATACTTGTAACTATAAACGGATGTCATTCATGGATGGATTTTTAGGGTACAATTAAATTAAGATGTATGCTGACGACGAGAAGCATATGTCTTTTCTAGCACCACTAGGATTGTACTGTAATACAGTTATGCCGTTCGGTCTAAAGAATGCTGGCATCATATATCAACGTTCCATGAACACCATATTTCATGAGCATCTTTGGAAGACGATGGAATGCTATGTGGATGATTTAGCTATCAAAAGCAAAAGTAAAGACAATCATCTTCATGATTTGAGAGTGATGTTCAATCTCATGTGGAAACACCAGTTTAAGATGAATCCAAGTAAGTCTTTTCTGAGACTTTCCAGTCTAAAGTTCCTTGGATTTATAGTCACTTACCAGGGAATTCATCTTGATCCAGACATGATTAAAGTAATTCAAGACATGATGTGAATAATCTACTGCAAACGCACACTATTAATTGTAGCGCAAACAGGTTATTCCCAAGAGAATCTAAGGTGTTTAGCTATCTTTCTTCTCCTATTATTCTAACGAGATAATTATGGGTTCTAAGTTTATGTTTTTAGTTATTCTAATAGCCTAGAATATAGAATCAACTAGTTCACAACCAAGTATTACTTCTATTATTTTCTTTCTATCATAAAAACTGATCTTTTAGTTTTAATCTTTATTTAAAGTATCCTAAGTATGAGCCATCAAGTGGCGTGCAAGCATATCTCATCAAAAATACTACTTTTCATAAAAATAAACTAAATCATTAGATAATTCTATGAAAAAGATGAAAATTAACAACGTCAAACCCTAGCTAAATATATGCTATCAAGAAACTTAACTCAAGTATAATTTATCAAAGTATTAATCGACGAGTTGTTGTATTTTAATCTTTTCATTGAAAAATTAAATCTTTATTATTTTATTTTAGAAAGAAAACAATAAAAAGCAATTACATGGTTGATTTCGAGTTTCATCTATATTCTAGAGCTAACTTAAATTAGCTACTCATATTACTAATTAACAATCCTATCTTTTCTATGAAATCTATAAGATGGAGGACTCTCTTGATACGACTCTTGATTGTATGTAAATTAAAATGATTCATCCATTCACAATTATAATTTTGTGTATAGGGAGCGTTTGTAGGTTCATAATATGTAGTGTGAATTTGATCATCATCTAGTCCTAATAAACTTCCTATCCATGGACACTGATAATAATTATAATATGGATCATGACAATGATGGCATCTAGACATGAAAAATTGATTTTGAAACTTTTTTTTAAAATTTTTATTTTCAAAAGGTGGAGAGGGAAAAAGATGGAAAGGAAAAAGAAAAAATCAAAAAGTTTTTTATTTTTTATATTATTTTATAAAACAAGAGACCAAAAATACAAAACATGAAAAACAAATAGTGTAGATTTTTAAATTTTTTGCCGCTAAATGGAAGCTATTGTCGCTGTTTGGTGGCGAATTCAGGAAATTTGGCTCTCATGTTTTTACAGTACTTCAAAATTATTCTTTTGGTCTCTCGTAGCTTACTGTATTTCTAGTTTAAGCTTCGTAAATACTCAACACACACTGTTAATCCGTAAAACATTAGAAAAACCAAGAAAACATGGTCGATCCCCAGCAAATATGCCAAAAACTTGATGTGAATAATCTACTGCAAGCGCACAGTATTAGTTATAGCGCAAATAGGTCATTCCTACTAGAATCTAAGTGGTTTTGCTATCTTGCTTCTCCTATTATTCTAACGAGCTAATTATGAGTTCTAAGTTGATGTTTTTAGTTATTCTAATCAGTCTAGGATATAGAATTAACTAGTTTGCAACCAAGTATTATTCTATTATCTTCTTTCTATCATAAAAACTGATTTTTTTTAGTTTTAATCTTTATTTAAAGCAGTCAAAGTATGAGTTATCAAGTGGCATGCAAGTATAACTCATCAAAAATACTACATTTCGTAAAAATGAATTAAATCGTTAGATAATTCTATGAAGAAGATGAAAATTAACAACCCCAAATCCTAACTAAGTATAGGCTATCAAGAAACTTAACCCGAGTATAACCTATCAAAATATTAATCTACGAGTTATTGTATTTTAATCTTTTTATAAAAACTAATATATTTATTATTTTATTTTAGAAAGAATGAACTTGGACATAAACAAGTCATCTACTATCTAAGTAGAATAATGGCTAGAGCTGAACATCGATATAATCTAGTGAAAAAAAATGCTTAGTTTTGGTATTTTCAGTACAGAAAATGTGACACTACCTGATAGGGCAAACAATCTACGTTATATCGAGAGTTAATCCATTGAGAATATTAACGACCAAACCAAGATCATTAAATTCAAGACTTCCCAATTGGGATATCTTGCTATTGCAGTATGATATGCAATTTATCTCACAAAAATCAATTAAGGGTCAAGTTATAGCTGATTTCTTAGCTAAGTACCCAATTTTGGCATCTTCAAAACAGTATGAAGAATCCCTGACGAGATAGCTAAAGGAAACATAGTTTTAGAAGATGTCACTCCATAGAAGACTACTAAAGCAAATGCTAGCACAAAAGAGGTTTAGCAACTTTTCTTTGATGGTGCCTCCAGAAAGGAATCCAAAGAAAGATGCTGGTAGGAGTGGGGGTTGTTTTGGTTTCCCCTCGCAACCATATCATCCCTTTAGTGTATTAACTAATAGAGCCATGCTCTAACAATGTTGCCAAATGCAATGCCTTGATGGTTGGCCTAAAGATAGCCAAATAACTAGGGTTGAAATATTTAGAGGCATATGGAGAGTCTTAGCTCATTATCAACCAAGTCAAGGGAGAATATGAAGTCAAGAATGAAGATATCTTACCCTATTACTAAGTAGTCACGAAAATGGCTGACAACTTTCATGACTCTATATCAATCATGTGTCGCGCCATTAGAATAGTTATGCGGACTCATTAGCTTCTTTAAATGCCACTTTAGCATTGCCCAAGAATTCTAGCAAACGCATAATAGTAGGAAGTAAAGAATTATTCTGTCTAAAAAATTAACTCGGGGTGGAGTTAAATTTAACAAGAAATAAAAAGCATATGATGTACATGCTCTTGAGTCTGATCTCGAACCAACAGATTAGCAATTTCCTTATATAGACTATGTTCATTATGGAATATTGCCAGAAAATTCCAAAGAAGTAGTAACAATCTGAAGAAAGGTTATTTGATTCTAATATAATGCCCAAAATTCGGACATTATATAGAAAATCTTATAATGGAATCCTGCTTCATTGCCTTTCTAACAAAGAAGCCCAAGTAGCACTCGAAAAAGCTCACAATGGCATCTGCAAAGCACATCAAGCAGAACCGAAACTCTGGATAGACTCTGAAAGAATGGAATATTATTGGCCCAAAATGATGATAGATGCAGTTGCTTATGCCAGAAAATGCAGGGTCTGTCAAATCATATCGACTTTATACATCAACCACCAGAATATCTCCATCCAATGGTTATGACATAGCCGTTTGAAATGTGGGGAATGGACATTATCAGGCCGATTTCACTATCGTCAAGAAGAGGTCTTAAGTTCATATTAGCCATAACGGATTATTCCTCAAAATGGACTGAACTTGTTCTCCTAACCGAAGTAAAGACATTAGATGTGATCAAATTCATTATACATCATATCATATGTCACTTTGGGGAACCTAGGAGATTGTTCATGACAACAGACCTCAATTTTTGAGTCAGTCATTCTCCAGGTTTTACAACAAATACCGGATTAAAAGTATAGCTTTATCTCCATACTATCCTACAACCAATGATTTAGTAGAAACCTTCAATAAGACCATTGTGAAGCTCCTTAAAAAGTTTGTTTTATCCAACCAACGTGATTGGGATGAAAAGCTTAAAAAATGTCTCTGTCCATACCGAACAATTGTCAGGACACCTACAAATTCTACACCTTTTTCTTTGGTGTATGGATCTGAAAGAATACTTCCTTTGAAGATCCAGATTTTATCATTATGAGTTGTATTAGCAACTAAATGACACAGGAAGAGAAATATCTACAAAAACTTCTAGAATTGGAAGCTCTCAATGATAAGCGTCTCAAAGCACAACAGAGTATTAAACTTTGTCAAGCTCTAATTTCCAAAACCTTTAATAAAAAGGTCAAATAGAGAACTTTCAAGAAAGATGATTTGGTCCTTTCAGTGAGAAGACCAACCACAACCAATCAAAAATCTAATGAAAAGTTCCAACCAAAATTGTAAGGAACTTTTATCATTGATACAGTTTATTCAAATGGTGTGCACTGATTGGCAAAACTGAATGGCGATAAGATAATGATGTCGATTAATGGAACATTTTTAAAGAAATATTATTCTTAATGTAATATTCAAGAAATCGATCACAGAAGTACCCATCATCCTTCTATTTTTGTAGTTTGCCTTGAAACACATTCACTTGAATCTCGTGGTCCTTTCTCCACTGCCGCATACTTGAATATGAATTTTGGTATAGAATATATAAGTGATAATTTTGGAAAATCCAACTGCCAATTCCTCCAACGGGGAAATCCACTTAACTCGAAATGATCATGGCCAGGCCGGTTATCTAGTCTTCGGTAATTGTTAAAGGAGGCTTTGATCATGGCTGCATATCCGAATTTCAGTACAGAATATATAAATGGTAATATTGAAAAATCCAACTGCCAATTCCTCCAATGGGGAAATCTATTTAACTCAAAGTGATCATGGCCAAGCCAATTATCCGGTCTCCGATGAATGTTAAAGGAGGCTTTGATGGGTATCAAGAAGAATCCTGAGCCGTTCAAAGGCAAAATGGATTATATACAAATAGCTTATGTAATAGTAAGAAGCAATCAGGTTTAACTTTGAACAGTTTGAGATACATATCCTCTTCAATAATCTTCTATCACATCTTTGACCGAATCGGCGAATTTCTGACCACTGTCCAAAAATGCGGTAATAAGATTTCATAGAGAAACTTCTTGTAATACACTTTTCGAAGAACGCAACAAAGAATGATGCATTTTTGACTACCTGGAAATGCGGTAATAAGAAGATTTCATAGAGAAATTTCTTATAGTACTCCTTCTGAAGAATGCAGCGAAGAATGATGCATTTACCTGACTGCTCGAAATGCGGTAATAAGAAGATTTCATAGAGAAACTTCTTATAGTACTCCTTCCCAAGAATGCGGCAAAGAATGATACATTTTCCGATTACCCGGAAATGTGGTAGTAAGAAGATGTCATAGAGAAACTTATTGTAGCACTCCTCCTGAGAAATGCGGCAGAGAATGATGCATTTTCTTGCTATGAGCTATTCGGTGTATTCTCGACCGGTATCTCGAAAAAGAGATTATAAGAGTATCAAATCATTTGATATATATACTTAAATTTTTCTCTCAACAAAAGAAAAATTCAATACTAGGACTTGACCATTGGGCTGCTTAAATGCCAGAGCATATAAAAGAGATTAATGAATGTGTCTAATTCTTAACACTATTATCTTCAAAACAAGACCAATTTGTCCACCAATCAAATGGAATTCACCTATAAGGGAGAAGCTCATTTCTGACCAACTCCACCAGAACTTTATGAGACAGAGTTCCTCTCGAAAGATTCAATTACAAAGCAAACTCTACAATGGTGCAATCAATATATTATTGCTCGTATTTTATCAATTTCCCTAGCGAAGTCCAAATTCCATTCCACCAAAAATTTATCAAGTTAAAAATTATCTCTGTAAATCATAATTCATTTCCATAAAAAAATTTGCCAAGTTAAAAATTACCTCTGACAAATCAAAATACATTGTCCACACAAATTTGTCAAGTTAAAAATTACCTCTAATAAAATAAAATTCTTTTTCTACCAAAATTTATCAAGTTAAAAATTATCTATGACAAAATCAAATTCATTTCCATCAAAATTTGTCAAGTTAATAATTATCTCTGACAAAATCAAATTTCATTTCCACTAAAATTTATCAAGTAAAAAATTATTTCTCTGACAAATCTAAATTCATTTCCACCAAAATTCGTCAAGTTAAAAATTACTTCTGACAAAATCTAAATTCATTTTCACCAAAATTGTCAGGTTAAAAATTATCTCTGACAAAATATAAATTCATTTCCACCAAAATTTGTCAAGTTAAAAATTACCTTTGATAAATCTAAATTCATTTCCACCAAAATTTATCGGGTTAAAAATTACCTCTGATAAAATCTAAATTTATTTCCACCAAAATTTGTCAAGTTGAAAATTACCTCTGACAAATCCAAATTCATTCCTCCAAATTTGTTAAGTAAAAAATTACCTCTGACAAATCCAAAATCTATTTCTCCAAAATTTGTCAGTTAAAAATTATCTCTGATAAATCTATATTTCATTCCTCCAAATTTGTCAAGTTAAAAATTATCTCTGAAAAATTCAAAATCCATTTCCTCCAAAATTTGTCATGTTAATAATTACCTCTAACAAATCAAAATTTATTTCCACCAGAATTTGTCAAGTTAATGATTATCTTTGATAAAATCAAATTCAATCCTTCAAATGTGTCAACTTAAAAATTATCTCTGACAGAATCAAAATTTATTTCTACCAAATTTGTCAAGTTAAAAATTACCTCTGAAAAATCACATCTCATTGCTCCAAACTTTGCTAAGTTAAAAATTACCTCTAGCAAGTCAAAAAAGCCGTTATACTACAGGTCACTGAACAGCTAAAACCAACCATATTTAGAAAAATTAACAATTAGTTCTATCCTGCACAAGAAAACTATCCATTCGTTGCGGACATACTTGGATGTTTGAATATAGACTTTATATTGTTAAGTAAATGATTACCTCTAAATAATATACCAAAGAGTCAATGGTGTATCATGATAACAGATATCTCTTATCATCAGTACCAAGTACATTTATTAAGTTAACAATTACCTCTGAATGAATGATAAATTTTATCAAAAAACAAAGAAATCCAAAATATTTTCAAAAGTCAAAGAAATTTTGGAAACTTTGGAGGGGTTCTGTTGACAAAAAAAGTCATACACGATTCCTCATAAAAGCAGGAGTTACATCCTACTGAGTGATTTGAAATGGGGGTTACACCTCACTTAGTTGAAAATTAAAAATGGGGGTTACACCTCCACTATCTCCTAATGAATGAGGGTATAAATCCCTATTAGAAAGGGGATTTTAATATAGTCAATTAAACCAATATTAAATCCCCAAACTCCTATAAAAAGCCAAGAAGGTTAAAGGAGATGATCCACACACTTGTGTAGGGAGGATCTCTATGAGATGATCCACCTCTAATACAAAAGGAATAGAAATTTTTATCTCTTAAAGAGTTCTACTCTTTCATTCTTATCAACCAAAGATTTCTATCTCTTAAAGAGTTTTAATTCTTTCTTAATCTAGATATTTTTATCTCTTAAAGAGTTCTACTCTTTCATTTTCAAATCCAAGCAAAACTACTTCAACTCCAAGAGTTCATTGTTAAAATTATCAATGGAAAATATGATCATCTCTCACTGCTATATTGGAGAATCTTAGCCTAAAATAGCTAACATGTGGATCATCAACTAAATAGATATCCATATTTCAAGCCTAAAATAGCTAACACATGGACGATCAACTAAAAAGATATCCATATTTCAAATCTAAAATAGCCAACACATAGATCATCAAAGAGAGATATGCATTCCAAGCCCAAAATGGCTAAGCATGGATCATCAAAGAGAAATTCGTATTACAAACCTAAAATAGCTAATACATGGATCATCAAAGAGAGATCCGCATTTCAAATCTAAAATGCCTAATATATGGATCATCAATTAAAAAGAGATTCATATTTTAAGCCTAAATGGCTAACACATGGATCATCAAAGTGAGATTCACATTTCAAGTCAAAAATAACTAAGATGTGGTTCATCAGCCAAAAAAGATCCGTGTTTTAAGCCAAAAAAAAGGCTAAAAAGCGACCATCATAGGGTTGCATTTTGTTTCTAAATATCAAGAGATGATCTCTCCAAAAATAAAGAAACACGAACCTCAAAAGCCATGAAAATGGCTAAGAAATAAAAACGTGGATCTTCATCTAGAAAGATCCACGGGGAACTTCTCAGGGTCACATTTTGTGTTCAAAATCTTAGAAATATAAGGTTACTCTTTATTATACTCAAACACGAGTCTAAATAAGCAAAAATAATTACTAAAAGAAAAGAAAAACAAAGATCCTCATTCAAAGAGATCTGCGCAGACCCTTAAGGTCGCGTTTTAACTAAAATGTGGATCTAACGCGCGTTTCAAAAATTTCAAATGCAGGGTCGCATTTTTGATCCTAAAATCTTGTAAAATTAAAGCTAAGCCCGTTTTAATACAAACATGGATCTAACTGAGAATTCAAATGCAGATCTTCATTTATAGAGTGATCAACGTTCTGAACTATATTTTGAGCTCATGATTAGAACTAAATATAATTAGATGCGAACCCCAGAGGGTCGTTTTTTCACTCCAAAGTCTCAAGGGATAAAACTATCCTCATTTGTATCCAAACGCATGTCTAATCAAGCAAAACATAATGCTGGGAGGTAAATACAAATTATCAATTATAGAGAGATCCACATTCTAAACCCATATTTGGATCTATGTATAGCTAAAATGTGAACCTAAGAGGGTCGCGTTTTCATTTAAAAGTCTCAAAGGCAAAATTCACTTTCATTAACATCTAAACGCAGATCTGGGCATGCCTAAAATACTGATCTAAAAGTTGATATCTATGTTTTAGTTACAAATCTAGAGGATTTAAGATTTTAGTTACAAATCCTGGAGATTTAATATAAATCCAACGAATTAAAAATAGAAAATGAATGCTCAAATCAAGGAGGCTCTTAATTGGACAGTTACACCAATTTAAAAACTTCTAAACCTTTATAATAGCCAAAGGCTGGACCAAGAAAGTTGTTAGATTATCTCCACTTTGAGCTTGTATTAAAGAACCAGAATTCTTTCTCTTCAAAAACTTTGCAAAAGTTGTCAACTACAGAACTTGTGTTCAGAGCGTCAATGGAGAGCAAGATCGTTTTCCACGGCTACAATAGAATCCAGCTCTAAATAAAGGAAAAATTAGATTCCTCATCTTTTATAAACGGGCAACCATTCATATTGTAACTCTCTCTTTGAGTTTTCAAGAAAATTTCATCTTTGTGGAAAACAACTAGTTCCGAAAAACTACATCAACTCCTATCTTAATTATTAGATAAAAATCAATATAAATTAGTTAACCTAATTTATTTTATTATTCACAATAACTTGATTAGCCAAGTTGGTTTAGGTACATGCTAGGTACTATAAGGTTAAGGGTTCAAATCTTAGTCTCCAATTGTTTATTTAAATTAATTAACCCACTTTCCTCTTTTATTTCACTTGCTTTCTACTAAAATTCATTTTCACAAATATTATTTTATATAAATCTGAAAAAAATACATGAAAAATCTGGGTGTCACAAGATCTAGCAATTTTCATACTTATATTGCACATGAGAGTAAAAGTTATAGGGTGATGATTGATGAGACTAGTTGTGTCAATATTTTTTCCAAGATAGTTATTAAGACAAAGGATCTCAAACAGAACCTCACCCACAACTATACAATATTACATTGATTGATAAGACTGTTCAGATTGTTATCCGATGTTTCTTACTGCCTATCCAAATGTCTAATTAACAGGACCATCTTTGATGCAATATTTTGGACATGAATATATATATATATATATATATATATATATATATATATATATATATATATATATATATATATATATATATATATATATATATATATATATATATATATATATTGCCTGGTAGGCCAGTATTGTATGATTTTGAATTTGACCGGTTGTGGTAGGTGAAACACTTATGGGTTTAAGTTTAATGAGAAAAGAATAATATTGAATATTTATCCAATCCAAGTCTAATATGGAGAGTTAGAAGAGTAGGATGGTTACAAATCATCGAACAAGATGGCCCTCTTTAAGTAAATCAATCTTGGTTCCTTAAGGAGAGTACAGAGGAAGGGATAGTATATATGATAGTTGTCCTGGGAAAGTCTCCTACTGCATATGTTGAATAATTCACTGAGGTTAACCAAATTCTTATTAATTTTCATGACATCATGCCCTATGAGCTAAGTATAAATTTCCTCCTCTTAGAAACATCCAGCATGTCATTGATTTCGTATCAGGATCTACTTTGTCTAATTTGCCTCATTATAGGTGAACCCTATCAAGACACAAAGTTGAGATGATATGCTTATGAGTTATTGTAGAAAGGCTTTATTAGAGAGAATTTGAGTCATTGTGTCATTTCCACTTTACTCACGCCTAAAAAGAATAGTAGATGGAAGATGTGCATGGATAGTCATGCCATCAAAAGATTTTTGACAAGTATAGATTTCCAGTTGCTAGACTTGATATATTAGTTATGATGGGCCGATCTTATACCTTCTTGAAAATAGATCTTCATAATGGATGTCATCATATTCATATCTATGAAGGTAATGAGTGGAAGAGTTTAAGATCAAGGATGAATTGTATATGGCCATATGCCCTTTCGATTGTCCAATGCACCTAGCACATTTATGCAATCTTTGACCCAAATGTTGCATCTGTTCTTAGGCAAGTTTGTTATTGTCTTTTTTTTATGACATTCTCGTTTTTAGTCAAATCTAGGAAGAGAAACTTTCTCATTTAACACAAGTTTTAGAGATTTCACAAGAAAAAGCTGTTTGTCAATTTGAAGAAATGTGTATTTTATTCTCTTCTATCACTTTCTAACATTTATTGTCTCTAAAGAAGGAGTAGCAGCTGATCTTGATAAAGTTAAGACTATAAAAGGGTGACTACTCCTAGTACAATCCATGAGGTCTAGAGTTTCACCTTTTTTTTTAGATTCGTTAGGGGTTTAGTCACATTATGACTCAAATTACTAATTTCCTTAAGAAAGAGGAGTTCAAATGCACTAAAACTATTGCTAAGGCATTCGAGAAAATCAAGAGAAAGTTGACTACTGCCCTAGCCCTTTACCTTTCGGATTTCTTAAAGATCTTTGAGATAGCATGTGATACATCAGGTATAGATATATATAGTCTATTGAGTCAATAGAGAATCCTATCACTTTAGCAAGAAGTAGATTGAGGCAAAACAATCATATGATATTTACGATCTAGAGTTTTACGCACTAATGTAGAGTTTCCAATATTTGTGTGACTATTTACTATCTGAGGAGCTCATTCTTTATTCAGACCACCAAGTCCTTTGTTATATTAATTCCCAAAAGAGAATAGCACACCGACAAATCAAATGACTTGAGTTTATTTAGGAGTATATTTTTGTGCTCAAATACTATTCTGGTGTAGATAAATAGTTTTTGATGACTTAAGTAGGAAAGCTTGCACTTTATAGATAATAAGTGCAAAAGTGATTGGTTGAGTGTATCATGCAGGAGTGTCCTACTTATCAAGACTTTGGTGACATCTAGATTTTGTTGAATCAGAATCCATATACCATAGCTGATAGATCTACCATTATTGATGGTTTCTTGTTCTAGGAAACCGGTTTATATATTCACAATACTTCATTGCTTAGTCAGTTGATTTGCAAGATGTGTGCAACAGGGATTACTGAACACTTTGGTCGCGATAAGATCATCATTCTGGTGAAGGATAGGTTTTATTGGCCTAGTATAGAGTGTCATATTGTACAAGTAGTGTTGCATTATTCTGTTTGTCAGATTGCCCAGCGTAGGAAGTAAAATACAAGTCTTTGCACACTGTTACTCATACCTTTTGCATCTTAGGAGTATCTTAGCATGGATTATATTTTAGGTCTCTCTCGTATACTTAGAAAGTATGATTTGATATTGGCTGTGATGGATATGCTAAGATGGCACATTTTCTCATGCAGTTAGACTACGGATGTTTGACTTGGTTCATATATATTTTCTAGGGAGGTAGTCCACTTGCACATTCTTCCTAAGTCAGTTATTTCTGATAGAGATATTCAATTTATGTGTTACTTTTAACGAATGCTCTGAAATAAAATGGATATTGCTCAAGTTTTCCACTACTTATCAACTCTAAACTTATGGTTAAACTGAGATAGTCAATCGTAGTACTGGGGATTTGCTTCGATGTCTAGTTGGTGAGTATTTTACTATGTGAGATACTATTTTACCTGTAGTGGAGTTTGTATATAATAGTTTGATCAATAGATAAATTGGGTTGAGTCATGTAGAGATAGTCACCGGTTGTAAGTCTAGAAAACATATAAATCTTCTTCCTTTTCCTATAGGTGTTAAGCCTAGGTGCCACTGCTAAGTTCTTTGCACAATATTTGCATGATTTTCATAATCACATTCGTACTAAAAAAAATAGTTAGAAAAGGTAACTATAAGCCTACAACAAATTTGCACAAGAGAATGCGGATTTTGCAGAAGGTGATCAAATAATAGTTAGAGTATGTCCATATAGGTTTCTTTCAAGAACCTTGAAGAAGCTTTATACTTAACGTCCATATAGAGTTCTAAAAAAGTTTATTTCTTATGTTTATGAGCTTGTAATTTTCCATAGTTTTGGGACCTATCTAGTTTTCAACATCGAAGACTTGATCCCATACTCTGCTTCCTTTCATTAGCCCACAATTTTTCAAGATCCACCTTTCTCGACTTTTTTAGAACATCGGTCCTTTCCTATTAATACACCACTACTCCCTCTGACGATGAAAAATCGTCAGGAGGATTGAAGATGTCTTGGACGATGAGATCATATTGACTAATGATAGAGGCTACAAGTGATATTTGGTGCGCTGGTATAGATGACCTGATTCAAATTACACTTGGTTACGCACTGAGAAGGTGCAGAAGTTAGGCCTAGATTTATTTGATAAATATTACCTTCCCCATTCATCAAAGCTTCATATTGCAAAGTTGGAGACAATTGATATAAAAAAAAAAGGCTTGCATCTTATTATAAATTTTATTTGACTATTATTAGGAATTTTGTTTTATTTGATTTTATTGTTAGGGATTTAGTTAGGTTCTGGTTGTTTAAGTCCATATGTGGTGCATGTAGCTAGCTTCCTATTAATAAGCCTTCTTAATAGAATTTTCGGGGATATGATATGCTATTTAAATTTAAATCCTAGCATATTGATTTGCTATTGGGCTTTAAATCTTTTTTCATCGATACATTGAAAGTGGATGTAGATTTGCCTCTGTGCTTAGGCCTGAACCCAATTGTTCTTTCCCAAATCTCCCAAAATTCTCAAATTTCACAGTGAAACCATATTTTCCCCTCTCACAAACCCCAGTTACTTTTTGTGCTACATCATTGACAGTCCTATTTAAAGGGTCAAATCAATACATTCTAAAAAGAAAGCTTCAAATTTTTTGAAAATTCGTACATATGCATACATCATAACACCTCTATCGTAAAAAGAAATACCACTACAGATCACTATTGAGAAGGAAATCTCTTTTCCAACATATAACACAGTGATCCTCCAGGAAATGTTGTTGCTTTTTCGCAATCCTTTTACGTATGCTTTGGATCTCTTTGAAGTTGCTCAGAAACAATTACAAGACTATGAAAGAAATTCAAAATTCTGTTCCTGGTGACAACATGGTATTGGATGGTGGTCTTGCCTATCTGGTCAAATCAATACACTCTAAAGCTTTAAATTTTTTGGAGATTACCTCGTATTTGTACATCAATAGCCCCTCTATCATTAAAAGTGGGGGAAGGAATCTTGCATATAAGAATTGTTGCTTTTTCACTTGCCCTTTGCGTATGCTAGGAATCATTCTACCATTACATACATGGTTAGTTGAGCCTATTGGCCTCCATATGTTACGTCCAACCACTACATATAGCTTTTTAGCAATCTGTGCAATACTATCAAAAAAATCCACTGTGGGTGGGAGTCTTTGAACCGACTCCTAGGAGAGCGTAGATGTCATATGATCTAAGAGCTATTGGCAAAAATATTTGAATATCAATCTTGTAGATCTCACAAGTATCATGCAAAATCTCATTAATCAAATCACCTTTTGGAGAAATACGAGACATGTGTATGTTGCACAAGAAAAAAGGATGTATTCATTTGTAGGGAAAAGAAAAAAACTAAACTGTGACTGGATTATGATAAATCCTGAATCCCAAACGGTATTGATGAAGAAAGGGAATTATTGGTTAAATTCTTCACCTTAGGGACAGAAAATTACTTGATCAAATTATAAGGAGTCATACACATAGTAATCCTTGGTCAGAAAATGACTAGTTATCAAATGATTGAATAATGGTGATCAATTTATTTACGGTGGTTTAACGAATTATGACTTCAATAGCTCCTATTTAGAATAAAAATGGATATTACTTGTCTTAACTATTATAGAAGGGTTAAGAGTAGGGATAGTAATGGACGCGTCCATGGTTCAATTTTTAGTCCGCTTTATACAAAATTTTAAATTAAAAATAAAATTTTCATTTTTTGATCTAAAATTTTATATAGATAGCCAAAAATTAGTCCGTAAATACATCCATTACCATCCTAGTTAAGAGCCTTCTAGTCTCTTCAGAACATTGATAGTCCTCCTTCTCTTTTCTTTTTCTTTTTCTTTTATTCCCACCCCCTCAAGTTAAGAGCCTTCCAGTCTCTCCAGAACATTGATAGTCCTCCTTCTCTTTTCTATTTCTTTTTCTTTTATTCCGACCCCCTCAAGTTCCTCAAGTTAAGAGCCTTCCAGTCTCTCCGGAACATTGATAGTCATCCTTCTCTTATCTTTTTCCTTTATTTCCCACCACACCCACCCCCCCCCCCCCCCCCCCAACCCAACACTCAATGTGTAGGAACTATGAACAAAATAGATAAGAATAGATTAAAAGTTTACAAGTTTTCCTAGCAAAACAATTTGCTTTTTTGTGTCTATTGTGTTTGTGGATTCCAATTATGGCTATAAATGAATTCAATATCCTCTTCAAAATGAAATCTACATACAGAATGCCTTAGATTCCAATTCAATATTGCATTTCACATTGTTCGATTTGTGTCTCGCATCCGTTAAGTATCCAGATGTGATTAAGGATTACAAGAAGTCCTAGTTGGACTTGAGTTAGAAAACTAGAGTTCTAATTGGATTGGAACACCAATTAGATGGTAATGGTGTTATTCTAATGGAAATAGGATAGGAACACTATATATATTTCTTGTATGTAATACGAGAGAAAATGAACAATTGGCTAAGAGATATGATTCTATTATTATGAGAGATGCGAGAGCTAGAAAGATACTTGGATTTTTTCTTGTAACCTATTTTTTTCGTAGTGGATATTTCTCTCGTTGTTCTCGTGAAATTAGGTCGAACTTGGTCGGCCGAGCTACGTTAATTGTTGTATTTTCTTGTATTGTATTATTTTCTTCCCCTCTACGATTTCGATGGGGGGATTCGATCCCCAACACACATGTCATGTTAATAGTAGGCTTTGAAACCCTAGATACAGCTGGAGAAAATGTTTTGTTTTTCAGGTAAAATTCATCAGTAGATAGATGGAGGGAGAAATCCTTACAAATATTCCACTGCTCCTATTTCTTTTACAATTAGTAAGAGCCCATGGAACAAACTAATTACAATGTCATCGCACTTGAGAGGTTGGACATAGAAGATGTCCAGTTTCATTACAGGATGGCCTTGAGAATGGACAGATCTAAAAGTCAATCCTTAACATGTTCTATTTAAATTTTTGAATTAGAAAATTAAATATTTTTTCATTTTCAATTCAAAATTTTAAATAGATCAGCTCAAAAATTGGTCCGACCCATTCATTCTCTTTTAACACAAGCTTCATGGCTCACGAGTCATCATCGCCATGAAATCATCCATATCAACCAGACCATCCCCATTCCTGTCGATCTTTCTAACCATTCTCTGGCACTCTTCCAAGCTGCACCTGTCCCCCAGTTTCGCCAGCACCGCCTGCACCTCCTCTGCATCGATACGTCCATCCTTGTTCTGATCAAACACCCAGAACGCGCTCCTTATCTCAGTCATGCTGACGCCCTTCTTGTGCACGTCCATGAACTCACGGAAGCTGATGTACCCGTCCCTGTCCATGTCAGCGACCTGGAACATGGAGTTGGCCTCGGCAGCCGCATCCTCCCTCCCAAAGTCCTCCAGCAGGGACTGCAGTTCCTCGAGGGAGATCCTGTTGTCTTTGCCCTTGTCAATCTTGTCGAAGACTTGTCTCATCTCATCCTCATTGGGATGGAATATCAAGTCGGAGGCTTGCCTGTCCTTGACGGACAGCCATCTCACTGGCTTCAGCTGGAGTTTCTTCATTAAGCTGTACTGGAAGCTCAAAACGCGGAGGTTTGACATGCTTTCTCTCTCTAGGGATGATATTTCTAGCTGCTTCAGATTTGTTTTCAGACAACAAGTTAGCATCTGATTTGGTTTCAAATGTTTAAGGAATATTTACAATATTATAGACAATGGAAGTACACAGGATAGAGATTCTTTGCTTCTCACGGCCTAGCAGTTTACTTGCCACAAAAGAACTACGAGATTCTGCCTTTCATTTGTAAGTGCACGAGCCGAAAGATGATGGACATAGGTTAAGAATCTCCATCCCAATAAATTACCAAATATCAATTCCATTTTATTGTTCATTTGACTATGCCTAGAATTACAACAAGAGGAGAGTGTAACACTCCAATTCTACAATACCCAAAAATTATTTTTTTTTTTTAATTTTCTATCTTACATAAATAAAAAATAATATGATTATCTTAAAGATATAAAAAATTTAAATTATCTTATTGTTTTTATTTAATTTATTATCTTAACTATTTTCCAAAAATAAAATAAAATTTGATAAGATAGGTTTTAAAATCCAGACTATAACAACTAATTTCATTCAATATATAATCATATCATTCTAAATATTTAGACTCTATCCCACCTTCTAAATATCTTAACTCTATCATGTCTAACTAACTAATAGCTTATCTTTGCTCCTCAATTTTTTCTCATGTTAAAAAAAATAATAATAGGAAAAAATAGAAGACCGTAAAAAAATAGATAAAAAGGGCAGAAGAGAGAGGAAGCATAGAAGAAAAAAAAAGAAGAAGAAAGAAAACGAGTAAAGGAAAAAAAAAATAGGGCTTCGGGCCCGGAGCATATGCTCTTCTATCATTCGTGAGCACCTAGAGGCACGTCCTTAGGTAGTACCAGGAGTCATAGGGTCATAGTCCTGGGCTTGTCCGAAACCCTCTTAAAACTTGTGGTCTTTCCTCCTAATAGTTCAAAATTAATTCATAATAGACATTAATACAATATATCATGTTTTAAATGGTGTATAATTCCATCCGCCACAATATCATTCATAATATGCATATACTACATGTTAATCATTATCATTTTCCAGAAAAGTATACTTAAATTCATGATCCATTTTACAAGACAGTTTTTATGGTGATCTCATATGTTTATTATTTGATTATTTTTTTTGTGCAGTATATACCACATATAATGTGCCTGTGTGTTATTATTTCTATTTTTATACTATTTGCTAGGTCATTCTAACGACCCTGATTTGGCATTACAGACAATGTAATTTTGCATGTGACAGAGGAAGACGGCTCACAAAACCTGAATGTTTGTATTAAGCAGGAGTATGGAGTTCAATATGTGCATCTACTACAAGGGGTCACGAGAGAGGGTTTTCTATTATCATTTTAGAAACTTTATATTTTATCCTTGTTCAAATTCAAAATTTTCAATGATGTAATAAGGATCCTTTTGATCTTCCAATAAACTTGTCATGATCATTATTCATTGACATAAATTTGTTGTTTTAATTCCATATTGCTATCTCATTATATATATGTATGTATTTGTGGTAATTGTACATCTTTGTATTCATGTAATTTAGGTTTGGCATATTCATATATGATATATCGCTAAACACTATACCTTGAGATGAGAGGTATTACAGTTATTATCAGAGCCAAGCTCAACTTTGGCCTCTGTTTAGAATTACTGCCACATATTCACATATGCATTTATCAAACAATGTTTATTCCTATTTTCTTCCTTGATCTCATAATTTATTTATTCCATTACTTCTTTAACTCGTTATCTTTTCCGATGTTCTTGAATTTTCTGAGAGTTTTTTTAGCTTAATCTTTTGATATCAGAAGAGAAAGTTGTGGATCTTTATCTATGCCGAATCTTTTCTATTTAATATCCATAAATCTATTTCGCCTTTAGACTAAATTTTGAAGATGAAATTTCTTTTAAAGTAGGTAGATTGTAACACCCTAATTCTACATACCCAAAAATTATTTTCTTAAATTTCTATCTTAATAAATAAATACTAATATGATTATCTTAAAGATATAACGATTTAAACTATTTTATTTTTTATTTAATTTATTATCTTATCTATTTTCAAAAGATAAAACAAAATTAGATATGATAGGTTTTAAACTACAAGCTAATAATAATTAATCTTAATCAATAACTATATCGTTCTAAATACCTAAACTCTATCATACCTTCCAAATATCTAAACTCTATCATGCCTAAATAACTAGCAACTTATCACTACTCCCCAATCTTTTCTCACATTAAAAAAAATAATAACAGGAAAAACGAGAAGACCATTAAAAAAAAAAACAGATAAAAGGGGAGAAGAGAGATGAAACAAAGAAGAAAAAAGGAGAAGAGAAAAGAAAAAAAAATAGAGGAAAAGAAAAAATTTAGAAGAAAAGAAAAATAGGAGAAGAAGAAAGGGAAAAGAAAAAAAAAATCATGTTGGCGGTCAATTTTTAAAGTGGAGATCCATCTCATCTTTGAGTTTTCTATCAAAGCAAGTGTTATTTCACTATTCTCTTGGATATATTTTTTTATACAATAAAATCTAAAAATAAAGAAAGTAAATAAATAACTCTAAATTTCTCTCGCTTACCTTTGTCATTCATGTATATTAAATTTCCTTTATATATTTAATTTGTATGTAATCCAAATTTTTCTTTCCTTTTGTTTTATCTATTTGTAAATATAAAATAAAAAATGGGATTTTTGTTAGTTAATTGATGACAAGATATTAAAAAAAATTGATTAGATCCTTGATTCTTACATGTATGACTTGGTGGAGATCAATTTGATTATGAGTGATAATCTTTAATAGTTGTATATATGTATGTATATGTATGTGTGTGTATATATTATATCTTAACACTAACATTTTTATTTTTATTTCTTTTGCACCGTGAACATTATAGTCCTAAAGGTTCTACTTTAAAATAAATTTTGTAATGCACCTGTCCTATATACTTGAAAATTTCTTTCTATTTCACTTTTTTTTAAAATTCATTTACGTATTTATTTTTCTATCTTAATAATGTTATAATTATAATAAAAATAACTTAATAATATAAGATATTTCTAAAACACAATTTGTCTGAGATCTTTGGCTGAATTTTAGAAACTCAAGTTATCTAAACCATTTTTTGTTGAGCTTTTATCACTAATTATTACTGTCTGTTTTGTAAAATTTTTCTTACAATAATTGAAACAAATATTTATTTTGTTTATAAGCTGGCTTGAATAAATAGTATTCTTAAGACACAAAAAAATATATATATAATGGGGTTAATGGGGAAGTGGATAGTGAACTTGAACAAATATTTCGTGCGATATACATTTTTAAATTGTCACCGTAAGGGCCTACCATAGATGTTTCGGATGGTTACTGAATCACCGTCATATCATGTTATAGGGTTTTAGGCTCGGAATGTATACTCTTCAATCATTCGTGAGTACCTAGTGGTACATCCTGAGACAGTACCAGAAGTCATGGGATCGTGATTTTGGATATATATATATATATATATATATATATATATATATATATATATATATATATGTGTGTGTGTGTGTGTGTGTGTGTGTGTGTGTGTGTGTGTGTCTGTGTGTGTGTGTACAGGACACTCTTAAAACATGTGGTCCATCCTCATAATAGTTCTAAATTAATTCATAATGAACATAAATACGATATATCATGTTTTAAATACGTGTTTAATTTCATATGCTCAATACATTCATAATATGCCTATACTACCTATTAATCATTGTCATTTTTTTAGAAAAGTATAGTTAAATCCATGATTATTTACAAGACATTGTTTTCATGGTCATCTCATATTTTTTTATTTCATTATATTTTTTTGCTTTATATATTATATACCGTGCATGTGTGTTATTATTTCTATTTTTGTACTGCTTACTTGGATTCTAACGATCCTGGTTTAGCAATCTTATTTTGCGGGTGGCAGAGGAAAAGGGCTCACAAACCTGGACGTTTACGTTAAGCAAAAGAACGGAGCTCAATATGTACATCCACTATGAGAGGGATACGAGAGAGACTTTTCTTCTTTTTTTTTTTTCTTTTTCTTTTTTTTTTTTTTTTTTTGAGAAACTTTATATTATTCAAACTTAAAATTTTCAATGATATAATAAGGATTTTTTTTATCCTCTTATAGACTTTCTTGAATATTATTCATTGAAATATATTTGCTATTTTAATTCCCTTTGCATATGTTTTTTTATTTGTGATAGTTATATATGTTTATATTCATGTATTTTTGGTTTGGCATGTTCATTTACAATATGTCACTGAACTCTATCTATACTTTGGGATGTGGGAGATAGAGTGAAGAAAAGAAAAAATCTTTATTTCCCCACCACTTATGTTTACAATGGGAAACAATACGGAAAGAGGAAAAGAGTTAATTTTTGCTTAGCCTACTCTTGTTCGAATGCTTGCGCACGTCATAATCTTTTTCAGAAAAAAAAAATTAAAAAAGAAAACATATAGAAAAGTAGGATATTACTTTGGTTAGCCATGAAAAATAAAGTATGTAAATCTTAAGAAGAGGCGTTTATGCTCTCAATGCTCAAGATAAAATTATCTTTTCAACTAATTTTTTATTAGAAACCTGCACTCGGATTTCTTTGGTCATTTGGTAGAAAATTATCTAATATTATTAGTTGGCCATCATCCCTCTTCTCTTGATGGACTTCTTGGAGACAAATTAATACTCTTAAGGATGATTGGTACGGGATGTGATCATATGATGTATTTAATTTGGTGTATTTCGTTTGGTTCGCAGCAAATTACTGTATTTTTCTTAAATACTAGCATATTTTGCTCATTATTTTTTATATGATTGTACGCCTGAAAATTGCAGGATTTTTTCATTCAAAATTTACTTTAAATTACACTAATAAAAAGAAAATTACAAAAGAATATCGAGATATAAGAATGGGGAACGATTGATTTCAATTTCATTTTTAATTTGTGGGTTCTGGTAGCGGTGGAGCCTTATTTCTGCATTTCGTTGACGATCCGAACATTGCGTTGATTAATTTCTCCGGTGCCAAACTCTGACTGGAGGAGAAGGGGAGAGAACTCCGCTCTTGAAATTTTTCCGTCTTCCTATTTCTCTTCGTTTGGGACTCTCTTCCACGAGAATTTCTTCACTTTGGAAATTCTGTCTTTCTGAAAATTCTCCCATTTTCTCTGGACACTACCCTCATTTTTTTCAGATCAAGAGGTAACTGTTCCCTTAAAATCTGGGCCAAATCAACGTAACAGAAACACCAAGATCGAGGGGTAACTGTTCCCTGAAAATCCAGGCCAAATCTACATAACTGAGATCGGATAACATCAATAACACCGTATGGGCGCACTGCGTGAGCGGCATCCCACGGGTGTGCCCTGCGAGTGCAACCCACAGGAGGCACCCGCGGGAGGCACTCCCTTTATATATTTTTTTTTTAAAATATTTACATAAACCCCTCCAAAGTTTTCGAA
Organism: Dracaena cambodiana; assembly: GCA_036321105.1. NCBI lineage: Eukaryota > Viridiplantae > Streptophyta > Magnoliopsida > Asparagales > Asparagaceae > Dracaena > Dracaena cambodiana. The sequence goes on from JAYEPQ010000016.1 coordinate 9,584,349, forward strand.
ATTTCGTCGTTGATTTGTAACGAATTTCGAAACACTTTGAACTCTTTTAATTTTGGCTTTACAGTCTTCATTGTATTGTGCGATTTTTTATGGCATACTGTGAAGTATCTTCTGAAATCGCTATCTTCCAGCTGTTTTGTTGTTGGCGATATACTGTTGAAGCTCTCCGATATAACCGAGATTGCTTCTAATTAATTTCTTGATGCTGGCTATTGTATTTGTGCGGCCCAGCCAGACTTTCGCTTGTAGCTTTACTTCAGAAAATTTTTTGTCTGCGTTCAGAAATATTTTTGATGTATTGTTCAGAGGCTGAGGACATGATAGATAACATGTGATGAATTTGATAGACAGAGGTAATTATTAACGTGTCTTATGTAAGATAAGCAGAGATATAATATTAACGTGCTCATTATATGACAAGCAGAGGTACGATATTAACGTGCTCATTAGATGACAAGCAGAGATACGATGTTAACGTGCTCATTAGATGACAAGCAGAGGTACGATGTTAACGTGCTCATTAGATGACAAGCAGACATACGATGTTAATGTGCTCATTTGATGACAAGCAGAGGTACGATATTAATGTGCTCATTAGAATCTTAACTGCTTAATGATATCTAATATGATGGATTAAGAAAAGACAGAGGTGTTATTAAACATGTTTCAAAACTCGACCTATTCAGAGGATCTGGTCATGATAGGAGTGAGCTGACTAAACAGATGTGACGGTTAACATATTTAGTCTTAGAATTTGACTATCAGAGGTAACTGTTAACTTGATAGGGAGATAATTTTCGTCAGAGATAATTTTTTTAATTTGATAGTGTCAAAAAAAAAAAACAAGTTCATCAGAGGTTATAATGTTGGACTTGATGAAGTGTGAGTTTTCTTTTCTATCAAAGGTGAAAGCTTAACGTGACAGGAGATTTGATCGGATTTTATCTCATAAAGATAATTGATTTGATTTTGTATTCTAGTGTCAAATGTATGATTTTAACGTGACATATATTTTTGGAGAGTCACTGGCTCTGCTGGAGAAAAGTAATGAGAAAAGTCTTACTATTAGAGCTAAAATCTTAACGTGACAGCAGATTTGATTTCATTATGATTTTTAGCAAACCCCCAGCTATCAACATATTTGGTTTGCCTTCACCAACTACCATTTGAGTTGGGCTACCCATGTTATTCCGCTCAGCATGATGAGATTGACGAGAATTTCATTTGGGCTTGTATACCAAACTTTTCCTTTTCCCTTTACTTTAGCAGATTTGGACAGTGATGTACCCTTATAATCAAATAAGGATACTGTTGTGACAGATTTGTCATGGAATTTTTAGCAAATCTCTAACTATCAATTTGGTTTGATTTGCCTTTACCAATTACCGTTTGAGTTGGACTAGCCATACTATTCTGCTTAGTATGGTAAGTTATCGAGCATTTCGTTTGGTCCTATATGCCAAACTTTTCTCTTCCCTTTACCTTATCAGCTTAGGGCAATTCATACTTTACCCCTAGCATGATGAGTTGGCGAGAAATTGATTATCTTCACATTACCTTGACAGTATTAAGCAATTCATGCTTTTTAACCCCAGTATGATGGGTTGGCGAGAAATTTATTCTCTTTTTGTTACTTTGACGGTGTTGGACAGTTCATACTTTTTAACCCCAGCATAATAAGTTGACGAGAAATTTATTCTCTTCCCGTTACCTTAACGGTAATGGGCAATTCATACTTTTACCCCCAATATGATGGGTTGGTAAGAAATTGATTCTCTTTCCGTTACCTTGATAGTGTTGGGTAATTCATGCTTTTACCCCCAGTATAATAGGGTTGTCGAGAAACGGATTCTCCTTCTATTACCTTGACGGTGTTGGGCAATTTATTCTTTTACTCCTAACATGATAAGGTTGGTGAGAAATTTATTCTCTTCCCGTTATCTTGATGGTGTTGGGCAATTCATGTTTTTACCCCAGCTTGATAAGGTTGGCGAGAAATTTATTCCCTTCCCCTTATTTTGACGGTATTGGACAATTCATACTTTTACCCCTAGTATGATAGGGTTAGCAAGAAACTTATTCTCTTCCCGTTGTCTTGACGGTGTTGAACAATTCATGCTTTTACTCTCAGTATGATGGGTTGGCGAGAAATTTATTCTCTTTCTGTTACCTTGACAGATTGGGCAATTCATATTTTTACCCCAGCATGATAAAGTTAGCGAGAAATTTACTCTTTTCCCGTTGCCTTAACAGCGTTGGGCAATTTATATTTTTACCCCCAGCATGATCAGTTGGTGAGAAATTTATTCTCTTTCCATTACCTTGATGGTGTTGGGCAATTCATGCTTTTATCCCAAGCATGATAGGGTTAGCAAAAAATTTATTCTCTTGTTGTTCCCTTGACAACGTTGAGCAATTTATACTTTTACCCCCAGCATAATGGGTTATTGAGGACTTCGTTTGGGCTTACATTATAAAACGTTTCTTCTATCTTTAGTCATAGAAACGTGGGATTGCTTTTGTCTGATACTCTAGTTGGGGTGCGAAGTGACACCTTAGCGGCGAGCCAGCATTTCTTCATTTGCCGGTTGAGAAAGAGGTCAGATGACTTATTCCCTTAAGAATAATATTTCTTCAGGAATTTTTCATTGATTGGCATCATCGTTGGCCAGTAGAAACTCATTCTTTTTTTATCCAGTCTCCTAATTTGGGTTCCGGGTGGTGAGCACCGCAGACTCCATCATGCGCTTATTTGAGCACTTCATGTGCTTCTTGTCTTCGGAATACATCTAGATTTGATTGTACCAAGATAATTCATTCATGAAAGACATCCTTTCTAATCTACAGGTATTATCGATCATGACATTCATTATTGAAAGTGAAAATTCATTTTTTGGGCAAGCCGCATTTAGATCTCGAATGTTAATGCAAATTCGGATCCTCCCATTCTTCTTGGGAATATGAACAACATTTGCTACCCATTTAGGTTGCTGTTTTTTTTTTTATAAAGTTTGATTGTATAAGCTTCTTAACTTCATCATTTATCGACTCCATTAGCTCTGGACGAAGTCTTCTTTGATGCTGCTCAACTGGTTTTGATATCTGGTTTGATATTTAGCCGATGCAAAGCAACTTAAGGATCTTATGGGCTTGGGGTTGGTTTCATCACTCATGTCACTTGAATCGTCTTGTCTTCGATAGGCGGTTCGCGTTGTTCAAAGTGCATGTTGCATTTGGCATCAAGATGTTTGACAACGCTTCATTTTGAAAGAGAGTTAGCTCATCATTTTCATCTGAAGTCAGGCTGACAGGCATCATACTCATAGACAGCCCGTTGAATAGTATCCCCAGACTGATGTCTGAGTCCCCATCAGAGTTTTCTATGTTTTGGCAGATCAAATCCTTTATAACCAGAGTATAAAGTGTCGTGACATATCGCAACCTTCTACCAGTTTTGTGATGGTAATCTAATTCCTTTCCTGTGGACATGAAGGAGCGAAGTATATTTTGACGCTCTTTGCCACGTGCAGTTCTCCCCAGATGAGGGGGGTGCGCGGGCAAGGGCACGTGCATAGCACTTTGCAAGTGCGCTCCATGGGCTCACATAGTGCCCTTGCAAATGCCAGTGCAAATGCGTATATAGCGCTTCATGGGCGCGGGCGTTGTCGCAGCCCAAATTTAAACTTGGCATTTAGATATAGTCATACCTCATTTTTTTTTTTTTTTTTTTATCATTCGAAATGATTTTGATTCGTAATGATAAAACTTATGGGATTCCTGATTTTCATCTTCAGTATCATTGGATAGGACTGCATATAGTCGAACTCTTCCAAAAACAATGGTTTAATTTGATCGACCAATTGAGCAGGAATTTTGATATGTTAGTTAATATTGCCAAGCAGTGTAGATAACTGCGACCAATATCAATAAGTACGCATGATGTTCTTATGATGCAGGATATAAATGGTCATCGATTCGATAACTGTGTAGTAAGCCTTTGTCTTTCTTGAACTAGTTAAGACTGAGCTTTTAGTGATTTTAATCTCAAGCTATTTGATCCTCAACTTGATGAATTGGATGTGACAGGAGAAAGTTATGACCCCACTCAAACAACCGAAGCATCAAGAGTATCATCGTGGATTCATTCGTATTTCCACGATATTTTTTAAAAAAAGAATATGAGCATCATTCCTGTGATGTAGATACAATGGCCGTGAGCCTCACATGAAACTTTAGGTTTTCATGGGGCTCAAACCTGACATCATAGTCTTATGGACTACATGACCTTGAATATAAGGCTTGTGCTTTTAACCTTGGTTGCAACATGGATGCAACCCTAAAAATGAGCCCATGTGATAATTTTAACACATGAATGTCTACTTCAATCTCTTGTAGAGTGAGACATATGAGTGTTATGACAAAGCTCGAATGCCATCTGAGACGTGCGAGTGTTATGACCAACCACGCACGGGAGTTGAGACATGCGAGTATCATGCCAAGCCTCGTTTAGGAGCTGAGACATGCGAGTGTTATTTTGACCTTTGTACTGAGGCTGAGCTCTGTGTGAAACTTCAAATTGCTTCTTCATCTTCAAGATAGATGTCTATCTCGGAATAAAGCTCCATTGACTAGGTGAATTGCTATGCTACAAGCCTCATAATGCTATGAGGAATTGGGAAAGCCTTTGGAACTTCGTAGATCCCATTCACCACCCCAATTGAATCAATTCTTAATACAAAGGAAAGATTCAACTTTTTTTAGTGCCCGTATTAGGCTGAAGTGTCTTCAGAGACTGGGAGGAGAGCTGTCCATTTTTATATTTTTGAATCATCCAGATATTGTTGCAGTTCGCCATATTGGTTGTTACTTGGATAATGGATATAGCGTCATATGGCAAAACCGAATCCAGTATTGCTTTGGAGGATTTTGTTCACTTTCCTTATACATGGGGCTTCTTTAGAATTGCATTTTGAAGCTGAGTCTGACCAAACATTGCATGTTTGTAACAAGTATAAGGCATCTTGAAATACGAACACATACCTTATCCCCTGGGTGGGTCATGCGAAAGTAAGAGCCTTCCTGAAATATCGGCCTTACCCCTTGGGTGGGCCATTCTAAATTCCTCGGATTGCAGGATACGAGAATCATATACTGAATGATTTATGCAAGGTTGAGCCCTATGTCTGCTTCAGTTCACATGGACTTAGTCTCTCATCTGATTTGGTCAAGATTAGACTGAGTCTTATGCATTATTTAATTCATACCAAACTGGGCCTCGCATCTGACTGCTTGAGCCTCATAACCAATATGAGCTTCAAAATTTATGAGTGTTCTTTGACGATCTCGATTCCGTCATTGGATTCAACTTGAGTTTAAGCTTGACCCAATATCTGTTATACGAACAGTGAAATATCATCATGCACCATGAGTTTTGAATTCTCACTAAAGAAAATTTGATTAGATTTATCTTCAATTGCACCAGAGAAAATTTGATTAAATTTTTCTTCAATTGATGTGTATGCTGGACACATTTCCTGATTTCGAAGATAACTGTTCTATGATAAAAATATTTCTCTTCTTCGGATGTATTTGAATTTGTAAATAATATTTGAGTTTGATATTTTGACCATAATAATTTTTTTTTAATCCTCTTAAGTGTTGAATAAATATTATCAATCTAATATAGTTAAATATTTCCATTCAACGAGTTACAAGGGGGTCGAACAGCGCCCCTAGTCTAAAAATTTTTAAGAGGATTAATTATGAAATTCCTTATAAATTTCTTCAAAAACTAGGGCGATCATTCGCGTGCCCATCAGAGCAATACCTCTGCTCAAAACTAGAAATCATGCGTGAGAGGTCGACGCCAGCTCCAACATCATTTATATTATTTATTTATTTATTTTGAGCGTTGGTGCATGTGTGGGACCTAGCAGGCCCCGCCCCGCAGCTGTCGCAGGTGTGCGCTGCTGCGCAGTGGGGCCCAGCGAGCCCCACCCGTACCTGCTCGTGCTGCAGCGCGCGAGCTACAGCTCATGCGTGGGGCCCAGCGGGTCCCACCATGAGCGTTGTTGCGCACGCAGCATCACGCACAGCTACGCGCGTGGGGCCCAGTGGGACCTACACGCGCACTGCTGGGCAATTTTTTTTGCTTTTTTTTCCCACGCGCTGAACACCTGCGCGCGGGTGGGCAACGGGCCTTTCCGCGAGTGGCCCCCTGTTTTTTTTTTAAGCGCACCCGCGGGCGTGCACTGTGCCTTCTCTAAGAGCGACGCAGGGGATATGGGTTCTTCATATGGAGTGTTTCCGACTGTAATTTGTCAGTTAACGCATCTTTTGTAATGTTGAGGTGTTTTTGTGACAAACGATTACGTCTTGTCTTTTATTGTGGGCAATGACACCTTATATTTTTTTTTTAAGCCAATGATGCCTTATCAGTCTTAGTGGGCGATGATGCCTCACTTTTTTTTAACAAACGATGACGTCTTATCTTTTCTTATGGGCGATGACACCCCATATTTTTAATAGGCGATGACTCCTTATCAACTTTAGTGGGCGATGATGCCACACTCTTTTTTTTTAATCGACCGTCACCTAGTGACGCCTAGGCTCAAGCCAAAAGAACTTGATGATCGGATTGCGCCGCTGAGACTCCCACTGTGGTCGCCAATTCTTGTACGCTCGAAAATTGTAAATTTCTTTCATTGGAAATTTACTTTAAAATTACACCAATAAAAAGAAAATTACAAAAGAATATTGAGATACAAGAATGGGGAATGATTGATTTCAATTCCCCTTTTAATTTGTGGTTATGGCAGCGGTGGAGTTTTTATTCTGCACTACGTTAACAATTCGAATATTGCGTCAATAGATTTCTCCGGTGCCAAACTCTGGCAAGAGGAGAAGGGGAGGGAACTCCGTTCTTGGGATTTTTCCATCTCCTTATTTTCTTCATTTGGGACTCTCCTCCCTGAGAATTTCTCTGCTCTGGAAACTCTGTCTTTCTGAAAATTCTTCCCTCTTTTCTGGATTCAGCCCTCTCTATTTTATAGATCGAGAAGTAACTGTTCTCTTAAAATCCGGGTTAAATCCACGTAACAGAAACACCAAGATCAAGGGATAACTGTTCCTTGAAAATTCGGGCCAAATCATGTAACCGAGATCGGATAACATCAATAATACCGCGGGGATGTACCGCACGGGTGCCACCCCGTGGGTGCAACCCATGAGTGTAACCCGCGAGAGGCAATTCCTTTATAATTTTTCTTTTTTTTAAAATGTCTACAATGATTAATTCTATTTCATCATTCCATCACTGGTCCAAGCCTGTTTGACCCAAAAAAAAAAAAAGTAGATTTGTATTTCTAGGGTGAGTTCTGTTGTAGCCTTTGTCATCCCTATTTCACCTATCCTTACTCCTAACCTCCACCTATTTCACATATCCTTACTCCTAACCTTCAAGGGTTTGATCCAGACATTCGAATCAGAGATAGAGTTATCTTGGGTCAAGCTACCGAACAACTTGTCGAGGTGCAAAAAACGAAGTGCCTCTGCCATAATTGCGGAGGTAGAATCTCCCACCTAAATATTATTATTTTTCTCCTATATAACTCACATATAATTTATAGTATTACAATATTGATATAAATATTTCTATTCTATAATTTCTATACGAATTTAAGATATTACAATGCAAATATCATATTTAAGTATTTTTAGAGTTTAAAATAAAAAAATAATATTTTATTCAGTCAAAAAAACAAGATATCATTTGCCCTCAATCATTGAGTCATTTGTCTCTCATAATTACAATTTTCATAATTAAAAATTAAAAAATTATGGGCCTAAATTATAAAATTAAGGATTTTGAAGGATAAATTTTGAAGATTTTAGGTTAAAAAAATGGGGGGAAGCAACTCTATGTGGGTCTATCACTTGACGCTTCCCTCAGCAGTCTCATTCATTCACGCAGAACAGAAGCTAAATTAGGTTTTATGGAGGGAAAATAAGAGATTTTATGGGGGAAAGTGAGGAACTTGAGATCCTCCCAGGAGGCCGTCTTTATAAATCTTTGAAAGACTTGATTCATCCCATCCACACTGGGCTGGAAGTGCCAGGGTAGAAGGAATTTTTTGGCTGAGTGACTATTGTGTAAACACAAAGCAAACTCCCGTACAACTATGTACACCCTGTTTCTCGACTGACAGAGACAATAAAGTTTGCTTGCAATCGCTGGATCAGGATTCTAATTTTACTAGGCTATGTTACGTTCCAAAGAAAATAAAAGAAAATTGGAAAAGGAAAGAAAAAAGAAAGAACAGAAAAGTTTTTTTTTTTGTTATTTAAAATATGGAAAGAAATTTAAAAAAAAAATTAAGAAAAAAGTTAAAAAAATTAAAAAAAAAAAAACTAAAAAAACTTTCTCCCGACTCCATGCACTATCCTATCAAAAACGTAAAAAAATTTCTTTAAAAGTGAGAAAAATATATAAGAAAAATTTATAACTTATTTTCTCTTACTTTCTTTCGACTTTCTTTTCCGCTAAAATTTCCAAACTAACTTACTTTCTTATTATTCTTTTCTTTTCCTTTGATTTCCCTCAAACCAAGCAAAGCCCAAGAGCATAAGGCCGAAAGCTAAGGATGTAAGATAAGAATCTGGACAATAAACAAAGGTGACCAGTTTAAAAGGCTACGTGCTCTTAGTACCATTTGGCTGCAAAGAAAGATACCGAGAGCGAGAGGTAGAAGAGGGTTCCTTTTTTATTTTGTTTCACTTTCACTACTATTTGTTTTGCAATATTACTCACTGTGTGACATCCACCTTTAGCTTTAACAATTTTGAGTTCAAACCAAGTACAAGATTCAAAAAGTTGGGGAAAAAAAAAGAATGGAATTTGTCATTATTTTTAACTTCTGCATAATGGACTTTAAAAGATAAAATGAACTATCACTAGACTCTCGCATGTTATACATTTTCAGATGATATTCTTCTATAAAGCGTCATCTGGTCATTGGTTATGCGGTACTTAGCAGCAAGGAATTTTACGGTTTCTTAATGTGCCATCGGATAATGCAGTAAGCAGTTGGAAACCAAAGCGTGAATTTTATTTACATGCTACAAACACATGGATTGACTCTCCAGGATTTACAGTTTGGTTCTTTCTATTCTCTTGGAGTCTTGGGTGACAATAAAAAACATGATATTTTGCTCAATTCTCTACAAATAAGTGAACTTAGGAAGGCATTGGAGCAAAATCAAATATCTTATCACTTTACTCCTCAATTCCATCAAAAAAATAGGAATTGTAGTTTCTTAGTTCTCAAGAGGAGGTTTTGTGCATAAATATTTTTCTAAAAAACTAGTTTACCTTCAGTCCTTACTCCCCAACTCCTAGCTCTCTTGTGTGTTTGAGATGAGGTAAAGCAGCCCAGCTTCTTACTCCACTTGCCAAACTAGTATTATCATAACTTAGAATCAGATCACATTATCCCTGGGGCATTGGAGGGAAGCACATATTCTTTTAAATATGCCAAACACTTGTAGTTATGTCACTTACATCCCAACTTACTCCAAAAATTAAAGCATATCCAATTTCTACTAACAGTAGAACTCGTGACCATCAACAGACAGATCCATTTATTGTTACATACTCTGTGGCCTAGGTTCACAGCAGAAAGTCCCCAATAGGTGATAAACCCATAAAGACCCAACTCGACAAAGGCTCGCAGACCACCAGTCCTAATACGCAAGTCTGAGTGACCAACTCGAGGACATATCTCAGCAACCACACCAGGACTCGCGCGATAACCATATGAGTTCATCTGACAGTTAGGATATGATTCAAACTCTCTACCCCTATCAAGACCACTAAGAGTAAGTACCCTACCTGAACTCTTGAGAATAAAGGAAGTTTATCCTTAAGGCCACAAAATTCATCCACAATAAAGAGATTAATCCTTGTATGCATAAGTTGAGTTGAGGATCAGTTACAAATCTCCAATTTCTAGCTACTATAAATGCTCTTCTTTTCGTGGAAGGAGAGGATTCTCTCTGCATTTGAAGAAACCAAAAGCTTAAAATTCTCAAGAGATAAAAGAGAGATCATTGAGAAATTGCAATCCTTACTCTGCCATAAAAGATACGCCGAAAAGCCAACTTCACACAGAGCACGTAGGCCCGAGACCCATTTGCCGAGACCCATTTGGCCCAGATATCGTTAAGTTGTGTCTATTGCTTACATGTTCAATCCCTAAAATTGAGTTTCCTCTTTGACAATCTTTTTGCAGATTACTTGTCCATGTACTCATTCAGCATTCTAATCTGTCTAAATAATCTAGTCAAACAGATTTTGGCATTTAGCATGAACAATTAGAATTGTAAGTGAAAAGCACAACTGAACCATGCTGAACACACATTCCAAAGATCAACATACCTGAATGACTTCGCTACAAAATGAAGGACGAGCCACAAACTCGATCCAGGCGCAAGTCGATTTGAGCCACAAAGACGCAACTCCATGCAACTCCATACGTAGTTTCAACTACTTACTAAGCTCATGGAGGAACTCAAGGCAAAATAGGCCAACCTCCACCCGGAAATAATGAAACTCATAGGGAAACATCAAATAAACCCAAATGATTCCTTAGGGGAGGAGATCATGAACCCAAACAAAAAAATAATAAAATAATAAAATAAAATAAAAAAATAATGAGATAACTACTTTTTCACTGGCAGCTCACGCAACTTATGTGAGCTGGTGGCTCATTTACAATCTCACATGCGTACATGTGTGTAATGTGGCATTTGTCTATGCCTGATTTTTTTTAATGACCAAGAATTTGAAAATAGTAGATCGTCCTAGAAAAATGTCAATAATAGCAAACTAGATTGACTATCCAGACAGTGAAATTAATAAATCTTACATAAGTTAGATATATTGGTGGCAAATGGATTTTTTGCAGAGAAACTTGAACTGCATGGAATCATAGGCAAAGGCAAGTAGAAGGTAATGTGTGTGTGTGTATCAGTGTGTTAAACACCAGCCGGTATATCATTTTTACTGAAGAAACGAGACGGGATATATGTTGATTTTAGTGAATACTTAGTTAAAAAAGAGAGTTTCTCACTTGATTACTTTTAAAAGTGAATCGAATGCAAGCCAAATAGATTTCTTTTTAACTAGGGGGCAAATAAAACTAGTTGTATTAATTGTAAAGTAGTGTCAGGTGAGAGTGTAGTTACCCAATATAAACTCTTAGTTTTAGATATTCATATTAGAAAGAGACTTAGAAAAATTAAGTATAAATTAAATCATAAAATTAAATGGTGGCAATTAGAAAGTAATCAAAAAAAATTTGTACATAGAGTAGTACAAAAAAAGATTGAAGGGACTATGATGATCATAATATAACATGAAACAAAATAGCTAGTTGTATTAAAAACATAGCTAAAAATATATTTAGTGAGTTGAGCAACGGTGCTCCACCACATAATGATACATCATGGTAGAATGAAGAGGTAAAAAATACTATTAAGATCAAGAGAGACCTTTATAAAGATTTGAAAAATAATAATAATAATAATGGAATAAGTTTTGCGAAGTATAAACTAGCGAAGGAGGCTAAGAAAGCTGTTTGGAATACAAAAACTAAATTATATAAATAAGAGTACGAGAAGTTGGATAATAAAGAGGCAGAAAAGAATATATATAGAATTACTCGAATAAGAGAGAGAAAGTCTAGAGACTTATGTATTATAAAATGTATTAAAAATGAGGATTAGACGGTTCTAATTCGAGACGAAGAGATTAAAGAAAGATGGAAAATTAATTTGATAAATTATATAATGGTAGTTTTACTCAAAATTTGGGAGATCTTACTATTCAATGTGAGGATATAAATCGTAGTTTTATGTGCAGAATTAAAAATTCTGAAGTAAAAGAGGATTTGAAAATAATGAAATCAAGAAAAACTATTGGTCCAGATGAGATTCCTATATAGATATAGAGATACTTAGGAGGGATTGGTGTGAGGTGGCTGACAAATGATTTTTACAAGATTTGGTAAATTAAGAAAATATCAAATGAATGAAGAGTACTCTAGTAGCTCTGTATAAGAATAAGGGTGATAATCAGAGTTGTTCTAACTATCGAGAAATGAAACTCATATGTCATACTATGAAGCTTTGGGAAAAGATAATTGAACATAGATTACGACAGACTATTAAAATATCGGAGAACCAATTTAGATTTATGTCGAGACGATCGACAACAGAAACTATTCATTTACTTCGTCAACTTATAGAGCGATTCCGAGAGAGATAGAAATTTGCATATGGTATTTATTGACTTGGAGAAAGCCTATGATAAGGTACCACGAGAGATATTTTAGTGGACATTAATAAATAAAAGAGTTCTTATCAAGTATATCGACATAATTAAGGACATATATGATGGAATAGTGGCCAATGTCAAAACATGTGATGGTTTAATAAGTGATTTTTCTATCACAATTAGATTGCATCAGAGATCTGCATTGAGCCCGTTCTTATTTGCTATGGTGATGGATGAGTTTACTAGAGCTATTCAGGATAAGATATCTTGGTATATGCTATTTGATGATGCTATTGTCTTACTTAATGAGACAAGAGCAGGGGTAAATGTCAAGCTAGAGTTATGAAGGCATACATTAGAATCTAGAGGTTTTTAATTGGTTTTAAATTGAGTAGGTCTAAAACAGAGTATATGGAGAATAAATTTAGTAAACGACGGACCATAAACTATAATGCTGTAAACTGGATGGGTAAGATACATAAATGAGCAGTCAGTTTAGGTATTTGAGTTCTATTATTCAGAATGATTGAGAGATCGATAATGATGTTAACCATATGATACAAACTGGCTGGTTGAAGTGGAGAAGAGCAAAGAGAGTTTTATATGACAGTAACATTCCGTTAAGACTGAAAGAAAAATTTTATAGGACTGTTATTAAGCCAGGTTTGTTTTATGGCACGGAATGTTAGGCTATAAAGAAATATCATTCACAGAAAATAAGTATAGCAGAGATGGTATGTTCCGCTAGATATGTGGCAACACTAGGAGAGATAAAGTGAGAAATGAAGATATTCGTGCTAAGCTAGGTGTAGCTCTCATCGATGAGAAGATGCGAGAAAACCGATTACGATGGGTTTGGTCATGTGCAACGTAGACCTATAAATGCACCAGTTCCATAAGGGGAATTTATCAATGTAGGACAAGTTAAAAGAACGAAGGGCAAATCGAAAAAAACAGGGATGGAGGTAATACGAAAAGATATGAATTCTAGAGATTTAAATGAGGAGATATTAATTGATAGAAATGAATAGAGAAGGACTATCAAAGTGATCGATCCGACGTGATTCTTTTTTAGTTCATGTAGCCTACCCCAAATACTTGGGATGAAAAGCTTAGATGTTTTTTTTGTTGTATCCTGTTTTTGACCGGTACGGGCCGATATATCGACTAAGTGGCGATATATCAACTGATATTCGGTATGTGAAATATTGGTCGGTATGGCCATTTATCGGGATTTTTGTTAACGGATTAGGGGGATGAAACCCATTAACCCATTAGACCCATTAGACCCGACTCGATAGGAAAAAAAAAAATTAAAACCCGATCCCTCTCCCAATTCGCGAGAAAAAATTCTAAATCCTCTCAATTCGTTCTTCAGCTCATTCTGCTCGATCGATCTCCCCCCAAAAAAACTCTAATTCTGCCAATTTCCTCTCTCCCTCGTTGTTGCCATCTCTCCTTCAGCTAACATCGAGCGACTAAAGGGATTCTTCGTCATAAAGGAAGCTTTGGCGAGCTCGATTGCTGATTTCCAAAACTTCGTCGTGCAATTGAGGACTCACCGACGATCTGACCTCTCTTCCCTCCTCTTGCATGTCTTCCAACGTCGTCAACGCACTCTTGTGGTAAGTCAATCTCCCCCTTTGTAAATCTTGTAATTTCTATACGTTAAGCAATAATTATTAGTTTCTAATTTTTTCTTTAATTTTTAGTTTGTGACTATAATTTGTTTGTTTGAGTGTTTAAAATATGAAAGAATTTTGGATTTTACAATTTGGATTGGAGAATTTATCCGGCCAGTGAATCAGGCTCACTGATTCACACTGAATCAGTGAATCGAATTCACTGATTCAGTGTGAATCAGTGAGTCTGATTCACTGGCCGAAAGTGTTATTCACATGGATTGAATGTTCAAGATATTAGATAAAATTTATATGTTATTAACTTCTAATTAATCTAATTTTCTTAAACTTTTAGTTTGTTACTGTAATTTGTGTGTTCGAGTGTTTAAAATATGAAAGAATTTTAGATATTACAATTTGTATCTGGCCAATGAATCAGACTCACTAATGACCTTTAAATGAACTAATGAAGTCTGAATCTAACTAGAAAATGTGTTGTAATAATTGATATTTAAAGTTTCTAACATGTTTTAGATAAACTTATTTAAAGTACAATGTTGTAAATTATATCACTTTTGTATTGTATAAACACGTTTCTTTTTCTTGATAACATATTTTTCTTAAATTTATGTTTATTGGTTAATTTTATTGATGTTTTTAATATAATATTTTTATATATTTTGATTTTCCTCTTTGTGATAATCAATTGGATTATGATTATATGTCACTTTGTGCATATGCAGATGTTCTAAACGGTATCTGCAAATTCATAAATAGAATGCAAATAAGCCAAGATAAGTATCATAAACTTGTTTTTATGTATTTTAATATGTTCTATATAGGCAATTATATGATTATTCTTTAATTGGTATGACACTGATATAATATTTCGGTATTTAGAGTCATATCGCGATATCCCACCTAATATCCAGTATGTAATTTGTTGACCGGTACATCACCGACATCCGATATTTAGAACACTATGTATATGTATATGTATGTATGTGTGTGTGTGTGTGCATATATATATATGTGTGTGTGTGTGTGTGTGTGTGTGTGTGTGTGTGTGTGTATATGTATATACACACATAGAGAATAATGGAAATGAGCTAACAGCTCACTCAAGTTATTGAGCTGCAGTTTATTTCCACTTTCTCCAATAATGTTTTTAAAAAAAATCTTTTGGATAATGATCTCGACCCAAGCTGCAATTTATTTCCACTTTCTCCAACAATTTTTAAAGAAAATTATTTTGGATAATGATCACGACCCCCTAGGGTTTACTCATACCCAGTTTCTTGGGTTTTAGTTCTTATTTGGACATTCATCAAATTGACACAAAATTAACGATTTTCAGTGAATAGAACATTTTATATATATTTGATGAAAAGGTAAATAAACTCCAAAGTATGAAATTTGATCTTAAAAAAGTTAAGAAGGTATAAATTTTAATTCTAGAAAAAATTTGTAGACAAATCATTAAATCACTATATTTTTGCCGCTGGTTCACGTAAGTTTCCCTAAGCTAGTGGCTCACTTACAGTAATCCCCATGCACCTACCCACCCATGCATGCAATGTTAGATCTCATGTTAGGTTGATATACCTTACACACAGACACACTGACACTATTAGATCTCGTGCTAGGTTGATACATCTTTAGAATTAGCTTTCAAATTCCATGCAAACAAAGTAGTTGTAAAAGCCGCTTTTAACGAGAAACTTAATTAAAAAAAAAAATTAACATGGAATAAACATTAAGATTGTATTGTAATAAACAAGGACATAAAGTTTGCAAAGAGTAGCACAAGAACATAAAGTTCGTAAAATGGTTGAGGCATGACTTAAAGCAAGCCCGCAAATAGCAGGAACGAAACAAAAAGTTTGTAAATTGGTCAAGTCCGGATTCGAAGCAAACCCCCAACAACATTGAGAAGTTTCAAAGTGTTATCCTCTATATATTCTCTATAATGCTCTTAAGATTGATAAACCAGATGAATGCATTTATAGTAAGATCATAATGACCAAGTAGTTACTTTGTCTTTACCATGCATTAAGGTTTCATTAGTCTTGTTTCAATTTTGGTTGGGTGTCCTCTTAGTTTCATTAGGTTCCGGTGCAAACTATACATAAATCTCAGTTTCTGTAAGTTTTAGTTAGTATTGGTCAGTTTTGAACTAGTTTATTACGTTTCTGACTAGTTTTGTTATGCCTTGGATAAAGCTTAGCAAAACCTATCAAACTTGTAAGGAAATTCACAAATTCAAAATTCAAAAAAAGATTAATGTTCCTAATTGTTAATAATTGTGTCTCTTCTATTTCTATAACATAAATCCTAATATATCATATTTTGATATATTTCATTTAATTATAAATTATAAGCATTTAGCTTTAATTTAATGATATTCATAGTTATTCAGATTAGATTTTAGAAAAACCAGTTAGAGTATCTTAAGTTTATTCATCATAATCAAACCCACTTAGCTTAGATGTTTATATTTCATGCTCTTTAGGTACTACACATATAAAGCACTAAGATGGAAGAATATTTAGTGGCTATGACACCCAGCTTATATATTTACATATAACAAAATTGAAACCAGAACTCAAAACGAAACCATCGAACTAGTGAAACTTCTCAAAGCCTTTTATTCCATGAGGGTCGTAAATCGAGTTCTCAAACCTTGGTCTTTAAATAACGTGTTGAGTTTTAGTTATGATAAAACTATCATAAATAATACTAAATCTTTACTCTTTTCTTTATTTATACTAGTATACCAAATGAAATAATTGGGGTGAAAAAGTTTGGAGAAAAGGAGGACATCTTTATTCCCTCAACCCAAATCCAAGGACAGATTGAATATTTTACTTTGAAAAAAAATATTGTTTCCTAGAATGTAATTTCATTTTAGTACAAGGAAAATGACTCTTTGATTCTCCAATTGTATGTTAAATGAGATAATTATCTATCTTTGATTCTCAAATACAATGATTTAAATTATGTTAAATGAGAAAAATTACCCCTTATTTTATCAGTATAAGCGGAAAAAATGAAGTGAAAAAGAAGTATTACTATAAGCATAAATCAAATGTGAAAAAGAAGTATCACTATAAGAGGAAAACAAATGGAGAAACACAACCCCATTTTTGTTTCAAGATTAAACAAGAGAAAAATAATGGAGAGAGAAAGAAAAGAAGAAAAAGATGTCCTTTTCTTGGCTAAATTAAACAGGATAGAATAAGAGCATCTTTTTTAACATATATGCAATGTAAAGAGTATCTCGAGTGTCACTAATATGATTTGGATGACATATCTTTAAATATTGAGTTTTTTTTTTTTCCCTTTTCCTTCTTTTTTGGGTGAGTTTGGGTGGCGTTTTTTAATTTATTTTTTTTGTTGGTGTGGGGTATGTAAATAGAACACCCATAAAAAAAAAATTGATGTAGTTGTAAATATATCACAAAACTCATGAATACCATTCCAAATAAATCAAACTAACTATAAAATAAGATATTTGCTCATAAACCCCTCGATAAATATACTTTTCAAGTATCTATTAGATAAGATTACTTCAATTCTCAATCCTATATTATTTAGTATGTATCATTTCAGTGCACAAACTATTTTAAATGATTTATAACACAACAATATTGACATTTTCAAATATCAATAAATACCTATCTGACAATTAAAATATCAATTATAATTAAATATTTAATGTTTCAGTTTGCTAGCCAATGTGCTGGATCAAAACCCCTCAATAAGTAAATAAAAATGAAAGTTCCTTTCTCTTAGCTGGATAGAAAATTATAGTCATACAGCATTTGAGATAAAATTCAGATAAACATTTTTGAAGTATATATTACATTTTTTCTCCTTCAAAATTTTTTGAAAGGGTTTGAATAAAACCGAATTTCTGTCACTAAACTTATATCGTTTCTATGTTATTTTTTCTGTCATGTGATGCACGTGCATTTTAACTAGTTCTACATTAAAGAGGTTTGGGTGAGGTTATCTTGGAATTTATGATAAATGAAAATGAAACTACTTGATATCATCTCTCTTATAATATTAATAATGTATTACAAAATTTTAATGAAGGGTTAGAATTGGCTCTATCTTGGATCCCAATCGTAAGTCAAGACTTATTAAATAAAGAGCAGTTTTTCAATGAAAAAAGCGAGAGTAATTGGTTATAAAAATGTTGTGCATCTACAAAACTTATGTATCACTGGGTATTTGATTACTCAGCAAACATATTAAGTATCCAAGTAAATCTATCATAGGGGTTTAATTTCGGATGTCATTCACGTAAACAGAAATATATTTTAACAAAGTCATTTGTAACATTTAATTTGCAAACAATATGGTTTATATTTTGAGAGATATATAACCTTACCGTAGGAAGTATCTCGAGTAACTTAAGTTTACAGAGAAGTATTTATAACAATAATATGAATTCTACAGTCATAAGAGAATTAAAGATCTTATTCATCATCATCATATCATCATTACTATAACATTTTGCATGAAAATTTTAATTCTATTTTTAGTAAATTACTCCATGCTTTACATGATAATAGCTTAACAATTCTTAGGTCACCAGAGAGAAGAAGGCTCCTTTTAAGATCCAGACTCAAGCTCAAAACCAAAGGGTAAGGTAATTTGATGGTCCACCATCGGATACTCAAGGTGTTCATCCCTCCAAGTTACCGTACCAACTCACAGCTCATCATGATAAGTACCCAAGACGAGTTCCTAAACAACATTGGTGAGAACCAAACCTAGTTCAATGAAGGGGTGCTACCAACAGAGTAGGTGTGGCAAATGGCCAAGTAATTATTTTGTTAAAATAAAAAATAGAAGGGAATAAAAAATTACCTCAGCAGTTTCTACCTAATGTGTGTGACAAATGTGAAATGACTGTAAACTGGGTTTAAATTTTGAAAAGTGCACCAATTTTCTACTTTTTGATTGTTTGGTAATAGAAAGTGTGGGTAGTGGATGTAAATAAAAGGGCCCTATGAAGGATTTTTCACCTCTCTTTTCACTTTTGGGTTTCTAGCTTTTTATCTGAAAATAGATGAAATGAGGCAAGAAGGAAGCTACAAAATTAATATTTCAATTCTTTTTTCTTTCTTCAATTGTTAATCAATCATTTTCCACTTAAATAATCATGTCCACTAAACTTCAATTCCAAATTTCTACCCACTTTCCCACACCAAATATGAGTGACAAAATAGAAATCGCACCAAACATGTAAAGTCATTTCAAAAAAAATGAAGCTTCTTCACTTTCTCCTCCACTTTCCAATTACCAAACATGTCAACTAGGGAAAGTCTCTCCATATGGGATCAAGTAGTTCTTATCTAGTATTCAACATAGATTTATGTCAGGATGCTTTTTTACCTTGTATTCTATTTCCTTTATCAGGCAAAACCTTAACAGCCATGTTGCAGCAATCGGCAATGTCAGAAACAATCTCTATTGATCCTGTTTAATGAGCTTTAGGGTAACAGTTACTATCATTGCTTTCTGGAATGTAGAGTCAAAAAAATATAAGATTATATATCTCATACGAAGTTGAATATGATTGATATGTAGTTGCCAATGAAATTACTATCCACAGCTTCCGAAGAACTCTCCAGGAATCAGAAAAAAATGATTGCCTGCATCAGCAAGTGTGGTCACAATTGAAAAATATACCAGCAAGTGTCATTGAGTGATCAAGGTGGTTTTCCATTATCGAGATCTTCCATCACATCGATGTCCTTCCGAGCTGTTATTTTCTGAACATATCCTAAACAAAGAAATACCAGAAAATTGTTAAAATAAAATTGTCAAAATAATTAACAGGTCATACAACATCATTATCACAGAAGAACTAAACAAATAACAAGGGTCATCTAAGAGCACAACAAATCGCAGCAGAAAAAGGGGTAACCCGTTTTAGAAAGTCAAAAAATGATGATGATATTTCATACCTTTTTATATTAGTAATATCCTGTATCAATTAGGATAGCTATCCATTGAACATTATTTAAATTTTGTGTAGAAATTTTTAGGGTACTGCATGCTAAGTATCATTCAGAGGTAGTACATATAAGTGTGCTCCACATAATTTAATCTAAAAGGGTGTACAAACATACAAAAAAAAAATATCCTATGGGGAATGAAAGGAAGAGTTAAATTAAATTAATGTAGCACGTAGAGATACTTAAACAGGGAACCCATCAACACTTTCTACTTGATTGTTCGTATCCTAGAATGTTAGGGACTCCATTACTCCTGTTCACCACACCTTTAGATCAGTTCAAAATGAAGATATTACAGTTAATCAGGTTCCAAAATCTTAAAAGCATGCAAGATAACCATCTCAAGTTAAAACCGGTTAACTCACAAACAACAAGAACCCTGACCCTAATACTCCACTAATCTTCTTTGAAGGAAAACTATACAACACAGCGCATTCTTTTCCATTGTCGACACCCAACATTGAGATGTATAGTGACGGCAAATGACAACAATGTCATCTGCCTCTCTGCCCCTCCCATCATCCACCACAAGCTGTCTTTTTGTTAGCAAAGCCAATTTACACATGGAAGATGATAACAACCAATTTTTCTTAATGTCCCACAGGACCTGAATCACTTGTCCTATGTTTCTTAATATCTCCTCTCCCAGATTCGCCATCATCAATCTCTCTTAATGTCCCACAGGACTTGAATCACTTGTCCTATGTTTCTTCTGAACCAATATTCTGGGAAGCATGGAAATGAATATAGAAAACAGGTAAACATGATATGGGCAAATGTTGCAGAAAATTTGAGACCGTACACCATGATATCACAAAATTAAATGTCATGCAATATATTGATTGATTTACCCATGATATACAGATATAGATATAGATATGGTTAATTTTAAAATTTTAGGATAAGTTACATAGCAGCAGCAATATTATGCATGTGTATTTTTCAATAGTCTATCTGTAACATGAGGAGATGGTTCTAAACAGAACAGAATGGAAGAAACGAACAGTGTAGCCAACCAAACGTTTTAGGACAAATGCTTTGTTGTTGCTGCTGCTGCTCTCGCTTTATTATCTGAAGCATTAACTTGTACGCCTATAACGGTTAAAAGAGCTCGACATATCAAATATATAAAATATTATAAGGTTATCATAATAGCTGCATGAACTTATAAGATTATCATAGTAAATAGCTGCATGAACAATTATATTCCTCACTAAGAATATGAACAAATTATGTAAATATAATGCGTTGAATCCAAATAGAATTCTGAACCTATCACTTCTGAATTTGATATTTTCAACCTCTCAGTATCATAACATATTCACAATGTTCTTCGATAGATCTAGGACAAGCTGCAAGTTTTATACAGGTTAGAAATGGCATCAACATGTATTCATAAAGAACTGGATGGAATACTTTGTTTAAATATCCGTGCGACATATCCAATCTCAATAAATTTTGATATCACATATACGCAGCTTTCCGGCTAGAATTGCTGAAAGTTGCAACTAAGATTGCAACATTAAGCATAACACTTCAAGTATATCAAATTAGTGTGACTTGCTAAGGACATACCATTGAAAAGGACAACCAAGTCTTTTAAAACTTGGAGGGGAAGAAGCAATTTATCTTGTTTAACTCGTGAAGGAAAATATGTTTGAAAATATCATTTGCCATTTTGGGCTCCATGAACTGTAATGAAGTTGTATAAACTGTAGAAAAAAATGCAAATAATCAACAAAATTTGAAAATAACCATGGGCACCCATTTGATGCAATGGAAAGTCTTTAATAGAAGGAAAAAATGATGTTTCTTTTAGGATAGTGCTTGGAGAATGCTCTCATTGCATAACGTGACAAAGAACAGTTCTGATGCTTAATTAGACTAGTAAGGAAATAATGTTGTTGTTTTCAAAAAAAAGAAAAATTACTTCCTCAGCTTTAGTGTGTCCAATACATCTTCTAATTAATAAACTTAAATACAGAATAGTGCTTCCAAGGTCTAAAGTTGCATATTTATGAACTCCACAACCAACGTCTAAAGTTGCATATTTATGAACTCCGCAACTTAACAAAATAAAGAACTAATTCATGAATCATACTATGCATTAATATAAATGATGCTGGCACAAACAAACTTGATTAAGAGGAATATATGCATTCTGCTCCAGTTATACAAAAGAGCGATGGAAATTTCCACACTAAATGGACAGATGCTAAAAAACATTTCTCAACTTAAAGGAAGATTATGAAGGGAAAACTAGGCATTATTAATATGAAGGGGAACACCAACTAGGTCTGAGCTTTGTCTGATGAAATTTGTTTTGTGTCAGTGTGATGAGAGGTAGACAGAGAAAAGAATAAAAGATCCATTATATCCCTTAGTCATGAAGATTTCATTCTCTCATTTCTTGCCACCTCAATTTTCCCTCCTTGCCACCTAGCCCCCTTCTTTCTTTTCCATCTAGTTTGTAGGCCACCTAGCTCTTCCCTCCCTTTCCATCTAGGATCATCAAACCAATGTTGAAAATAACGTGTTATGAAACCCGTTATATTGCGTTACGTAACCTAACGGAACTCCGACGCTACGTAACAACTGAAAATAACTCAGTGCGCTGTAACAGTACGCCTTTTATGTTATTTTACGTTATATTACGTAACGCTACGTTAAATTACGTTATGTTACGTTATTTACTAGTATTTTTTTAGTAATATCTATATTTGTGTTGCTTATTATTTTGATTATTAGCGAATTACTGAAATTTTATTACTTGATTTGGTTTGTTTGACTGCTTATAGAATTACTAATTTACTAATTAGCGATTGTTTTCTTATTCGCTTGTTGTAATTCATATCCGGTTGCTGAAATATCATACTTGTTGATTCCATTGAATTTTTAACTGAACTAAAATCAACAATTACAAATAAGATAATTGAATATTTGAAAATATAAATTACAATAATGATAATAACTGGAATTGAAATAAAAACTTGTAATCTTGTTTTTTTTTGTTTAGACAATGACTGAAATTACGGTTGCGACTTAATATAATTTATAAATATAAATGCGAAAATTATTGTAAAATTTAATATAAAATTAGAATAGATTATGTATTACAAAATGGTTATATATTCTTTTTAGAATTTTTAAATTTATTTTTCAATTTATAAAGATTATTTTATATAGTTTTATATTTATTTTTATTAAATAAATAGGAAATTGCGTAACCTACATTATGCGCTACGCTATATGCGACATAACCTAACAAAAGCAAAACGTTACGTTACCGTTATCGCTATTTTAAACATTGCATCAAACTATCTCATGCTACATTTTGCAACAATATCCTCGATTTTTTTCACGGAGTCTCACATAAACCCTTCTCCATTATGTATATTACCAAGAGGACTATATTTAGTTAATTGTTGGTAATTATAGTCCAAATCATTCAAATTTCCAATTTTAAAAATGTTGTCGTAGCTTGCAAAGATACTAATTGCTACAGATTTATTTATTCCAAACTGCTTGATTATTTATAATTTAGATTACTGATTCTATCGAGCACGAGCAGGATTTCCTACACCAGCAACTTCCTCCATCAGTTGCATCCAAGGTTTTAAACAGCAATTGCATCATCGCAATATAGAACAATATTGCAGTTTAGACACATAGCTACTACGATATTGAATATAATAATGCATTAATCGATTTCCAGAAAATATTGCCAATATATTGGGTCCAACTCACTTTTGCAACTGCAATATCAAAATCCAAATATAACACGATATCTGTACTATTAGAGTCCTTGCAATTGGATAAAAAGTTGTGAACAATTTTGACCCATTTAATATAGTTTATCTTTTCTTCATTATTTGAACAAATTGGTATCTAATTACCTTTATTTAAACTTTGAATTAAGTGGTTTCTTTTTAAATCTTACAAATTATTTTACTAGTTAGTGGTTAATTATTTACTGATTAGTTACAGTAAACTTACTGTTAAATACTTGAATTCCAGTAAAATCAAGAAAATAACATCAAACTTATAGTAAGCTTATAGTCAAAGTAAAATTTACTGGCTAAGAAGCACGGACACATTGTTGAGGATGTCGTATCCGTGTCGGACATTTGTCTAATATGCGAACAGTCAAAAATTGTCGCACATACCAGGTCGTGTGTCCATAAAATTAAAAAAAAATGTCAAGTACTTGCCGTATCTGAAATTCTTGTAGGTTGTATCCGAAAAGGGAAAAAAATAAATGGTTTGAAAAACAAAAATAAACATTACTAAATTATTAATATTTATCTAAGCTAATTAGTTTTATAAAGTTACTTTAATATTTTCTTATGGTCAAGAGTCTTATTTGGTTTTTTTGTTTGAGAAAATGATTTTTTATATTCACATCCTACGTTGATCTATCACCCGCTATTATCACTACCTTCTTTTTATCTCTTTACTTTTAGATGGTGAGGAAGAGAGATAGGTGTATGATTGATGGCAAAATTTATCCTACGCAAAGGAACTAAGAGACATGAATTCATATATTGTCAATGCTTTCCTTTTGAAGATTTTGGTAAAATTATTATGTTAATAATATAAGAGATAAAATTATTATGTTAATTATTACGTAAAGAAATTAAGAGACATAAACCCATATATTGTAAAGGAGTTATATTTATAGTTTATTCCGTATC
The DNA here is from genome assembly GCA_036321105.1 of Dracaena cambodiana. NCBI lineage: Eukaryota > Viridiplantae > Streptophyta > Magnoliopsida > Asparagales > Asparagaceae > Dracaena > Dracaena cambodiana. The sequence goes on from JAYEPQ010000016.1 coordinate 9,609,034, forward strand.
CGTGTTGTGTCTGTGTCCTCATTTTTTTCACAAATGATGTGTACCATGTCTGTTTCTGAATCTGTGTCCAAATCTATATCCATATCAGTGCTTCCTAGCTTACTGGTTAGTATCTTAGTGATTATACATTTATTGCCTTAATGCAAGTTATCGAAATAAGTATATCCTAAACATATACGATGATTTATATAGCTTAATATAATGTATACATGTATTACCATATTCATATTTGTTTTAGAATAGAAGAACGTTCAATATTCTAAAACCCAGTTTCATTACGCGTTCGATGCATTCGGTCCAAGGGAGAGTACTCGGAAAACCCAACAAGTACCCAAACTACTCGTTCTAAACTTGAATATTAACATTGTAATGTGTACATATAAAAACAATAAATATATAATATAAGAACATGTAATCTCAAAATAAAAATCAAAATAAATTAAATATAATAAACAAGCTCAATTACTAATATCATCTCATTTCCATCTACTTATCATTGACCTCATTAAACACTGTCGTCCATGAACATGAGTCTCGGCTTAGGGTTTTTCCTAAAATTGACTCATTTTCTGACTCGACTCTCAAACTAAATCATTTTAAGAAAACTATTTAAAATCAGAAAAAAGAAAAATAAAATAGAGGGAATTTAAAAGATTAAGAAAAAGGAAAGTAAACAAAAACAATTTTCAAAATAAAGAATGATCAATCTCATTTTCTTGTTGAGATGAATCCTATGCTAAAATATAAATGGATTAATCCCTTTTATATTGGTTATAGTTTAGCCTATGGCATACCTATGCACTTTCAACACTGAAAGGAGTGCTTCTTTCTGAGCCTCAATCAAATCGGCAGTGATAATAACTGGTAATATATTGTGCTCACCCAAGAAAGTATACTTGATATGACTCGAAAAGGTCTTTATCTCAAGCTCAAGTGGACGTTCAATCGATGGGCGCAAGTGAACTCTTGGTTCACTAGTCAATAGCATTTGTGGGAGTTCCCATCATGGGAAAGAAACATAGATGATTCATCGAGCTCGTTTAAGAACAAACTCTCATCAACTAAACAATCCAACTCATCAAATAATTCATCCTCAAGGTGCTCACTAGATAAACCTTGGATCACATTAACATTTAGATGATCATTAAATAGATCAGTCAGTTGGCACCCGAAATAGAAGATATTCAAGTCAAGTGTCATGTTTCTGAAGGATAACCTCATCAAACCAGTACGGCAATTGCTAACAGTATTAGAAGTGGTTAAAGATAGTCGTCCCAGAATAATTGGGATATAGCGCTACGAATTCGACATAGATTGAGTCTCAAGTACTATGAAATCAACCGGAAAGATGAACTTCCTAATCTTAATTAAAACATCCTTGATCTCTCCCATAAATTTTTTCACAGACCTATCAGCTAGCTGTAATGTAATACTTGAAAAATCTCAACTTGCCCAATCCCAACTACTAGTACACTGAATAATAGCGAGTTTACACTTGTTCATAAATCCAGCAAGGCCCTATCAATCACTGTACTTTCTATAGTGCAGCAGACAGTTAAACTTTAAGGGTATTTGTACTTTAGAGGTATAGATTAGGAAAGGATACTAGAAATGTTAGTAGCTAAAAAGACTTTCTTTGGAACGTTTGTTGTCTTCGTCTTCGTGCATAGATCCTTTAGGAATTTTGCATAAGTGGGTAATTGTTAGATTGCATCGAAAAGACGAATATTGACCTTTACTTGCTTGACAATTCAAGAATGTGCTCGACGTGAGAAGAATGTTTCTTTAAATGATTAGGATATGGAGCTTTAGGCTTGGATGTCTGGTCAATAAAAGGATCAGATGCTGAGGAGTCAGGCTCCTTTGAAGTGCTAATTGGAGTGGTGTGGGATGGTGGTGATGATGATAATGGAATGGAGATGATAATATGTCTGTAATGGAATCAGGAAGTGTAGCCCGTGGTGTGATGTGAGTGGAATCAGTCGACATGGCTACGTGGTTGTCAACCTGCTTGTCAGATTGGAGTATGTGAATAATGTTGCATTAGTTGACATGTGACTAGATCGAGTTAGAGGAACTGGCCTTACAGTTTGTTAAAGGTTGGCTTAGAAAAGTATCCTTACCGCGTTCACTCATTTGACGCGCAGGTTATCTAACCTACTACTCTAAACTTTTAATCGACTAAAAGTTTACAAATAGCTATTGGTCGGTTCTCTAAATAAACTTAATTGACACTTTCATAAGATTTTGTATGTGTGCCAAGGTTGGATGAAACTTTGAGAAGATCTCGGCGTTCTTTTCAAGCGATGTAAGTCACTTACCGTGATTGTTATTGGATCCCTGCTGTGGATTAGCTGCAAGTGGTCTAATATGGTTGTTCCTAGGGTTCATAGCATTTGGATGTTGGTATACACCCACATTTGGTCTGGAGAACTGACCAATTACTGGAGTAGTCATGTTAGAGTTGGGGGGGTCTCTGATATTGCCATCGACTCCATGAAAAATTTGGGTGGTTTCTCCGGCCTGCATTGTATGTTGGAGTATACGGATTGTTCATGGATCGTGAATACATAGTGTTGGCTAGTTCAAGTATTTAATGCACGGAATTCATTAGAAGACACTCCTTCATAATGTGATTCGGAATCGGAGTACTGCAATTAAAGCACATGAAAGTTTGTAATTGATTAATTTGACTTAGTTGCGAAGCATTAGGAGTTTCCAATGTCTTGATTCTCCTCATAAGAACAACAATCTTATCCTTAGCAGCTCTAGATTTGTCTATGCTATGTATTCCACCCTTATTCATAGAAGTTGAAGTACTGGGTTTCTAAATTGGGTGATCCCACTGTATAGTTTTCCATGCTAAATTCTCTAGAAAGTCCCAAGCCTCTTCCTCATTCTTTCTCATAAACTCCCTCTAACACATGGACTCAAAAAGAGTTTTGAAAGTATAATCGAGCCCTTTGTATACTATTTGGCACAATCTCCGCTTTCTATTGCATGGTGGAGGTACTATGCTAAGAGATCTTTGACATGTTCCAAGTATTTCCAGAAAGGTTCTTATATCTGACAAAATTGATTTATAGCGTTTCTTTTTTTTCTCCATCTTATTCGTGGGATAGTATTTCTATAGAAATACTGTAACTAATTCATCCCAAGAAGTGATAGAATGTGTGAGCATACTATATAGCCAATTCTTGATATTATCTTTTAGGGCAAATGGGATGAAGCGTAGCTTGATTGCATCCTCCGATAAGTGTTGCAGTTTAATCATCATACATACTTCCTCGAATTCCCTAATAAAAAGATATGCATCTTCTAAATCGGATCTAGTAAATTTAGAAAGCATATTGATGTTCAGCGGTTTAAGCTAAGCTCGTAATTGATACCCGCAGCTTCTGGTAGCTTAATACATGATGGCATCAATGTGCGCATCAGGAATCAACGATCCCGAAAGATCGAGATTAGTTGGTTTATCTTCTCGCCCATGATAGAATTTGATCTCACGAATTAAGCAAATTGATCACAGGCCCAAGTTGGCATATACCAACGGAGATGACTATAAATGAGTTCTAGAATCTGGTGGAAGAGTGGTCAAATGTGAAAAGATGAAATAAAAACTAGAAGAAAACGTGGACAATGAAAAATTGACTACCAAATCGAAAATCACTTCTACCTAAGCACTAACACTAGCACAGAACCTAGCACTATGTTCGGAAAGTCTTTATGGCCACATCTAATGATTTTTATTCTTAGCGATAATATGTAGAATAAAAGGTGGTTTTTGAGCCAAGGGTGACAAGATCCCCATCTTATCTGATTAGGTAAGTTGCGCTTTTAGATCGATTACAGTAAATATGTAACCAACAATGCAACAACCAAGTATGCACTGCAACATATACCTTTCCTCCAGCGATCACCGACAAGATAAATAAAAGATAATGTATCCTGAGTACTAGTCTTTTTAAAAAATCAGGATACTAAATACCATAAAAAAGAAAAAAATTGGCAAAAGCAGGCTCACTACAACCATTAATTGGCAGCAATTGCAGCTAATTGGCAACAAAACTAGAGGATTTAGCTCCTTGATTTTTGCAGCTAATCCCTGTTCTTTCTTTGGTCCTTACAATGTTGCTTTTGCTGAAGAATGGAATACAGCTACTGCTGACAAAGACGTGCATGCCTCTGATCCCACACAGGAGGAAGAGGATGATGTCATTTTCGACCAAGACCTTCCCACGGACACCCAAGAATGTTTAGATCTCATTTGGAGGGTCTAGGCAAAATCTAGCATCGGCTCAAAAGAAATGAGTGGGTTGAGAGCTCAATTCACACACATGGCATGGACCAGCGAACACAAGTAGGTGACAGTGGGGTTGACACTACTGATTTGTGTACAAGGGCATATATGAATCAATTGTGGAGGTAGTTGTGCATTTTCATTTTCAGCATATTTATTTTTTTTTAGGATTTTTATTTTTCTTTATAAAATTTTTATTTAGGATTTTAGTTCTATTTTTTAAATTTTATGTTTCTTTATTTTTTACTTTGGGCAGTTTTAGGTTCTTTTTGTATATTTTTTCGCTATCTTAAAAAAACCAACAAAAATTGTTTTCTTTTTCTTTTAAAAATTAAAAAACAAAAAAAAAATTTCTTTAAAAAAATTAAAAATTTAAAAATTATTTTCTGCAAGTCAGTGAGCTAATTACAAATGATAGAATAAATTTAGATTTGAGATTTGAAAGGAAAATAGATTAGATAATAAGCTTGAAATTTTATGAAAAAATTAAAATCCGAAAAATAAATACCACTTACGGTGATTTTTAAGCAATTATATATTTATTTTATTCACTTCACAATGGTTATTAGGTTAAGAATAAAAACAATAATAATTAAGTAGTCTCTCTTTGAAAAATTAAAAAAAAAAAAAAAGAAAGGGAAAAAGAAAAAGTAAAGAGGTGATCATGGTAGTAAGGCAATGTTAAGTAAATAAATTTCTTAAAATACTAAGTAGGTTGTGTGCGCCTCACTAAGCATATGTATTCATGAATGGTATTTTTAAAAAATTGGGTATAATGCAAGTAATCGGGTATTTATGTCTAAACAAACATGAATATTTATATAAAAGTTTATATATATATATATATATATATATATATATATATATATATACACACACACACACACACACACACACAAAATTTAGAGAAAAAATGAATCAAGAAATAGAGTTCGAATCCAAAACCGAAATGAGAAAAAATGAATCAAGAATTAGAGTTTGAGTCCAAAACCGAAATAAACCATCACACGTGCATGTAAATGTATAGAAACCAAAGATTACTAATTAATGGTTATTGAAACATAGGATTTATATTTTTTAGTAAAATAACAAGTGTATATGATATGAAGCTTGACTTGAAAAATCAATAATCTAAATGCATCATTGATTTTGTATATTAATAAGATTAATTGCAGGAAAATACCAAAAAAGATTTTTCTTTCTTTTATACATATTGTTTTATCTTGTTTTATTAGTTTAGGAATTTTTATTTTTATTGATTTTCGATTATCCTTATTTTCTTTTTATTTAGTTCTTAATCTCCTTTCTTCATGAATTTTGTGGGTATATTCACCCAAATCCTTACGAGACACAACTCATCCACTGAAGTAACCTAAGAATTTAACGGCTTGTTACACATGCTAAGTGTAATCTCGATTCCTGCAAAAAAAAATTAGGATTTTTATTTTCTTCTTAGATTTAGGTTTTGCTCGAGCACTAGCAAAAAATAGGTGTGAAGGTGTGTAAAGTACCATATTTGCATATTTGTATCTCTCATTCTATCTGTCTTTATATATAAACAATGCTATCAAGTTAGACACTATTGCAGCAAGGATTACATGAATCTAGTTGAAGGCCAGTAAAACCGAATCCAGAAGGAGCTAAAAAGAAAAATCCAAAGAACCACAGAGTTTGGAGCTACAAAGTCAGAACCCAGCCCTCAAAATAAGAAGACCAGAGCATGATGATCAAGTGCCAAAAGCATGATGATCAACAATTGTCGTTGATAGGCGACAAAAGTTCGGATTTGCCACGTCATCTTTTTGGTAATTTATACGCGAAGTATGACTCTTTTGAGGGTGTTGACCACCACGGATTAGAGATCCAATGCAACTATTTGACAGCAAAAATGATGAGTCAGCTGTAGATATTTTCTAGAGGGGTTTCGTGTAATTTTAGGACTCTTTAGGATTACTTGGATTAGGGGTTTTAAAATTCAGAATCTATATATTTACTGTAATCCTTGTAAATTTATATGCTTTTTTGTACTTTTTACTATTTTAATAAAATTTGAGATTAAGAACTGAAGAGGAATGGCCGTCATACCTAAATTCAATAGAGCTTGATTTCTTTAGAGCTTGATTTCTTTGTAGGTAATCTTTTTATTAGTTTTGTAGATTAGATTTAATTGATTTTATAGTTAGGATTTATTTGCTTCCATATATTAGGGTTTAATTGCTTTCTGACGTTATTAGTTTTGCTTTCATGAATAAGAATATGAACTTTTTAATAAAAAATATGCATAACTACATTTTATTAACCCTAATCTGTAGATGAAGTTAAATTAAAAATTCTAGCACGATTTCTTCTCTTCTTTCTACAAGAATCAATATTATGGTTTTTTGATAGATAATATAAAGATACAAATTCGTAAATCATCATCTTTGATAGATTATTCTTAAGGTGATTTTGATAATCTACACTTAGATTAGGTTTGGAATTTGTTCACTTTATTTTATCTATATAATTATCATTTTGATATAATTTACATCAATGTTGAAAATAATGCGTTATGAAACCCGTTATATTGCGTTACGTAACCTAACAGAATTCCAGCGCTATGTAACAACTGAAAATAACTCAGTGCATCGTAACAGTACGTTTTTTTATATTATTTTACATTATATTACGTAATGTTACGTTAAATTACGTTATGTTTCGTTATTTACTATTATTTTTTTAGTAAAATCTATATTTTTGTTACTTATTATTTTGATTATTAGAGAATTACTAAAATTTTGTTACTTGATTTGGCTTGTTTGATTACTTATGAAATTACTAAATTACTAATTAGCGATTGTTTCCTTATTCGCTTGTTGTAATCCTATACGGTTGCTAAAATATTATATTTATTGATTCTATTGAATTTTTAACTAAATTAAAATTAATAATTATAAATAAGATAAATTGAACATTTGAAAATATAAATTACAATAATAATTAAGAATTGTAATCTTGTTTTTTTTATTTAGGTAATGACTGGAATTACGATTGCGGACTTAATATAATTTATGAAGATAAATGTGAAAATTATTATAAAATTTAATAAAAATTTAGAATGGATTATGTATTACAAAATGGTTATATATTCTTTTTAGAATTTTTAAATTTATTTTTCAATTTATAAAGATTAATTTATATAGTTTTATATTTATTTTTATTAAATAAATAGTAAATTGCGTAACCTACGTTATGCATCACGCTATATGCGAAATAACCTAACAAAGACAAAACATTACGTTACCGTTATCGCTATTTAAACATTGATTTGCATTAATAAAGATGTTATATTTTGATAATTTATGTTTACACGCCACTTAATAGATCATGCTTACGGACATGATTAAAACCGGATTAAAAATGATTTTTTTACTATGTTACTTAATCGTGCATCTTAAAAAGATGGAAAGAAAAAGGAATTTCATTGTTAGGTTATCAGTTTAATAGATTTGAACATCTTACGCTAGCCCTTAGTATAAGAAACAAACCTCTTTTCAATATCAATTTTCATAGTTAAATTGCTAGAGTTAAAAAATTAGTAAGATTGCAAAACTCTCAAAATCCCCGTGGGAATGACCAGTTTGCACTACAATTGACACTGTGCGCTTACGATAGTTTGATACACATCATCCACATAAGATGCCAAACTCAAAACCATTACTTTTTTCAAGTCAGATCCTATAGTCCTTGTCAGATCTGGGTATGGATCTTGCATAGGTCCAAAATAAATCCGACTAGTTTACGGCCTTACCTAGAGACAACTACATGTCCATCTATATCGACACTTTCAAATGTTTAGTACCATTATTCACCTTGACATACATACTAAGTCACATATTGCCTCATTTTGTCAGAGAGTAATTGCCTATGTATCATTTTACTAAAATTACGCTCTTTCATCCACGACTAACAAACCTTACGTACAATTATATGAATCAAATATGAACGAATTCACAGGAAATATACATGTATAGTCGTATCCTCGTTTTTAGATTTTGAAAAATTCCCCCGTCTGATACCCTCCTCCGTGTCAAAACATGTAACTCATGTCTATGTCTACAAAACATGCTTAATAGTGTGACAATTAAAGAATAAAGATATAGGTATAGCATCACATAGCAGTTCATAAGCAAATAAGTAAAACATGAATTTATGGCTGGTATTCTATGCGCTAGAATATCTAAGTCAAACAAACCTACCTTACTGGAATTTGGTTTTTGCACTTATTTTAGTTTGTCTAGTATTTCTCCTCTTTGTAAGGCCTGTGTTATGCTAAAATGTAATAACCATAATTTGTAGGGCACAGAAAACTATTTTTTCTCTTTATAATTAATCCATTTTAAGAAGGTATTCTCTAGTAGTAAAAAAAGTCGCCCTCCCCTCTCGTCCTCTCTTTTGTTCTACAAGCATACTATGCAATGTAGGCATGTGCAATAAACGTCATGAGAAGGCCAAAAAAATTGAGTAATTAGTGTGTGCCTGTGCATGAAAAAAATTACTTATTTGAACAGGTTTGCTATATACAAAATAAAAGTTCCAACTATTTTGTTCACTTAGATTTACCAAAGGTGTTATTATTCATCTATAGACACAACACACTTAAAAATTATAACAGAGTAGATTCTCATATAAATGAAATAACTGTGAAAGAGAAAGATAAAGATTTAAAAAAACAGAAAAATCAAAGTTATAATAGCAAATCTAACCGAGGTTCTACATATTGGATAGTAGGTTTGTATTGGAGGAGGGATTTTCACATCAGATAGCGGGATATCGGATGACCATCAGGGATATAAGGTCAAAATATCAAGTTGCATATCATAGTGGCAGACACCCCTTCCCACAAAAAAATGATCCATTAGTCAATATATCGTTGATATATCATTCATAGCAGCCAAAATTTCGAACAGTGAATCTAACTAAGAAAGATATTGATACAAGTTCAAAGGAGTTATTACTTATAATGTTGATCAATAGATCCAATGGTGGGGCACCAAAGCATGCTAGCCAAAGCAAAAGAAATAAAGAAGGGAGAAAGGAAAAAAGATTGTTGCCGACACCATGAAGAAAAAATAATGGCTCACACCATAAAAAATAAAAATAAATAAAAATTCTCCTTCACAAAGAAAAATAACTACTTTTTTCATGAATATCACTTCATCTATATCTCCATTTACATCAGAAGACAAAGCCTAATTGTATCAAATATATTCTTAAGGACCGAGTGACTAGATAGATAAAGAAGAATTCAAAAGGATTTGTTTCCTAAAACTAATCTTAAATAAAACTAAAATAATCCCTTATCGTTTCAATATCACAATAACATGCACATTAACTTCTAACGAAAAGAGAATTCTAACAGATCATGAATCCTAACTAAAACATTAAAAAGAAATTCTAATATGTAAATTTTAAGATTCTCCTATTTAAACTCTAGTGAGGAAGCCGTCCTGCATCAAAACTCCCCTAATTAGAGAAAACTAAACCATGAGTTTTGAAATGGAACAAGATGAAAATTGTTGAACTAATAGAATGGATCTCATATCAACCACAACTTCGAACTTGTCCAAGCTGATTTATTGAACAATCTACTGCATGACTTTTATCTCATTTTTTAACTCACTCTCACTGAGAAGACTAGTTAAAGTTTCATTTTGGATTATGTATATCATTTTTAACTCACTCTCATTGAAAGGGGATCTATATTTCAGGGGTATCATCAAGAAATAGTATGAAGAGTTTCATTTTGGATTTTGCCATTAAGTTGTTATAGACAATGATAAATTCTCTTTAAATAACAAACTCTCCTTAATTGACAAAAATAGTAGTGGATCAATTGTCAAATAAATAAACTCAATTATACTTTCTTTCTCTTTTCAGGCATTTATCGAACACCTCACGATCCCTTCATTGCTAATGTTGAATGTATTGCAAATGAAGGTTGCGTAATTAGTATTCTAAATACCGGTCGGTATATCGTTATACCAGCTGGTATAACAATTTTTTAAAACAAACGAGACGGTACGGGCTTTTTTATCGTTTACCATTTTTGGCAGGTATGAGCCAATATATATCGGCCACGTGGCGATGTACCAGTCGATATTTACCAATATCGGCCAAACGAATTTAATTTTTTTGGGTATAACTCGTTAATCTTAACCCAAACCCAATCCGATAAAAAAAATTAAAAACCCATGATCGAGTTTTTCTTCGATCAAAAGATGAAAAACCTCCATCACTCTCTCTCCCTCTCCCTCTCCCCGCTTCGACCAAGCCCTAGGTCCGACTCCTTTACCTCCTACGAGGATTCCGACTGTCCCCCGATCAAATCGCTGCACCCAAAATCAAATCTCGACCCTTTCCCATCACTCTCCCAGTTGATTCGTCAAATTTGTCAACTATTTCACAGATATTTCCAAAGATGTTCAACTCGACTCCGGCCAATACTTACTTCGCCGGTCATTTTCGTTCATCTCTCTCCTCTTCGCCGGCCATATAAACCTCTTTGGTAAGTAAATCTCCTTGTTTCTCAATTTAACAAATTTATTTTCATAAAAAAAATGTATTAAATTAAAATGACATTTTTTTTCTTTAAATAGAGTTGAGCGTTATCACTGTGATGTCAATTTGGAGTCTTCATTTAGTTTTCGACCCACTGATTGAATCAGTGAGCCGAACACTGATTCACTGTTGTGAATCAGTGTTCAGTGAATCAGGGTTCGACCCACTGATTAACAGATTCAATGGTCGAACACTGATTCACTGGTGGGTCGAACACTGATTCACAGCAGTGAATCAGTGTTTTATAACAGTATGTGTGTGAATTAATCAATATATGGCATGCACAAGATTTGGATAATAATGTGATTTAGTAATTTTTTGGAAATAATTGTGTATGTAAAGTTATGATTTATGAATGATGTGAATGAGAGAATCATTATGTGGAAAATAATTTGAATTGTGTATGTGCAGTGAATCATTATGACACCAATATGACACTCTGATATTTAGAATCATATTACGATATTCCATCCGATATCCAGTATCTGATATGTAATTTGGCCATCGGTATCTGATATTTAGAACACTGGTTGTGCTTCTAGATACCTTGATCTCGAGATCTTGGTTTAATGAAGATGGAAGTAATGTCGATGATGGGGGATCATTACAACTCTTCATTAGTTTCTAGGCTAGATATTTAAGCAATAGATGTTCAGAGTCTTCAGACCTTCGGTGCTCTAATATTTCTTACAACAATCACGATTCACTATCTATTGATATAGATCGCCCGGGATATCGCATTTGCGATAACTACTGATGGGTGAGGCTGCTTTTCACCAAAGCTGCAGTCAGCTCAAATCGGGAAAGTTGGTAAGAATGACGTAGTCGATCGACAGTCGAGTACCGCTTCCCCAGTCCACTGGATGATTTGATTGAACAAGCTATGACGTTTCGAGAATGATATAGTCATTTCAGGAAAAATGAAGGTTGAAGGAAAAAGAGCCTAAACCGGGCATTTTTCATTCCGCTGATCTGTTGAGACAAGTATCGCAGTTGAATGATACGTCCCAAAACCGTTCCGAGCATCGATCATTCTGGGAAGGCCTGACACAATAGGAGAGCAGCCCAGCTCCGCTGATGCTTATAGTCATGACGGGTCAGCAGTATTTCGCAATAGCAGCTCCGAGAAGCTGGGCGTCAGGGTGCGCCTCCAGCAGTCGTTTCAGTGACTCATAGGGTCTCTCTCAGCTCAGACTAGTGTCGCCACCTCTTCCAGAACCGGAATGATTATCACTGCCCGATGGGTCTACATTCATCCCTGAATGTCGTCGGGTACTGTTCACTTCCCCGCCATTCGTCGTAACCGTCACCTGTAATCTGCACAGGTGTGTCCGCACCCCCTGGAGTAGACGAGAAAGAAAGGATTTCTCGGAGCAACCCCCCTGGTTCCAGACCCAGGAGTTCACTTTCCCGTATGAGCATTCGATACATGTATGACGTCCGTGGAAGAGTAAGACGGGTCAGGATTCGAGAGATCGGAATCCGTAGCTTCGGGTGAAAGGGGAAAGTGGCTTACAATTCGTCGAGAAGTCCCCTCTCGACGACTTCCTTACCTGCCCGAGCAAATCTCCTTTGTTGATGAATCTCTTGTATCGTCTTTTGTCGATTCGTATGTTCTTTGATGCCCCTTTCGTCGGGATGAAGACGGTTTTCGGGGGAGGCTCGGAATGCATGATCTAATTTGTTGTTGGATATAAGAACTTGCTCTAATAATAAAATGGCCGGATACTGGAGCATACAAGGTGAAGCAAAAGAAATAAAAAAGGGAAAAAGAAAGAATAATTAGATGGCCTCACATTATAGGTGGAATCCCATCATGACAAAGTATAATGTCTTCAACCAAAAAAATAATTGTTCATCACAGATACAACTTTTTTGCATAAACATCACTTAATCTCTCTCTTGACATCAAGAAAGCAAAGCCTTTCTAAGGACCAAATAACTAGATAAATCTAGAAGTCGACTTTTTTCCTAAAGCTACATCATAAAAAAACTAAAATTTTTGCCTACTCATTTACGTATCATAATAAATTTCAAATAACTAATTCTAACAAATAAAGAATTCTCACACATAAAGAATCATAACTAAGTTATATATAATTCTTGTGTAATATCTAATATCATCTTCTTTAAACTTTGAGTGAGGAAGTCATTCTGCATCGTCCGTTTGTGTAGTGGATCTAGTTAAAATGGATATAGCTGGAGGATTAAAACTACCTAACAATAGAGAAAAAGGACTATTACATATTAGATCGTAATAAAAATATTAGCAACAAAAAGAAATTACCAAACACCTTTACATTAGTGGAAAGGGAAGTAAGAGGAATTTTGAGACAAACTTAAATCTAAGTAGAGCTGACAATTGTTATAGATACAACATAGGGATCTCCAGTGAATCTCTTTACGACTTAAGAGGATGACATCTAGACTAGAAGATTCCAAAACTAAAGAAAAAAGAAAATGATAAGTGGATAGAGTAGAAAAAAAACTAGCACATTTACTTACATTAATGACCATATACTAAAATTATATTTGTATAAATATCGGTTCTTAATTAAGATGGATTTGGTTTATTAAAACTAATATATTGATCTATAACTAGTCAATGTATTTTAAGTTAAATATTTGTTATTAGTTTTAGAGTCTATTCAAATTTTTTAGATTTAATAGTTGGTAGAGATATATCATATTTCATCTCTCTCAAAAAAAAAAAGAGGAGAATTAACTATTAGAATTGGATGATTTGTTTAAATATAAATAGATATATTTAGCTTTCATAAGCTTGGGAAATAACAGGTTTTAGACCGATTCAGCCATTGGATGGATTTGATAAATTTTGTAAGAAATCTCTAAACCTATTAAAATCTATGCTGAATTAAACAAAATAGGAAATCATTTGCTTTTAAGAGTACTTGTAGATGGTTTGTCTTTTACAGGATTGCCTTTTTGATATGTAGTGTTCCAATCTGTTGCTATGCTTATTTGAAATTTATAGACCTCTTTATAAATTATATTTGACTTTTTTCCTGATAAGTGATAATATTGGTTATCGAGCTCAAAATACGCCCTAAACTTGCTAGAGGACTGTTATTTCAATAGAAAATTGTTTACCACTTTAAATCTGTCAAACATTGAATCTATTTATCAATTTTCTTAACTATTGATCAATATATCTCATCCAAATCTGAACAGAAGAATCCCTGCATGCTAGTAAATTCTCAGAACAGCCAGCTTCAAAGCCTATGAATTATTAAGCAGTGCTATTTATTTTCCCTAAATTAACTACCAAATAGTTGAGAAATTGAAAACCAAAATGAACATGGAAAACGTAGAAATTAAAGGACATGAGGAACTCAAGAACTAAAAGCAGTCAACTATGAAAGTTTATTGCAATTTGATGTTAGGGTTATAGATCCTTCGCAAGGAAGAAGAAGGGAAAAAAAAAAAAAAAAACAGGGTTTGCATTGAACAAGATCCCCTTGGAATTGTTCCAACAAGACAGACCAGTATGTACTATGAGGAATCTTTGAGGCAATGTTGAAAATAATGCATTACGTAACTCGCTATATTGCGTTATTATACCTAATACAAATCCAACACTATCTAACAATCGAAAATAACTCAGTGCATCGTAACGGTGTGTTTTTACATTATTTTACGTTATTTTGCATTATGTTACATTATATTTCGTTATCTTTGTTGATATTTTTTTAGTAATTTTCTAAGTCTTGCTGATTATTTGCTTTGATTATTAGTTTATTGTTGTGATTTTTTTACTTAACTGTTTGTTATTTGTTTATTTGATTGCTTGTGTGATTACTAGTTTACTAATTCGCGATTACTTACTTGGTTGTTCATCATAAGTCCTCTGCAGTTACTAGAATTTTTTAATTATTGTTAATCTTATTGAACTCAAGCTCTCAATTGAACTAAAATGAACAACTACAAATAAGATAAATTGAGCATTACAAAATATAAATTTAGTATTAGTGATGACTAAACTAAAATAAATAAATTTGAAATTTTATTTTTTTATTTGGTGATAATTGAAATTACGGTTGCAAACTTAATATAACTTATAAAGATAACTTTGAAAATTATTTTAAAACTTATAAACTTAAAATAGCTTCTACGTCTTATAGAATATTTTTATATTTTTTAGAATTTTTTAAATTTATTTTCAAATTCATATAAATTGCTATATGTAGTTTTATATTTATTTTTATTAAATAAATAGAAATTTGTGTAACCTACATTATGTGTCACGCTATTTCCAGTGTAACCTATCAGAGGCAAAAATATTACGTTATCATTATCGCTATTTTAAAGCATTGCGTGTAAGAAGCAAAGATTAGCAACATGTTTAAATTAGCTATTCGTATTGGTTAGTTTAAGATATGACAGTCCCACCTCTGAGACACAACTGATGGACGAACTAATGCGGGTGGGTCAGGGATGAAGAATATAATGCTACCACTACCCCAAGTTCTTCCACAGGTCTCAAAGTTAGCTCGTCAATAAAAGTTCATGACAAGAATTTATAGAAAGCCACAACAGATAAAACTAAAATGCATAAGCATAAGTTTGATTTAAAAAGCATGCTTTGATGCATTTTGTTGAAGAAGGATCAGAACAAACAACTGAACTTCAAAAGGTAATTAGGTAATTAGGGTCAGAGCAGGGAATTTACTTCAGAGGTGACAACATAAATTGAAAACTATAATTTTGCACCACCCCTATATATAAATAGTTATAAAGCACATAATATAACTATTATTTTATATAATAGTAAATGAACTTAAGATAATTTTATCATTTGAACAATTTTGTTGTAGAGACTTCAGAATTATTCTTATTAACATTCAAAAATTTATTGAATAAACCTTTAATATAATATAAAAAAAAAGTATTTAAAAAAAGAATGAAATTTAAACTCATTGAAAAAAAACAGACTCAATGAGGCATTAAATTAATGAAGAGTTTGTAGGAAAATGGATCTTAATGGATCTTAACCTGTAAATTGAGAAAAACATACTACCATAATACACTCTATGGTTCAGTTTATTGTTTATCAGACTATGATTGAGTCCAATATGTTGGGAAGATATTTTATACAACTTCCAATAACTAAGCCTTTTATTCTAAGTGCTTGGGATAAGCTATATGAACCAAAAGAGAATCACACCTAATCGATCACATGGATGATCCTTCTCCGCTCAATCCTATCAAGCAATATTTCATTTGAGCCAAACATCCATATCTTTTCATATTACCTCCATTTATGTTTTCCTCGGTTGGAATGATATTCTATAAATATCACTAATTAAGAGAAATCATAATTACTAAAAGTGCATGCTTCATATAACAAAGAATGAAAATCAGTTTGGTTTTTCCTGAAATTTTATTATTATACCTTTTCTTGATAAATGCACTTTGTACACTGGTATATTCATAAAACAATACTATTTAGAATTGTTTGTGAAAATATCAGTGTATGTAAAATCTCATCAAAGTATTCATTAGTTAAATTTTGTCAATTTGCTTAGTTAGATGACCTATAAATGTGGAACTAATTTCTGCTATAATGAGGGCCACTATATTAAGGAATATTATTTCTCTGCCCAAATAATGTCTAATTTCAGGGTAACCATATTACAGATTCCTAACCAACATCTACCAACATTCCTTATGTGAAGCACAAGAAGATGGATCGAGTTGGTAATTATGATTGAGTTAGTAAAAATATGAAGTGACTGCAGTTCTTGTCAAAATGCTAAATCTAACATGAATAATAAGTCAATGGCGTTCAAAAATCTTCACTTGCTAAAACCACCATGACCAAGGACATCCAGAAATCTTTTTGAGAAATTTGGAAATGTGGTGTTTAGATATCTTGATGTGTATGCCAAATGAGAAACTATGTAAACATTCTGCTAAAGTAACTTTTTGTAGTGTCAAACTTACCACTAGCATAACACAAAATTTATCAATCTACAACTTTCTTGCCAAATGGATTGAGAATAAAGACCTATTTTGCTAAATTAATGAAACAGGATGTTGGTCTTCTTCAGAATCTAAACCCCTCTTGAAAATCAATAAAACTCATGTTTATCTCCATTCTTCTAGGCTCAGAATTTGCTGTGTTTTCATAAATTTCATTGCACTTAAATGTATTAAAAATTCCACCAATTAATTACCAACTATCCAACGATACATGTGACCCACAATAGGGACCGACTCCGACGAAAAGGAAGAGGCGAGGCTCCGACCGGGGTTTTCACCGAAATCTGATCAAATTCTGACCATCTTCGGATCGGTCAGATGCGGTCGGATTCCGACGGAGGCGGTCGGAGTTTACTTTTAGCAGGGGAGTAGGAAGAGGAAGGGGAGGGGGGTGGGAGGGAGGGAGAGAGAGAGAGAGAGAGAGAGAGAGAGAGCGAGGGGTGGTGGGGAGGAGGAGAGGAAAGGGGAGAGTGAATGGGACGGGAGGAGAGAGAATTTAATGTGGAAAGGGATTTGGGAAGGGAGTGGCAATGTGAAAGCAAAGAGAATAACATGAACGCTTTTGGGTTGAGCAGGTGTAGTAGGCTAGTAGTTACAGAACTTGGGTTTAGGTCCTTTAGGATGCCCAAGAGAGAGAGAGAGAGAGAGGTGTTACAGGATGAGAGAGAGAGAGAGGCTGAGAGAGTAAGTGGTGCTACGGGGATCATTAAATTGACATGATCAGTTTTTTATTAACAAACTGCACATGTACCTAGAAGCACACGGATCAAGAAAGAGAGAGTGGTGCTTTTAATTAAATTAGTATGCCATGACCTTTCTTCTTTTGGTACCTGTTGCATCTGGCATTAGCCATGCCAAAGAGAGAGAGAGAGAGAAGAGAGAGAGCTCTAGGCACCATAGAAAGGACCTTGAAGTGGTACCCATCGAAGTCTTGATTAGAGTTTGGGGAATGACAAAAAGTTAGGGAGGTGAAGAGTCCATCAAAATCGAAATCTGACCAACTCCGATAATGCTCTAACCCTCTCCGACTGGTTTCAATTTCATAAACAGAATTCTGACCGTTTTCTATCTCTATTCTCCAACCGAACTCCGATCGAACCCGAACGGAGTTGGTCGGCATGGTCGGAGCGGACTTTGATGTTCATCCCTACTCAAATCCAAGTGTTTATTCCCCCCTTTTTCCTTTGTCTTTTTTGATGACCTATGCTTTGTACTTGAAACTCTATAGACACGTAAAATTTTCAAAAATGAAAGAACATTTTTTGCAATATAAGAGCATATTTGTAAAACTGAAAGATGATAAGTTGTATCTAGTAAAGATATAAACAAGTGGTCAACCAATCACTAATTCCATGTGTATACACATACATTGTAACATTTACATGGACATCTCAGCTATATAGCCTGGAACTGGACACTACACAACATGGAGGGAGCCATGAATAATCCTAAAAAGGACTCAGGAGTTTAGAGACATCTATGTGTGGCAGTGTGAGGATGCACATGGCTGTCTATAATTCACATCCCACATCAAAATAATATAGTGATTAGAACAAGTCTGATGTCCTAATAATAGAAAGAAAAGGAACCAAAAAGCCTTACAACCTTAATAACTTAGATGTATAGGCTCTGATCCAGTGATCAAACAAAAAATTAAGAGCCCAATCCAAAACGTAGTACAAATTTGTAAAGGTTCTCCCATGTTTGCGAGGTGCTTTGAGTTTTCAAGTTAACATGCTATCATTCTTATGTTAATGATACTTCTATGTCTGTTTAAGCAACGTAAGTACATACCTTAACCTTATAATTTTTAAAGTGACATGGCTCCAACACTAATTTTTTTTTTTTTTTTTTTTTTTACTAAAATTTGTGGAGACTCCATAATGTCTTTGCTTTGTAGAACATCAAAATAGGCGTATCATTGTTAATAACGATTATACAGCAAACAAACACACGAATTCATAGGTAAACAGTGTGTGCAGCATAGACACGTTCTTAGCCCTCAAAATACCTTACTGAAACAGTTGTTAGTACATACTATTTCGGTCACCGAGTGGTAGATGCTCTCCACTTCCAAACATTTTTTCATCAAAAGGGGGGTAAGATAAGCCAAACTAGCTTAGAGCAGGCAAGAAATCACGACTAACGTCTTAAGAGAAAATAAAACAAAATATTCTTAATTGGGTATCCTGGGGCATTGTAACCTTCGCATTTAGTTTCATTTATCATGACAACTGGCAATGCAGACTCAACCAAGTTGCAATCATGTTTCCAGTCAAAGCATCAATATCAAAATTGGCAATAAAAGAAAAATGCACTGCAGAAACCAAACAATTCCAAGCAGAAAAAGGTAAACAAATAATGAGTGCAACACCTACCAAGTCCAAGACAAGGAATGCACTTGCATACGGTCTCGCGCCCCTTCTTGCTATAATAGCTGACCCACCCTGTCCCCTGGCAGCTCCGGCACTTGCCCGTCCACTCATAAACCACCTCTTTACAATCCTACCACGCAAGAAAATACCCAGCTCAATACAAACCAAAGAAACTAAGTTAAATTAACAAATTCCGAAATTTGCAAACCTCAACTTGCGGATCACAGCGCAGCCGCTTGTCGATCTCCTCGGCCGTGGCCGGGTAGGTGTCGGGGTAAGTCATGGGCAGCGGAAGAGCATCGGAATCGTCGACCAGGTAGCTCTCTTTGTCGCCAGACCACCACCACCATTTCTTGTTCTTCTTCTTCTTCTTGCTGCCGCTGCTTTCATCTGTGGCTTTGGGGGTTGTACTGGGGCGGACGGAGGGGGAATTTACCGGTATACGAAACCAGCCAGGGGAGGCGGCGGCGCCACTAGAAGAGGAGGAGGCGTTGGCTGCGGCCCGAAGGCGGAGGAATAGGGATTTAGGTTTGGAGTTGGAGTTGGAGTTGGAGTTGGGTTTTGGGATGAGGAAGGCGAGGGGATTGGGACTGGGGATAACAGACATGATAAGATTTGGAATTAAGGTTTCAGGTCAGAGGTCATTGTTTGTCATCGTCTGTGACCTCCTCCGCTTGCTGGTCTGTGTGTTGTTAGGTTGGGAGGAGGTAGGCAGAGAGAGGGGAAATTCTAAATGGGCACCATGTTTTACTAGTGAGCACCGTTCTCCCATATGTTGTAAATCATTTACTATATAGTATGTCGTCCTCACTAGTAAAACGTGGGGCGCAGTTAGAATTTCCCGAGATAGAGAGGAGGCCAAAGTAGCAAGAAAGGGACAAGAGGCCGTTTGTTTTTCTAAATGGGAAATATAAGCCCAGTAAATGAGAGGTCTAAGGCCCATTTAATCTTCTTAGCCTCTTAAGAGAGGCAACAGCCTGCAGTCTGCAGTGAACTAGCCATTGATTGGGATGATAACGGCTTAATAGGCAAATTTTTATTCCGTTTTATTTATAATTTAAAATTTAAAATAAATATTTTATTTTTTTAATTTAAAATTTTGAATAAGACAGGGCCAAAAATTAGCTCTTAGACCAGTTTATTTTCATCGCTAGTTGATTTTTAAATTTGAAAGCAGTAATCATTAGATGATCAAGATTTTGAGGAAGGTGGTGTATATAAACCCTCTCTTTTTTGTGTATGTCCTAACAATGATAATGAATTTCTATTCTCCTCTTCTTTATATTCTTCTATTCTCTGTCTCTTATCTACTCATTCTCTATTCTAGGTCTCAATCGAATGGAGCGTCGACATGGAAACCACTGGGGTCTCGAAGTTCAGATCTGTACTTTGACAATGGTATCAGAGTTAGGACTGGTCTTTCCCCATTTTGAAGAGATCAGAATCCTCGCTACCACCTATAATAGTGGAACTCAACTACTTGCAGGAAGTCACCAAGTAGCACATGGGAAAAAAGAATGAATAAAAGGGAATGTTGAAGAGGCAAGAGGCAAATCGGTCTCATTACAAAGAGGAGCTCAAAAACCTCATCCTAGATCTTCATCAAAGGTTGGGATCTGAATGATGCAATAAGACATCGGGTTCTCTTCTAATGCAAGAGGACATTATTTTGAACTTTGGAGGTGAGAGATCTAATAACACCAATTGAGAAGGTCCCCTCCTTCCTATTCCTTTCCATTTCCTTTTTGATCAGTTACATATATACCTAGCGAATGAATTGCAACTTATAGTAGTGGGATCTGGCAACAAAGTCTACAAGCACCAATCTCAATCAGAGTTTTCCCTTTTTAATGAAAGGGATATATAAATGGCTGGTTGTATAGAGTTGAGCAGCTCTTAGAATTCTAAAATGTAGCTATAGAATGAAGGTTGAGAATGATAGCATTGTATAGGAAGAGTACCTCTCCAATAGTACCAATGGATGGTGAGGGGCAAGGATAGACCATTGAGTTGGTGTAAGCTTGGAAAGGATTAATTTCAACCATATTTGACTACACTGAAGAGCTTTCTAAATTAAAACAAGAGAGCGGTACCTATAAAGAGTATCAGGGTGAGTTCATCAGATTACCTCATCATATGCACGGGCTCCCTTAGGAATATTTGGCTAGTTGTTTTGGTAGTGAGACTCCAAGAGTAAGTGACTCTCATTGATCATGGATCGATAAGACTAGCAAAATTAGAGTAGGATAAGGTTGTGACTCTATGTAGAAATCTAAAAGGAAATTGTGTTAGGATGACAAATACCAAATTAGGATTTGGGGGTTTTAGCAGCAGCACGTCAACGGCCTTAAAAACAACTTCACCCAACAACTTTCAAGGTCAAGTCCATTGAACAACTACCTTCTCAGGAAATCTATGAAAGAGGGATAAGTGCCAATTTACAATGAGAAGTTTATCTCAAGCCACCATCATAAAAACCAAAGGTTGTTCATGTTGGAAATAGCAGACATGGCGGATAAGGAGAAGGAGTGGGGATTCGAGGACGTGTTGGAGAACGAAGTAAGTTAGAAGTTAAAACTATATTACTTTCATCTAATGCTATTGCAGGGGTTATTGGAGTGAGTTTAATAAGATTAGTTGGCAAAGTATTCAACAAGAAAGTTGGGTTTAGTAAATAAATGAGTAACACACAATTTTATTGATTTGATCACTACATATCATTTACATTCAAATCTGGTGGACATCAATCCTTTTAAAGTGACCATTGCAGCAAAGAAGAAAATAGAGGGAGTCAAAGCAGTAGAACACCCAAGATCAATATTCAAGGGATCGAGACTAGAACTGCTGATGGTGCCATTAGGGTATTCCTAAGCAATTCTCGGGACTGTGTAGCTCAAGATCTTGGGCCTAACACTGTAATATTTTAACAAGCATACGTTGAAGATTTGGAGCGACTCGAGCAATTACTCTCTAAGGACGGCTTCCCATTGCCATGGATGTGATTGGAAATAAGTATTAGATAAAATGCTATAAGTGAAGGGTCTAGTAATGTGTTTATTTTACTGCAAGCACACAACATATAGTTATAACACTATGCATTGAATCCACGATAGTTTAATTTAATTATTTTTATTCTCTTTAATAATTTGTGCTTGAGTGTAATCTCTACGTATTTCATACTTAGGAATATAGATTAGTTGATCTTAAATTAAAAGATCATTATTATTATGTTATGTAACTGTTTGTGATAAAAAGAGAGGAAGAAAATAGTGAATCATTGTTATGCATTCACCTAGTGGATTTTATCATCTTAGATTTTGTTTTTTCCATAGCGAATCGAATCGTTCATGAACCTAATCTTTTTCTTAATTTGTTAGATACAATTAAATTAAAAAAACATAAAACACTTGAAATCCATGTGTAAGAACTTGTTAAATGCTACAATATCTATGCCTGCAGTAAAATAAATGTCACATCAAGTCTGACACTATTGTTGGGAATTGACAGTGCCTTTGTTGTTTTTTCTTGTGTTTTATGGATTACATATGTGTAATGAGTATGCAGGTAAGCCAAATCCGAGATCAAGGTGTTCCAGAAGATCCAGGACAGCAAAGGTAGTCACTGGCCAAAATCCGAGAGTGTAATTCTAGGTTTGATCACCACCTAGTGACATTGACCTCTAAGTAGAGGCTTAAATAATACTCTACTCCTGACCTTTTTTTATGACTCTTGAGTTCAGCTTCCTGGTTTCTCTATAAAAGTCAAAAAAAAAAAATTATAAACATAGTCAATCTCTTGGCTTTGATCGTCCTTTCCTACACCCTTTCTCTCATTATCATCCGAGTCTTCCTTCCATTAGAGTGTGCGTCTAGGATTTCTCCCATCATTTTTGTCATAATATTATTCGTTTAAGCCAGTATGCTCTCGTGATAGTTCCAATCGCTTAATGAGATTATATTCTACCATGGGTGACCAAATGTCGATCCTTCAGGGACTTTGTTACCCAATGCACACCTCATTGCCATTATATAGCAAGTTGCCAGCAGCTGCAGGTAACAACTATGAACTCAAGCTCCAGTACATTAGCATGCTTTTGAAAATCATTGGATCTGATTCTGAATATGCATATTAGTTTATCAGTGAGTTTTAGAAACTATGTGTAATGATGAAATTGCAATATTTGTCTAATGATTTCATAAAGCTATGTTTCATCTCGTTTTCCTTTAGGTTGTGTTTGGATTGAGGGAAAATGAAGGAAAAGAAAAGAAAAGGGACAGAGAAAAGGAAAGAAAATAATATGGAAATTGATTTCTTTTTTTATGTTTGGTTAGAAAGAAAATCTCAGGGAAACTTTGGAAGAAAGCAATGTCTTATATTTGGTTGCTCAATAAAAAATTAAAAGAAAAATGTAATTCCAATTAAACTATAGAAAATTTTAATATTAATTTACATATCATTGATATAATTTCTAATTTTTAAATAATTAAGCATATAATAATCAAAGGTCCAAACTTCACAAAAATAAAAAAAAACTTGGGACTAAAATTACAAGAAAATTTCTGCAAAAATGTGGAAAACTAATACAACATATAAGAATAATGAATGGGAGCAATAAAAAGACCAGACAAATCAACATGTTATGATGTTTGAACTTCTACAAATTTGAACTGTTTAAACATAAAAAAAAATTTGTTCAGCTGGTAATAAATCAACTATTGCAACGAAAAAAATGTTTCTGTTCATTTTCGCCATGTTTCCTTTCTATTATTTGGGCATTTTCTATTCATTTTTCAACAGCAACAGCATGACATTAGCAACAACATAAAACAGTAGCTGTTGTAGCATAAATCAGCAAAAACACTAGTATAAATCAGCAACAACAGCATATCAGCAGAGCAACAACAATAGCAGCACAGTATCACAACATAATATCAATAGTCCATTTACAACAAAACTACCAAATCAAATTCCAATAAACAAGCAGCCCATCTGTTTAAAAAACAAAACAAGCTAACAGTCAACAGAGTATAAAAAGTAAGGTAACAATAATAAAAATCAATTAAACAAACATCACATTGTTAACATACTAACAAACACCATTTTTAACAATAATAACAAACACCACATTCCACATTATCAGCACTCACCACCCACCAGTCCAGCAGCACCACAATTCCACTTCCTTCCACATCCATACATAAAACACTATACATATATAGTTCAAAATTAAAAAAATAAAATAAAAAACACATACAAGTAACAAGTTACAAGCTTCAAAATACAAATTATAGAGTTACATAACTTGATGACAATTTCAAATTCAAAAGTGTACATGATAGGAATATCATTATTTTCTCATTTCTTTAGATATATAATCAGTTTTTTAATAATTTCAGAGATGCTTGCTCCATGCATCACAAAATGTGAAATGATCTCTTGACCAAGAACATTTACTTTAGAAATATTCTAATATAACTCCAACTCTTTATGGTCATTCTATTACCTGTAACAATAAAAGTAAACACAATAAGTATGATTGATAATAATTCTGCTGAAGTGAACATAATAAACTCAATCAAGAGAAGATACTACACATAAATAATATTCTTCATGTTAGGCAACTTCTAAGTACAAATATAGCAACTAGATTATTTTGATTGTAGATTCATGTGTAGATTAATTATTAAAAATAACTAACTAAAAATATGATGTGTAAAGAATATTACCTCCCAAGCTTCAATTCCAACTATCTTTTTCCTTCAATTGATGGACAAACCAATGAAAGTCCTTCCTCAAATTGTATCCTGACAAAGAAAATAATATGCTAAAAGTTGTGAATCTTCATCCAACCCTTCAACCTTTGAAATCTCCTGAAATATTTCTTCTTCCGTGTACACATGCGGTGCACAACTCACGATTGCAGAGACAATTAAGTCCATTCCAGTTTTCAGCATATGAAAGTCTTCACTTATGTTGTGATTTGAAACTCCATGCTTTCTTTTATATGTCACTTTAGATGAGCATGCCTTAGGAACTTGCTCTTGGTGATTGAAGGTGTCATGGATTCTACAAAGGTGTCATGGATTCTACATCATCTACTTGACCGATCTCTTTATCACTCTCTTTCTCAGTATTGATGGAATCCGATATTTCTTTCTTTTTTTCTAAGCAAATACATCTTTCTTTTATGGTTTCAGTACCAAGGCCCGTAGCTCTATCCTTTCTATAAATTAATTGTAAGTTCTCAAAACTTAGCACGGTTTTATATTAATATTGTGCAGCCCCTACATGTGACTATTGTATACAAATAATAGTCACATGTACATTGACACAACCTAGCAAAAGCGTCAACCCCCATACGCAATTGCTCACGACAATCACTATCACTTTGTCGTGGGAGTCTTTCCATGAGTAAATTTCTATCTTCATCTTGTTGTGCCAAGATAGATCTATCTATATATTGAACTTTATATAATGTTGTTGCTTTAACAACTACATACGAGGTGTAAACAACTATACTTCCATCTGCACATTTTTCTTCATAATTTTCATTTCCCACCTACCCTCCTCCTTTATCTACAAATTAAGATAAATATTATAAATAAAATATTATAATTCAAGAAATTATTATTTTGCCAAGAAAAGTCAAATTTCTACAAAATTGCATTTTAGGAAGAATTGCTACTGATGTAATATTGACGATATCGAAGAACTTGTCCGCCAAAGTGATTTGATAGAGCTATGCTATTTTAGCTGAAGCATTGTTGTCTAGGCATTGCAATTTGCAAACTGTATGTTGAGGTGGTCGTGTTTTAAACTCTTAGAAACTAACTCTTGGGAGCCAAATGAAGTTACTTTCAATTATGACAATTTGTTTTGGAAGCATGGTCAAAATTCATATGCTTCTTCAGTAGTAAATGTTCATAGATACCCTAGAAATAAAATCCCACCAATATAAGGCTAGTTCCTTAAAAAGAGAAAGATTATGATACTTCTCACTTGTCAGCAACAGCCATTGTGAAGTGAAACTAATATTATAGAATGGAGGGACACACTACTCTTTTGTTGCCAACAAGAGCCATATACGTATCTCAAAAAATATCACAACCATATCACAAAAAATTCTTTCAATCTGCATGTCTATGATAATTAATTTTACTGATTATGTTTTATAGGAACAAAACCTAACCAAAATGAATTAATACTCAGAATATGATCTTGATATTTTGTTACAAAAATTTCAAGACAATAACTAAGAAAACAAAATTACAGCTCAAAACGATCTCTATAATTTATTTTTTACCAAACCAAAAGCTCACCAACAGTAACAGTGACAGTTAAACAAAAATGATAGATGAGTTCCTAAGTTCCTACCAACATAACATAGGTAACAAACAAATTAAACATAGCAACAGATGCAGATGCAAGTACAAACACAATTTTTTAAGCAACCCTAAACTATCTATTATCTACTTGTTGTCTGCCAAAATAATTTGAAAAATACTCAATTTGGGTATTGTAGATCCAAAAACTTATAAAAAACTTACATCCATTACTAAATCAAATGATCTCTTTGATTCAGCCATCATATCAAAATCTTCTTTCTCAACAAGTGGGTGCTTAAAAATAAAGAAAATGGGTCAGTGCTTGCTGGAAAAATTTACAAATGAATAAAATGGAAAAAATGTACATAGCAAAATCAAAAGAAATTTGTTGAAATCTAACAATAAAATGCCCATCGAGAGCTCTATTGCACATTCTACAGGCAAATATTTGCTAAGAGAAACCCTAGAAAAGCTCAAGTTTGCACCTTTTCAAAGTTTTACAAATGATTAATGATTAACTAAAGATAAGATCTCACATACACAATTTAAAACCAAACAGAAAAATAGCTTTATTAAAAGATCAGAAAGATTTCATCTTTTAATGAAAAGAAAGATTGAGATCCAGTCACAAATGCGAAACTCTAGCGAGAATTTTGGTGGATAAATCACAATCGGAGCTCAGATCGTCCACGAAATGACACATTTTGCATGCAATTTATAGATTTAGGGTTAGGGTTTCATACCTTTTGTGATCGGGGAGCGAAGGGATCTAAGATTGGGAAATTTAGAGA
Source organism: Dracaena cambodiana (assembly GCA_036321105.1). Taxonomy (NCBI): domain Eukaryota; kingdom Viridiplantae; phylum Streptophyta; class Magnoliopsida; order Asparagales; family Asparagaceae; genus Dracaena; species Dracaena cambodiana. The sequence continues at coordinate 9,636,428 of JAYEPQ010000016.1, forward strand.
GAGAGAGAGAGAGAGAGAGAGAGAGCAAGTGAAGGCAGAGAGAGAGAGAGAGAGAGCAAGTGAAGGCAGAGAGAGAGAGAGAGAGAGCAAGTGAAGGCGGGGAGAGAGAGAGAGAGAGAGTGAAGGCAAAGCGCGAGAGAGAGAGTGAAGGCGGAGCGCATGCGCGGGCTAGAGAGAGAGAGAGAGAGAGAGTGAAGGCGGAGCACTGTAACCCGAAAATTTTTCTCTCCCTTTTTCCCTATTTCTCTCAACTTTCCTTTTCTCTCATTTTCTCCTAGGTTTGAGGGAGAAAAGGGAAAGAAAAAAATCTAATATATTTTCTCTTACTTACTTTCCCTTTTATTTTCTGTCCAATTTTCCCTCTAACCAAACAGTGGAAAATTACTTTCATTTTCCCTTTTTTTTCTTTTCTTTTCCTTCATTTTCCCTCAATCCAAACATAGGCTTAAAGGCAATACCAAAAAGTGATTGTATAGCATGCCACTAATTACATCACTTCTTGGGAGGTATTTTTATAGTATATCTGGAAAAGTACTATTCATCCCATAAGACAATTAAGATTCGCAAACAAATAAATCAATTTCATCAAGTGGCTGGAGAAATATTTTTAGGAGTTCTAGAAGCGATTTAAGGACCTCTTGGCACATAGCTCCCGCCATGTAATAGAAAAGTTAAGGTTGTATCAAATTGTATACGAAGGTCTTGACTACATATCCAAATCTCTTCTTACGTCTAAATGTCATGGTAATTTATGAAAAAGACCATGGAAGAATCATGAGAGTTTTTAGAGGATTTCGTTTGGAAGACTATATAGTGGGAGAAAAGTCTGGTCTCTGATCTATGCAAATAAGGGTGACATCCACAACTTATACAGCTCTAAAGTTGTTGTGACTAAAATTACTACTCTTACACATATAATAGAGGCATTAAAAGTTACTAATGCTCCCCAAGTAAGTTAGGGTAATCAATTATGGATTTCTAGTTGCTTTAATTATGGCACCCCAAACTATTTTTTGGAGAAGTGACTGATGCTTGCTAATCCTATAGGTCCTGTGCCTAATCAATTAAATGCCATGTATCACATGCCATGAAAAATCCTTATGCTCCAATATACAAACCTGGCTGGAGATATTATCTTAATCTCTCTTGGAATCATGGGTTGTGTCAAGGAGGCTCTAATTTCAATATGAACTCTGTAGAACGAGAAAAATGGAGCAAGGCTCGCGAAGGGAAAATAGCTCCATAAAACATAGAGTTACTTCAGCCTCGCGTGGCGGGAGGCTGGCCATAGCCTCACGCACTGTGAGGCTGACCCCAGCCTCACGTGCAGCAAGGCTCGTCCCAGCCTCGTGCATTGTGAGGCTAGGAGGCCTTGCCATCCACAAACTCTGGACAAAACTCTAGTTAAAATTTCGATCAGATCTATAACGGATTTAGATACAGAATCATGACCAAATATAATGAATCTCCGGGCCAAATCTAATCAGATAGGAAACCATATATTTGATAAAGATTACAATGAAATTCCATCTTTATCCAAATACAAAGGCTCTCATGCGCCGCGAGACTAGGAGGCGTTGCCGTCCATAGATTCTAGACGAGATTCTGGTTAAGATTTTGGTAAGACCCATAACTGATTTGGATACAGAATTAAGACTAAATACAATGAATCTTCGGGTTAAATATAATCAGATAGGAAACCATATATTTGATGAAGAATACAAAGAAACTCCATCTTTATCTACAAGGAAACCACTATAACAACTTCATATCTATAAATAATCCTATGAGAAGACTCAAAAGGGACCTTTGGCAGAATCTCTCTCGTGCAAGAGCCTACGGTGTTCTATCGACCTGCAACTAAACGAAAGAGCCAGCCCTAAAAATCTCCACCATCGTCACTTTTTAACATTGGATCGTCAACGAGGATCGAAATAAATCTAATAGCTATCGAAAGATCCCACAATCTTCTATAAAAGAGAGAGACAATCTATAAGTCCTCTCATATTATTTGTTTTATTTTTCTCTTTCATTGTAATGGATTGAACTATTGTAATATTTTTAATAACAATGAAAAGAGAATCGAATTTCACTGAAAATAAGCTAACGACTATAGTGGGATAAATCTCCTACTCTAAAGAGAAGATGGTGACCCAATCCGATGTTAAAAAGATTGGAAAGACTGTGAGGATGTTGGTGATTGAAGTTGACTAATAAAAATATGAGGAGTATATATTCTCAGACTCACCTAGTCCAACTAAGAGGCGATTCTCACGGCAAGAACACATGAGGGTTATGGACCCAAATCATCAAGAGTTATTTGAACTGAAAGATGATCTTGTGGCTTTGAATGACAAGGAGGCCCTCACCCATCAAGAGGCACTTGGATTTTCAACCACCAATTCACTAGAACAAATTGTATCATTTCCAGTATTTAGGGAACTTCCCACATTTGATACAAAAAGAGAACCAATTACTACACAAAACAGATCCAAATACGCAACAAAAATTGGAGAGCACGCCATAGGGCATTCAAGGCCCGTTTTCAACATGGGACTGAACAAAAGTATAAGGTTGCGTGGTGACCTCGAGAACATCAGTGGATGGAAACAAAACTGAACGTCAAGCTAAATCTCAGCCTAGCATAAACGAAATTGGATGTCAGGCTAAGTTTCAACCTAGCGTAAACCAAACTGAAAATCAGACTAAGTTTTAGCCTAGCAGAAATAAAGCTAACCTAGTGGGGGAGGCTAAGCCAGTACATGAGACTAATCCAACTAAGCTAATATGCGAGACTAATCCAACTAAGCCAGTGGGCGAGTCTAAGCCAGTACGCGAGGCTAAACCAGTGCGCCAGGTTAAGCTTGTACGCAAGGCTAACCCAGTGTATAAAATTAAACCAGTATGCGAGGCTAAAACTAAGTCTCAGCCCTGTGTGGAAACTGTGAAATGTGAGGCTAATGAACAGTACTGTGCAAAACATGCCGAATTCAACACTGGACACCAGATCAACCCATAGCCTGACAAGCATGATCTCTGAGACTTTTCAAAGTCACCTACATGGTCAAATGGGTCCTACGCGGGAAATAGGGCCCATCCACAACGGATGGTCATCTCAGTGCACCAAGAAGAAACTTCAAATTTATAAGAATACCTAACAAGCAAAAGAAGGGCTGTAAAACCCCATCGATCATGCTATTGCGAGTAATTAATTACAACAGTCCTGACTCATTATTACTGTGAAACCCCAAGACTGTATGTTTTTAGCCGTCTATCTGCACTAGAACCTAGCACTCCAAAATGGAGGTGCATACAAAGATAAGATTTTGACTCAGATGAAGACCTATCGACCGTCACGTCAAACATGGTAAATAAAGGAAAAAGTCAATCATTGAAGAGTATTTCTCTGATACAGAGACAGAGGAAGCACATCATCACACACACCTTAGGACAAGTGCAACGGCTCCTTGTGTCTACAAAAGGTTAGCGGGGGGTTCAGATGAGGAGTATGAGGAACATAGTGATCATTCAGTCATAACAACGACACGATCACATGTCTCCTTCCGGTCCGGAAGGAGAACAACTCATATGGCCGAATGGTTGACTGAAATGAATCAAATGATAGAAGTAGAAAAACGGCTTATTCAAGAACAACAAAAAAGCATTGATGAGCTCAAAGCAATACTCATAAATTTTTAGAAACTACACAAAGATACACAGTAGACAAAGCAGAGGGTTCTTCTTCCAATAAAGGCAAGAAGGAAAAACAGGTACTAGACTCAGACACGAAAGAGAAGGCAAGGAGGAAGAATATATCACTGACCCCCCCAGGCCGATAAGATGGAAAAGCTTCATAATCAGGTGAAGCATTGATGCATAGGAAAGGTTTATAAGAAATAGAGATTACGAGACCCTAGTCAATAAGGTGGAAGTAAGTGCCTTTTTTGAAAAAGTACAAACCCTTGAAGCTAAAATCATATGATGGGAAGGGATTCCCTAACCAACATATGTATTACTTTCTCTCTCAGACTGGCCATTTAATAGGTAATGATTTAGTAATAACCAAAATCTTTGCAACTATCCTATGAGAGCCTGCTTTCGCCTAGTTTATGCAGATGCCTTCGGGAACTATCAAGGCATGGTCTGATGTAGAAAGGGAGTTCCTAAGTCGATTCTTTGAAGATGATACCAAAGTGTCAGTCCACTCCCTTATGGCACCTAAACTAAAAGAAGAGAAAACTGTCAAAGGTTTCGTCGAGCGCGTCTGTAAAATGTCAGTACGGTGTCTTAGGAGGTATGTCTTAGGAGACACTGATAGAAATATGCAGGCATAATCTGCAGACCAAAAAACTAGTCAAAATGAAAGCTGTGGAGTTGAAAAAATAGAAAGAACTAGTCAAACAAGGCGAACTAGCAGAAGATATTATCCATTGTTTAAGAGAACAATGCTTCATAAGGGATGCTCCAGTAGAAAAGAAATATCCACAGACCTCTTGGCAGAAGGGAAAAGAGGCCATGGCAGCAGGGACAACTCTATAACAGAAGTTCAAATATCAAAAGGAAAAGAGTGTGTTCAAACCACGCCCCACACCCACATATGCCTTCAAAGATGATCAGACAGTAACATTGTTTCACTTGCTCAACAAGAGGGGAATACTCCAGTTCCCGACCAATCTAAGGCCAGAGGAAGTGGGGAAGGCCAACGATCCCATATATTGCCTATATAATCAGCACTTGGGGCACTCTACGATGGACTGATATACGCTTAAGAATAAAATCCAAGCGTTAATTAAAACTAAAGTTATTCAGCTGAAGTCAAAACAAAAAAGGATTACGGCAAACAAGGTTACCCTTATGGTCGGAACAAATGAGTTTCCAATAGGTGTAACTCCTATACTTGCTAGGAAAATGATGCCGATCAACTATGACCCACATGATATGAGGCAAAAAGGACTTTCTCCAGTCACCACGAAAAAGGAAAGAATTATGTGGGTGCACCCGGATCTGTTGAATTATGAGCATGGTCTTCATCAAGTAAACAGAAGAACGATACAGGAAACATCTGCCATGCGATTTCTGTAATTATTGATGAAGACCATGTCAAAACAAATGTGTTGACAAATTCGGACACTGAAGCATCAACATTGGTCACTCATCTTGATGAGGCAAGCCCATTAGGAACTCAACCTGGTAAAAATTATCTAGAAAACTACTCAAAAGTGTGACCAGACGAACCCACAATAGCAAATGAAGAATCATCCACGAGATGAAAGGAGCTGCATTTCCAAAAATACTCAAAGAATGATAGTGGGATAACTGGTGCGCTTTTCCAATTTGATGTGCTTGCTCAGTTAGCCAATATCCCGGCTCACATAACACTTTATGAGTTACAGTGATTGTCGAAAATAACTAGAGATACATTAAGAGAGGCCTTAACTGACTCTGATGCCATTTTAGTCCAAATCACAGATTCGTCTATAGACACAGAGAATTCCTACCCTCGTTGCCATCAAGTGACAAAGTAAGTCCCGTGTGTTACATTTTCACCAGAGGACATGCAAGTAAAGAATATCAAGCATAACAAACATCTGTATGAGGTATATCGGTTCTCTTAAGGTGAACCGAATTCAGGTGGACCCAGGAACTGCTCTGACATTATCCCACTGAGATTGATGCAACTGCTTAGGATCTCGGTTAACTAATTGATGCCCACCAATACTACTATCTTCGATTTTAACTCTACTAGTAGTCATCCCCTGGGAAAAATCCATCTTCTTTGTTAGATTGAGAATTTGAAGTCATAATCTACATGCTATGTTATTGACATAGATACTTCATACAACATGCTCCTTCGGCGTCCCTAGATTCATGCCAATATGGTGGTTTCCTTGACTCTCCACCGATACATGAAGTACTGTGATGATCAGGAAATGGTTCACACACTGATTGCTAACAAACAACTTTTTAAGGGGTTGGAGAATTACTTTACGGATGTCATGCTATATAAAGACACTGCAGAGACATCTATGGGCTCAGCAGAAGATGCTGGAGCAGACTATGATAGCGGCAATGAAGCAGATGTTGAACCTAAACCAATGAATGAAGAAGATTTCAAGTTTAAAATAAATCCACTTGTAATAGGCAGTGATGTTCCTGATGTAGCCGATGCCACTAATGAAGCAAATGAATGGTTCATCAATGAACACATAGATTTCTCTTATGTTCCTGCTGTTGCTTCAGACTCTACACCGTCCTGTACTGTACAGAAGTAGAATGCATGTCAAAATGGGGAACTCTAGTAACCTTCCATTTACCAATATGGTAATCACTTACCATGCAGATCATGATACATAGTGCAAATGGGGCTATTTTTGATGTGCCCGCTCGATAGCCAGACCAACAACCAATAACATTCGGGATAGTAGAGTTACGACCCAAGCTAAGAATAGATAGTGAGAGTGACAATCAAGCGGCACCTCAATTTAGCCATTATGAACAAGTTTTTCATCAAATGACGAAGAAAATGGGTTACAACTTGACCCGTAAATAGGAGTTAAACTTTAGAAGAGGACGACAAGACCTCTTATATTCATTCATCCCGCAAGGAAAGAATCTCGACTATTACCACATAACTCGAAGGCGTTGGGGTATATTACTACCTCCGCATCTTCAGAAAGAGAGTGCCAGGAATCAACTGAATCGTATAATTTCAAAGAAATAGTTGAATGGGATTCCGATATCTATACAAGCACGGTGTTCCAAGCCCTTGCTGTAAACAAGCTGTCAGCAAGTTACGAAGAACTAGACAATGCCTGGGCTCATCACACGGATCTTCAATGGGATATCCAATTTGAGCAGCGAGAGCAACTAATGAAGATAAGGTGGTCCAAGTTAATATGGGGACCAAAGATAATCTGAAGCCCATCTTTATAAGTGAAAGTTTAACTTCTCAAGTGAAAGAGAATTTGGTACTCTTGATAAGAGAATATATTGACGTCTTTGCATGGAACTATGAGAACATACCTGGTTTAGACCCGCAAGTTGCTATGCACTGACTCAATATCAAGGTGGATGCTAAACCCGTGAAGCAACATCAAAGGCATTTTAAATCAAATTAATGGAGGCAATAGAGTCTGAAGTAAAGAAGCTGATAAATTTAGGGTTAATCCACGAAGAGCAACATCCAGACAGGGTAGCAAACATTGTTCCTGTGCCCAAGAAGAATGGCAAAGTAAGAATATGTATAGATTTTCGAAACCTCAATGCTGCATGACCGAAGGATGAGTTCCCACTTTCAATCACGGATGTCATGATTGATAAAACATGCAGGTTCGAACGGATGTCATTTATAGATGGTTTCTCGGGGTACAATCAAATTAAAATATATCCAGAAAACGAGAAACAAACTTTAGAACACTGCTCGGGATATATTGCTACATGATAATGCCCTTTGGATTAAAGAATGCTAGTGCTACTTACCAACGAGCCATGAGTATCATCTTTCAAGAATATTTGCATAAAACGATCGGATGTTATGTTGTTGATCTCACCATTAAAAGTAAGAAGAAAGAAGATCACTTATAATATTTAAGGGTGATGTTCGATATTATGAGGAAATATCAATTGAAGATGAACCCTACGAAGTCCTTTCTCGGAGTATCTAGTGGAAAGTTCTTAGGATTTGTAGTAACTTCGAAGGAAATCCACCTCGACTCTGATAAGGTTAAAGCGATAAAAGAAATGCAGTTATCATGGAACTTGAAGGAACTCATAGGGTTGTAGGGCAAGCTTGCTTATATCCGATAGTTCATAGCTAATCTATTGGGAAGATGCCAACCGTTTACAAAGTTAATGAAGAAGGGAGTTTCATTCATCTGGGATGAAGCATGCCAACAGGCTTTTGAAGACATTAAAGATCACCTCACAATGCTACTGTACTGATAACATATGTCTCAGGAAGCCTTTTCTCATTTACGTACAAGCAATGGACCATGCTCTGGGTGCCCTATTGGCTCAACATAACGAGCAGGGCAAAGAGGAGGCATTTTATTACTTGAGCCGAACAATGATCGGTGCAGAACATCGATATAGCCCAATCGAAAAAGAATGTTTGGCACTGGTGTTTGCAGTTCAAAAGATGCGACATTATCTAGCTAGACAAACAATACATGCCTTTTTCAGGTAAACCGACTAAAACTTCTTATGACTAAGTTAGGATCATTAAATGGCAAACTCGCAAACTAGGCATTGTTTTTGTCTCCCTATGATATGCATTTAATATCTCAAAAGGCAACAAAAGGCCAAGCCATAGCAGTCTTCCTTGCCAAGCACCCTATTTCGGAAAAATCCAAACTCCATGACAATATTCCGGATGAAGTTGCAGAGATCAATGCAGTATTAGAAGGACAGATGTGGCAACTGATCTTCGATGGGATAGAATGATGAGATGCAGCCAGTGTGGGGGTGGTGCTGGTATCTCCCCATAAGCACGTGGTACCTCAAGGGTATTCACTGATTGAGCTGTACACAAATAAGGAGTATAACACAATTATAGTTGGCCTTCAAATAGCTTGGCAGTTGAGGGTAAGACATCTCGAAGTATATGGCGACTCAAAACTAGTTGTTAATCAGATGACCGGGAAATATGAGATAAAGCATGAAATCTTTATACCATATCATCAAACAGCAATACAACTGGCCAATAAGTTCAAAGAATTTTACATTGATCATGTGCCAAGACATGAGAGTACAAACGTTGATGCCCTTGCATCATTAGTTGCAACTCTGGTATTACCCAACGGGTTAACCAAGCATGTTACCATCAGGGGAGCTGCGAACTTCTGCACCTAGACAAAATTATGGAAGCAGATGAAGTATGCCAAGTTGGAATAAAATTTGAACAGCAAGATTGGTGCTTTCTACTTGTAGACTATGTATTATACGACATCATTTCGGAGGACCCTAAAGAAGCTACCTTCATAAGAAACAAGGCAACCAAGTTCTATTATAACGCCATGTTGCAAACTCTATACCGAAAGTCTCATGACGGCATCCTACTTCATTTTTTGTCAAAAAGGAAAGCCCGAGAAGTGGATAAAGAAACTCATGACGGGACTTGTGGGGCCCATCAACCGGGGCTAAAACTCTAGGATCGCATCAGGAATACTTCTAACCCAAGATGATTACAGATGTAGTAGCATATACAAAGTGTTGTCATACTTGTCAAGTGCACGTAAATTTTATGCACCAACCACTAGAGTATTTACATATATCAACTTCTTGTTGGCCGTTTGAGACATGGGGTATGGATGTTGGCGAGCCAATCACTCCACCATTCTCTAAAGGATATCGACTCATTCTAGCAATAACCGACTATTTCTCCAAATGGGCAAAAACTGTCCCTATGAGGGAAGTGAAGGCGATGGACGTAGTTAAGTTCATTAAACATCACGTGATTTACCGTTTTGGTGTGTCCCGATGGATCATCCATGATAATGGACTACAATTCATCAATCAAGACTTCATGCGATTCTGTAATAAATCAAGGATTCAAGACGTAGCTTTGACGCCTTATAATCTGGCAGCTAACGGGTTGGCCGAGGCATTAACAAGACTATTGTAAAACTCCTCCAAAAATTTATTTCTTCAAGTCACCATGACTAGGATGAAAAGTAAGGAAAGTGTCTATGGGCTTACTGTACCACAGTACAAACCCCGACCAAATCCATGCCCTTTTCTTTAGTGTATGGCTGCGAAGCTGTTTTACCACTCGAAATCCAGATTCCATTCTTGCATGTGGCACTAGCCACAAGAATGACGACTAAAGAAAAATATTGACAACAGCTTCAAGAGTTGGAAGCTTTGGACAAAAAATATTTGAACGTGCAACAACAAATCGAGTTGTATCAAGCACGCATCTCAAGGGCGTTCAACAAGAAAGTTAAATAAAGAACTTTCAAAGAGGGAGACTTGGTCTTTACTTCCAAAAGACCAATGATCATAACCCACAAGACTAAAGAGAAGTTTGAACCCAAGTGGGAAGGGCCTTTTGTGGTGAAAACTGTTTACTCAAACGGAGCTTATCGTTAGATCAACCAAGACAGTAACAGAATGATGATGCCCATCAACGATAAATTTTTTAAGAAATACTACATATAATCATCTTGTAAAAAAAACTACCAAAATGGTTACATGTATATACACAATAAGTCTTGCTGCCCAATGTCATCAGAGTAAGGGGAAGAGAAATCAAAAAATTCTCGCCAATCCTATCATACTGGGAGTAAAAGTATGAAATTAATCGTCCAATGCCGAAAAAGCAAAGAGAAGAGGGAACGTTTGGCATTTAAGTCCAAACAAAACCCTTAACAAACTCATCATGCTAAGGAGAATAGTATAACTAGTCAAACGCAAATGGCGATTGGTAAAGGCATATCAAATCCGTTAATAGCTGCATATTTGCTAAAAATCCCACGACAAATTTATCACAATATCATTCTATAAGGATATATCATTGTCCAATATTGCAAAAGTAAAGGGAAGAGAATAAGTTTCTCGCCAACTCATCATGTTGAGGTAAAAATATGAACAACCCATAGCCATAAAGGCAAAGGGAAGAGGAAATCAAGTTCTCGACAACTTCTCATGCTGAGATAAAAGTATGAACCGCTCGATGCCAATAAGGTAAAGAGAAGAGGAAATCGAAATCCTTGCCAATCTATTATGATAAAGAGTAATGTGCAAACAATCCAGCACTTTCAAGGTAAGGGGCAAGAGGAGACAAAAATTCTCGACCAATCCTATCATACTGGGGGTAGAAACATAAAAATTAATAACCAAATGCTGAAAAGGTAAAGAAAAGAGAGAATGTTTGGCATTTAAGTCCAAGCAATACCCTTGACAAACTCCTCATGCTGAGGAAAATAGAATAACTAGCCCAACGTAAATGGTGATTGGTAGAGGCATATAAAATTTGTTAATAGTTAAGGATGTACTAAAAATTCCGTGGACTTGTCATGTTAAACTCTTTTATCTGACAGTAAAATTCAAACCATCTCACTCATATCACTTCAATACTATTAAACCTGTCATGTTAAACTCTTATCTCTGACAGTCAAATTTGAACCAGCTCACCCATGTCACTTCAATATGATTAAATATGTCACGTTAAGCTCTGATCTCCAACAACGAGTTTAGAACCATCACACACTACAACAAATAATCTCCTTTGTGATTCTAACCCGATAAAAGGCTTTGTCTGTCACCCAGATGAGTCACCCGATAGTCCTGACATGATCATCTTGCTATGTTTAACAGTACACCTCTACAAAACCCCATAGATATGTTTAATAGTATACCTTTGCCTATGGTTTATGACCTTAACCCGATCATCTTGGCATATTTAATAGTACATCTCTGCCAAAATCCCATAGGTATATTTAATAGTATACCTCTGCCTATGATTCTATGACCCTGACCCGGTTATCTTGGCATGTTTAACAGTATACCTCTGTCAAAACTCCATAGGTATGTTTAACAATACACCTCTGCCTATGGTCCCATGACCCTGACTCAGTCATCTTAGCATGTTTAACAGTATACTTTTGCGAAAATCCCATAAGTGTGTTTAACAGTACACCTTTGCCTATGGCCTGACCCAGTAATCTTGACATGTTTAACAGTACTCTTCTGCCAAAACTCCATAGATATATTTAACAGTCCACCTCTACCTATGATTTTTCGATCCTAATCCGAACATCCTAATTTTGTCTGTCAGCCGAATGAGTCACTCTTTGGTCCTAATCTGAACTCGCTTGTTAGCCAAACGAGTTACTCTTTGATCCCAAACTGATCATTTCTGCTCTGTCTGCCAACCAGATGAGCTACTCTGTGAACTAAACTCCATCATACTTGCATCACAATCAAAACACTTTGTTTGCTAAGGTGTTCCCACACCCTTAGTAAGCTTCCATTCTTCATCGTCCCATTCACCATTCCCAAAAGAAAATCCAATCACCAAGTTCAGTCCCAATAATATTGTCATCTGAGTATCACAAAACATTTATTCATTCCATCATTCTGTACTATTTGTCAAGAAGACTAGAAATAATGCAACAAGATTAAGAGGCAAAATAAGACGTTTCTTTATGTATGAAAAAAAGAAGAAAGAAAGTACAAAGTGTGTAAAAAAATGAGAAAAAAGAAGAAAGAAGAGATACAAAGGGGAGTTCTCAATGTTCTGCAGGAGCTCTTAGCCTCTCCTCCACTTCTCGCAAGCACTTCGAACAAGCTTTTTCAGCAGCAGCGGTGGTTTGATGACGTAACACATCCTCATTGAGGATAAGGCATTGTGCTACTTCAATGCGTACGATCTCCAATGGCTTGTTCTGCATAGCCACTTCCTACTGTATCTATGCTTACTGGTGATTTAATGCCTCACGGCGTTTCATAATCTCATTAAACTTCAGCTCTTCAGCTTGAATGACAGCCTGGGCAATGGTAGTAGCCTCACGAGAGCGGGAGATATTGTTTTGTGTGGCCTCCATCTCAAGTTCAGCCTGCTTAAGCTCATTGCCTATCCCATTCAGAATATTGGTCAAGTCTTAAAGCTCTCAAGAGCATGCCTCTTCTTTCTTCTTCAACTCTTCTTGGACAAGATGCAATTCAGTGCGAGCTCGGGCAACCTCAATATCAATGATAGCAGATATGTGTTAGCCCGACGCAAGTTGCTCAGGTTCTCCAGATAATGGTCCAGTACTTGAAGACGTGCATGGTAGAAAGAAGCCCGATCAGGACCGCTGATCCTCTCGACATATTCAATGTAACTCAGCAAAATCAGATAGCCTAAATCTTAAGTCCTGGCTAGCCAAAATCAATGATATGCAATGATTGAGCAGCTGGTGGAATCCGCTAGTGAAGCGTTGCAAGAAGTCTTCCATAAGATCGTCTAGACGTGCCAGAGGCAAGAGAGGCGCCATTGTTGCAACAGTAGAGGTCATGACTGGAGGCGGCTAAAGAGAAATGGGCGGATGCAGGAACCCTGTCAGATGAGGATCCAGGGTCTGCAAGAGAATACCGAAATACCGACATAAGAGCGATTGATAACAGGTGAGGCAACCTCATCAGCAATAGTAACACTAGTCCTAGTAGGTGCTGTCTCAAATGGTGGATTCTCCTCCAAGACATTCCCCATAGCTGAAGCACCCTCGAAGGAGAATACGAGAGATGTGTTCCAATACGCAGGCACAACTCGTGGCTTTGTTGCACTCCCTCTCTCTATATGGGTACTCACAACCGTCGATGGGGTGACAATTGCAGTGATTGGAGGAGCTTGAAAGGGAATAGGGGTTCTCGCTGAGGAGCCACCTGCTTCGGCCGAAGTAGCAGGCATCGACAAAGGCAAACTGATGGCTGCCATACCTGTATTGATAACAAATACCCTTTAAAAGACCAACGCTTTGATAAAATAAAGTAATAGGGATATGAGCTATAGTGATTAAGCAAATACCTATCGTGGTGACACTTGAAACTGTGGTGCCTTCCGAACCTGCCTGTTCCATATCTTCAGAGTGGAGGTGCCTGTACTTGCCAGTGGAAGGTTTGAAATAATCAGTGTCATATGCACTGATATTACTATAACCACCACCAACATCACGATTCAGACTGCTTAAACCAGAATAATCTATTAAGTCAGGCGAGCCCGATTGAGCCGAAGCTGAATGCACCCTGGAAGAGCTGGCCCCTAGATACCAAGAAAATAAAAATAAAAATAAGATTATGCTATAAAAAGATTGCTAAAGCAAAGGAGTTGGCATATTTATTATCTGGAGAAACTAGTCCAGTAGTTAGATTACAAGATGGCATTGAGATAAAAGGCACTAGAACCAGCGGAGAAGTAGGAACGTTAGCCGCTTGAGATGCAAGCACAAGCCCTGCAGGAGCGTTAGCGGTTGGTGGCAGCGTGTCGTGTTCTGCGACAGCTGGCTCTGATACAACAATCCCTAGCACTTGACTTGCACTCTTTGGCACATGGTCTGTCGTTTCCATCACCGAGGGTACCATTTCTTGAATAGGTGCCACCACTTTGGGTCTTGGATTATCATCCGCAACCACGACTATTGAAGGAGTGGGAACATGTCAAGATTTCTTCTTCGTTTTCCCTCTCGAAGGACCAACCTCACTGGCTCGAGATCTTTTATGGATAACACCCCGAGTAGTGACACCGACAGGGAGTTCTTCACCGTGAACCTCTATCCCTTGCACTGCAACCACAACCTCTACTCCTAGTCCTACAACCTCAGCTTCCCTGGCTTCTACCCCTTCACCCTCTCTCGTTGTTGCCTCGTCTCTAACTCTGGCAGCTCCTTCCTCATCCTCAGCTTTGTCATCATTCTTTAAGTTAAGAAACTTATCCATGCCTCTAAGACGAGTTCTTTTTGCACTTCACTTCCTGGGATAGTAAGCTTCAATCTCTTTCATGCAATCATGGTTAATGCAGAAACTTGTGATGGCGTTGGTAACATGATACCAAGTACAGAAACCAAAAAAAGAGATAAAATTGGCGTCTTGTTGGCAAGAGGAAATTGGGCACCGGTACCGCTAGCACAAAAGCAATACCAAACTCAGGCTCCTTCAAAAAGGTCGCCTTGGAAACCAAGCTTCTGATTTGAGTTCCCTACATACAGTTGAGAGTAACTGAATTGATGGGTGAACCGGCTTGGGAGATACGGCTCTATGTGGCAAGTCATTCCTTGACGATACACCATGTGTTCAGGATGAATATTGATAAGTCACCAGAAGCAGTCAGAAGACAGCATTATAAAGTCATCAGGCGCTCGAACATCTTGAAACTCATCCCTGTAGTTACCACCTAGAAATTCTGGGAAGCTTCGATAGATCTGGTAACTTCGATGACTCCAAGGGTTCTATGAATGACTAACATATAATAGCTCGTCCAGTCGGAATTCTCATACCTTTCTACATATGACAAGTTGGCTGATTCTTTAGAAGTCGAGGCTGTCATTAGACTTGGATAGTGAAGCACAAACCAGGCCATTAGATAAGTACATGGAAGCTCAACCCGAGGATTTGGAGTTTTGTAAACTGTCTCCCATTCGTCATTGACAAACGTCTCCACCTTGCTGGATTCAGAATGGAGTTCTCGCAGGCCATTTAGGAGGCTGCAAAGTATAGCTGGGAGAAGACTGAGAGATTGTTCATGAGCTAAGAGCAATACTGATTATACTACGTCAATGGTGATGGCCTCCTTACGAAGAGAAGACACAACGCATATCTTGAGCCAAAGCATTAGGAACCCAGTGATAAGCCCTCTATTGGATATCCGATGTTTAGCTTGGTAGTGGAAACTCTCAAACTGTGAACCCACTTTAAACCCCTCTTCATCAGATTCGGCCTGTATGATGTCATCACTCAAGCCTTTGTCTTGCCACTTTAATGCTGACTTGATCTAGGTTATGAAAGAGATAGAATGTCCAAGTCTTCTGCCTGACCCCTTGACCTCTCATCCCAGAGATCTCGGTGCAAATTCTAAAGTGGAAAGTATATCCCCATAGGTTTCATATACAGAGATATCCTTCTCACTTAGTTGATTCAGTTCCTCGAAAGTCAGTACGTATTCTTTGTATGGTAACTCCCCCATCGAGAATAGTGAGACTTCAAACATTTCGTGGAGAGCGAAGCCTAACTCCCTCACTGGAGTGAAGAAGGTACCTGAAGACGGATTGCACATCTCAAGGATACTATACAAATGATAGGCATTGTGTGGAAAACCGAACTGGATGTTTTTGATTGCTTTGTAAAGTCCAAACTCCTGCAAAATGTTTCCGAAAGCGCCTAGCATAAAATCTACCATTCTGCTCCAACACATGTTCTCTGTCAAATGAATCCAACCCATAGTTTTGAAATTCTGAATAGGATACTGGCCTTTGGCAGAGAGATTTGTTAAGAAAGGTGTTAGCTTTGCACGGAACCTCACCAATAGGGTAATTCTTATTGAATCTCCCTGGAAGTAGCCTAGTAATAAACCTACTGGGGTCATCTTGATAAGCATTCAGAGTACCAAAGTTACCCATTGCTATGCCATCCTAACCCCTTGTGATACTCCAAGATGTTTGATGAGAATTAGAGAGCCCCTGGAGAAAAGACAGTGGGTAGCTCCTTGCCATGTCTGGCAAAAACATCCTGAAATCGTCTATCTCCCGAAGCCATTTGTGTCCATCTACATACAGCGCTTCATCTAATGTCTCGACATGATCTCCAAAAAGAAAAGAGGATTTCTCCAATGAATGACGATTTGACCCTCTAAGAGAGTGTCAATGATCAATTCTCGGAGTGTTGCCGGGTTGCTTTGGAAAAACTTCTCGACACGATCCTTGCTGCTACTAGGCATATATGTCGGCACAGGCTCCTTGAAGCAGAACTAAATGGTGCTATTGGCCCCTCCTCGATAACCGAAGTAGTTGCACTTGGGGAGTGCAACATCAGAATAGTCAACTGCCAAAGACGAAAAAAATGCAAAAGTCAGAAGGATTCACAAAGAAGCAAAAAAAATTTTCTAAGTCCTGATACATGCGAGGCTAAAATAGCCTCGCGTAAATAAAGAAGGCTCGCGAGGCTAAAGTAGCCTCGCATGAGCAGCAAAGGCAAAAAAAGGGCAAACATGCAATTCACGCATTTGTTAAAAAAAAATAGTTCCTAATACGAGGCTATAAGTCTTGTGCAATCATTTACGATGCGAGGTTGCTCTAGCCTCGCTTGGCACAAGGCATCTAGTTTTGGACTTGAGAGAAAAGAAGTTGCAACGGCTTCACACCATAGTAGAATAAATGAAGTTTTAATAGCTTCACGCGAGGCTATCCTAGCCTCGCATGGTAGAGAATACCTCAGTTTCGAAATCCAAAATTCAAGATAATCATAATTTCGCTATCAATTGGACGCGAGGCTATCTTAGCCTCACATATAAATTGAACGTGAGGCTATCCTAGCCTCGCATAGTATGGAGTCTTGGCCGGCCAAAGTCTCTAGAAAAGAAGTTCGCCAGCCAAAGTTTGGTAGGTTTATCTCCGATGGGACGGGAAAATGCCACCGCTGACAACACTGGAGCGTTTGATATGCTACTACGGCTTGAAGGCGAGCGCCTAGAAGCCATGAGAAGAGAGAATTTGGCAAAAATCTGAAGAACTGGAAACAAAGGACTCTTTGGGTTCTCTGGAAAATTGAAGAAGAAGAATAAGAAGAGTTGAAAGTATCTTAAATAGGTGGAGCGCCCATTTTGAAACGGGCGGTCCAGATCCAAAGTGCAAATCACGAGGGAAGCTCAAGAGTTGGTTATCTCGCAAGGCTATTGGCCGCACAGATGAACAGATGAATGCGAGGCTACCATAGCCTCACGAGAGACAAGAGCAAATGCAGAGACAAGAGCAAACGTAGAGATAGGAGCGAAGAAATGGGAGACTAGAAGGAGAGATCCAAAGTGTTGCAAAATTTCACTAAGATATGGAAGCAAAATTTTTAAAACTTTAGAGGAAGTCTTGTAGAATGAGAAAAATAGAGTAAGGTTTGCGAAGGGAAAATAGCCCCACAAAATACAAAGTTACTTCAACCTCGCACGACGCGAGGCTGGCCATAGCCTCACACGCCACGAGGCTGACCTCAGCCTCGCGTGCCGTGAGGCTTGCTCTAGTCTTGCGCTCTGCGAGGCTTGTCCTAGCCTCACGTGCCGTGAGGTTAGGAGGCCTTGCCATCCATAGATTCTAGATGAGATTCTGGTTAAGATTTTGATCAAATTCTTAACTAATTTGGGTATAAAATCAAGAACATATACAATGAATCTCGTGGCCAAATCTAATCAAATGAGAAACCATATATTTGATAAAGATTACAAAGAGATTCCATCTTTATTTATATGGAAACTATTATAACAACTTCATATCTATCAATAGCCATATGAAAAGACTCAAAAGGGACCTTTGGCAGAATCTCTCTCGCGCAAGAACATACGGTGTTTCTCGACTAGTAGCTAAATGGAAAAGCTGCCTCTAAAAATCTCCACCATCGTCACTTTCAATATCAGATCGTCAACAAGAGTCGAAACAGACCTCATACCTACTGAAAAATCTCACAATCTTCTGTAAAAGAGAGCGACGTTCTATAAGTCCTCCCATATTGTTTGTTTTATTTTTCTCATTCATTGTAATCGATTGAACTATTGTAATCTTTTTAATGACAATGAAAAGAGAATTGAATTTCACTGAAAACACACTGTCCAACTAATGATCAGTTCCCAAGTTCTAATGTGGGTGCATATTAATATCCAAATGCCACCAATTTTGGGAACAACCAAGTTAAACCCCCTATAGCGAATCCTTCCTATCCACCGCAAAGGTAGTGATAGATAGTTGAAGTTACTTGAGAAGAAAGTGGAGAATCTTCTCAAGAGTACTACTAACCTTGATACCCACATGCAAGAGTTCATGAAAGTCTCTACACAAAATAAAGAGAGGCTCACCAATTTCACACAAAGGATAGATGAATAGTCGAGTGCTTGTCAACATTATATAAAGAGCATAAAACTGCAGCTTGGACAATTAGTCGCTCGGATGAGTGAGTGACGGTCAGAACTTTTTCATGCGAAACTTTGACAAACCCCAATCCAACTAATCTTAATATGTATGGTCACACATTCACTAATGTTATACCATACACACGCTCAAATCTGACAAAGAAGTAGCAACCATATAGCTATGCTCCCAATCCCTCTCCAACCATTTAGCAAGCTATAACTCCATCCTCACCATCTCCATTATCTCTTCACTCTACTTGTCCATCTCCTCCTCTATCATCTCCGTCTCAATATGATGATTCTGTACCTAAGCAGAAATTTTTATATCCAAAATGGCTCAAGAGGCTCTCATCTCAAGTAGAAAAGATTCTAGAAATATTTAAGTAAGAAAATGTCAACATCCCACTTCTTGACATCATTCAACAGGTTCGCTCTTATGCTAAGCTACTCAAAGATTTGTGCACTAAGAAACAAGCTAGAAACGTTCCAGAAAAGTCTTTCTTGATATTAACATATGCCAAATTCTATCTAACTTCATACTTGTCTAGTACAAAGGTCCATGTTTCCCACAATCTTATGCATTATTTGGAACACTGTGTTAGATAGGGCATTGCTTGATCTAGAGAAAAGTGTCAACTTGCGTCCCTATATTATATATCAACTAGTGTAGGTAAGTTTCAACTTATCAAGATCACACTACAACTTACTGATTTCTCGATGAAGAGACTCATTGGCATAGTTGAGAATGTTTTCATTAAGGTTGACGAGTTCATATTTTTAGTTAATGTTATCGTTATGCAAACAGAACCGACCTCTAACCTACGGAGTCAAACTCCCATTCTCTTAGGTAGACTCTTATATGTAACTCCAAATACTTTAACTAGCTATAGGATTGGCTTAATGAAGCTCTGATTTGGGAGTATGACAGTCGTGTTAAATATTTTTAACATGGATAAGCAATCACAAGTTCACTTACCGATGTTAATGATGTGATAAATTACTGCAAGCGTACAGTGTCAGTTGTAGCGCTATACAGGTCATCCCACAGAGATTTTAAGTGTTTTGCACTTTTTACAATTTTTTTAGTTCTAGTGGATTAACTATGAGTTTCTAGATCGAGAGAAGATTAGTTTTAAGTTCTAGAGGTTAGTTTAGGATCTCGAATCCATTAGAATAATAGCCTAACAATGAATTATCTCTTTCTTCCTAATTTATAATTATGCACGGTTAAGTAACATATTAAAAAGGTGATTTTTTTTAATTTGATTTTAATCAAGTGCTTCTAAGTATAACCTATCAAGTGATGTGCAAATATAAACCATTAAAGATAACACCTTTCTCAAAAACAAATCATATCAAGTAGAAATTCTTATAAACAAAAGAAAAGAAGTAAACTTTAAACCCTAATCTAAGAATAGGCTATCAAAAGACGAACTTAAGTATAACCTATCAAAGAAATTAGATTTACAAGTTTATCCAATTTAATTTATTTATAGGAAAATCTTTATTGATAATTCTAAAAATAAATAAAGAATAAGAATTCCAAACTTCATCTAAACATAGATTATCAAAATATTAATTAATCATAATCTATCAAAGAATTATGATTTGTGAATTCTATCTTTTATTTTTTATAGAAAAATCATAATTTTATTTCTTTTTTGGAAGAAGATGAGATAAATCCATATTAGATATGTTAAACTAACTTCATCTACATCCTAGTGCTAAAGAAAATTAGCTACCCATTTTCCTAATAAGCAAAATCGAATTTTTATTCATGAACACAATAAAATCTAATTTAGAAATCAATAAAACCTAAACTAGAAAGCAATTATCTCCATCTAGAAAGCAAATAAAGAATTAAAAGCAATGGCTTACCTCTAGAGTACGGTATTGTGGTCGCCACCCCTTCAGCAAAACCCTAATTTTATTAATTTAAAACGAGTACAAAACTTTAGGATTCTCTCTAGAATACAAGGATACGGCCAATATATAAGTTTCGGAAGTCAAACACTAATTTTAGCGAAACTGAAACACTATAAAATTACAATAAAGCCACGAGAGAAAAATCAGGTTGTGGGGCCAACATTGGACCGCCATTTAGCTGCACTTACAGCTAAATAGCGTCTAAATTAAAGAAATAATTTATTATTTTTCTTTCTCGAGAGTATTTTCTCCTTTTGAGTTTATTTTGATGACTGTATTACACTTTTACTTTCTGCATCATCGTGGTCTCATAATCTTGCTCACTTTAGAAATTTTTCGGATTTTAATTTCCTACTCCAACTCTAATTTCATGCCATCTCCTTGTATGAATCGAATTATCTGAAAAAGACACTAAAAATACCCGAGTAGTATTTATTTATATACAAAAATAGAAAAAGTATGGGAGGAAAAATACAATATATGATACTTATCGTACCTCCACACCTATCTTTTGCTAGTTCTCGAGCAAAATCTAAATCTAAAAAAAAAAAAAAAAAATCCTAACTCACTTTCGCAGGAATTGCGATTGCACTTATCACGTGCAACAAGCCTTTAAACTCCTAGATTACCCTAGTGGACGAGTTGTGTCTCGTGAGGGTTTGCAATGAATATACCCATAAAATTCATGAAGAAAATAGGTTAATGAATAATGAAAAGAAAAATAAGGATAACTGAAAATCAAGAAAATAAAAAATTTATACAAAAGGAAAGAAAAATCTTTTTTTAATGATATTTTCATCAATTAATCTCACTAATATACAAACTCAAGAACACATTTAAATTATCAATTTTCAAATTGAGCGTCATATCAGATACACTTATCATTTTAATTAAAAATTTAAATCCTATCTTTCAATACCTACTAATAGATAATCCATTGACTCTTATACATCTATGTGCACATGTGATAATATACTTTGGTTTTGAACTCCAACTGTAACTCATGATTCATCTCCTCTCTCATAACAAATTTTTTTTCTTTTTTTTAGAATATTTCACCTTTCATGCGAATATTCACTCTTACTTAGGCATAACGTACCCGATTACTCGGTTCATACTCTTTTCTTTTTCTTTTTCTTTTTTTTAGAATATTCCATCTTTCATGCGAATATTTACGCTTACTTAGGCGCAAAGTATCCGATTACTTGGATCATACTCTTTTTTTCACTCTTAAGACTATTGTCTTAATACCAGGTGCACCACATTATTTTATCACTCTCGAGACTATTGCCTTAATACCAGACTCACCCCATTATTTTATTCTCACTTTTTTCTCTTCTTTTTTATTCTTTTTTCTTTTTTTCTGTTTAGAGAGAGAAGACTTACTCAATCGTTATCATTTTTGTCCTTAACCTAATAAACTACTTTGAAGTGAAAAATAGATGTATATTTGTCTCAAAACAACTGTTAGCGATATTTATTTTTTGAATTTTAATCTTTTTCATAAAATTTAAAGTGTATCATCCAATATACTCTCCTATCCGATTTCAAATATAAATTTGTTCCTTTATCTATATTAGGTTGATCTATTGATAAAAATACATAAATTATTTTTTTAGTTTTTTAATTATTTTTTCAGTTAGTTACCCTAAAAACTACCCAAAGTGTAAAATAAAGAAACCCAAAAATCTAAAAATAAAAAATAAAAATCCTAAAATAAAAAATCCTAAAAATCCTAAAAAAAATAAAAATCTCCTAATCCACTCCCCCACACCTAAACTTGTGTATGCCCTCATACACAAACTAAGTATGATAAAATAAATATGAAAACTATTATACAAATACTATACATATAATGAAAGTCGCAAAAGTTACGATCTCAATATCATCACCCTATTAACGCATGGAAAGCGGTTACGACCTCTCGATTGTTTCCCACTTTCATAGTGTGTGCATTTTAAACGTGAAGTGGATGCATTATTATGTCTCATCAACCTCCAAAGAGTCACGAAATTACCTATCTATAGTTTATGTCATCCTCATTTTTTCTTTGTCCACATGTAAGCATTAACAATTGGGTTAAAGAATTCTTTATTATAAACCTGCCAATCATCGTTAGTAACAAGCATACATGTAGAAATATCATGAGGTGAGAAGAGTGCTATATGATCAAGTGAACGTCGTGGTGGCTCTTCTAACTCACGAAGTAATGCGAGCTTATCTGCAAACAAATTTTCAAAAGTTTGCTCATAAATCAATGGCACACTTGCACAAGTATCATCATACATAAAATCAGTATGTGCCAATTCTTCTAATAATATGAGCTCATCTTTGAACAATTGCTCAAATGAGGGTTCATCATCAGTGCAAGAGGTCGAATAAGAGTGCAAATTATGAACTATGTTAACCTCAATGAGAGAGCTCGTTGCGTGCTCATCCATATTAAATATGTTCAAGCCACAGTCATATTCCCAAACGATAATTTCATGAGGCCACTCCTACAATCAATTAATACATTTGATATTGCAAGGAATGGTCTACCCAAGATAACGGAAATTTGATTTCGTGGATTGGAGATCGGCTCAGTTTTTAAGATAATGAAGTCTACAACAAAGATAAACTCACCGACCTTAATGAGCACATCTTCAACCATACCAAGTGGTCTCTTGATCGAACGATCAGTTAGCTGTAATGTGATTTTAGTAGGTTGAAGTTTTTCTAACCCCAATTGCTGATAAACAGTGTAAAGAAGCAAGTTGACACTTGCCCCTAAATCAAGCAATGCCCTATCAAATGTAGTGTTTCCAATGGTACATGAGATTGTAGGAGAATCTGGATCTTTGTACTTAATAGGCAAAGAGTTGGAGAGGATATGTGATATATTTGCAGTAAGAAAAACTTTCTCAGGAACATTTCTTGCTCGTTTCTTAGTACACAAATCCTTGAGAAATTTAGCATAAATAAGAACCTGTTGTATAATCTTAAGCAGTGGAATATTAACCTTCACCTGCTGAAATATTTCAAGAATCCTTTCAACTTGCGGTGAAGGCTTCCTAAGCCGATTGGCATATGGTGCTTTCGGGTTAGGAACAAGTTCTTCCAAATGAGTTTGTGACGGTGATGGAGGTGATGGAGATGGTTGTAGAGAAAGGGGTGGAAGAGATGATGTAGCCTGCGAGATAGTAGGAGTGGGATCAGGGGGCATGACTACATTATTGTCCACTTGCTTGCTAGATCTAAGCATGTGAATGGCATAGCATTTGTGGACATGCGACTGATTGGAATTTGAGGAACTAGCATTGGGGTTCATTATGGATTGACTTGGGAAGGTACCGTGGCCACGTTCACTCATCTGACTCGCTAATTGTCCAACCTGCTGCTCTATATTCTTTATAGATTGAGAGTTCACGAGCAGTTGCTGACCTGTACTCTAAATAAAATTATTTGACACTTTCATAAGATTTTGCATGTACGTGTTAAGCTTGGACTGAGACTTGAGAAGATTTTTAACATTTTTCTCAAGTGATTGAAATCGCTTTTCTTGATCATTACTAAACCCCTATTGTGGATATGAGTGGTTTTGTATAGGTGGTCTATTCTGGTTATTCACATGATTTGACGCGTTTGGGTGTTGATAAGCACCCATATTTGGTTTTGGGAACTGTCCAATAGCTGGAGGCTGCATGTTAGGGTTAGGGGCCCCCTGATATTGCCCTTGACCCCATGATAGAATTGGATGGTTCCTCCAGTCAGGATTGTATGTAGGAGTGTAAGGATTGTTCATTGGACCTTGATACAAGGCATTAGCCTGCTCAAGTGTGGGACCCATTGAATTTATTAATAGTGGACACTCCTCCATAACATGATTCGGAGTTCCGCAATTAAAGTATGTGAGACTTTGGATTTGATTTACTTAACCAGCCTGTGGAGTACGAGTAATCTCCAATGCCTCGATTCTCCTCATAAGGGCTGCAATCTTAGTTTCGGCAGCCATAGAGTTGTCAACGCTATGGATCCCACCCTTATGTATAGAAGTTGATGCACTGGACTTCTCAGCGGGACTCTCCCACTGCATAGTCTTCCACGATAGGTCCTCAAGAAAGTCCCATGCTTCATCCTCATTTTTCCTTATAAACTCCCCCTGATACATGGACTTAAGAAGAGTTTTGGATGTGTAATTGAGTCCTTCGTATACGATTTGATACAACCGCACTTTTCTATCGCATGGTGGGGGCACTGAGCTAAAAGGTCTCTGAACCGTTCCAAGTATTTCTAGAAGGGTTCTCCCGGTACTTGACGTAATTGATTGATTTGATTTCGTATCTTTGCCGTCTTATGCATGGGATAATACTTCTTAAGAAACACCGTAACGAATTCATCCCAAGTAGTGATTGAATCAGTAGGCATATTGTACAACCACTTCTTGGTATTATCCTTGAGTGCAAACGGAAAGAAGCGAAGCTTAATTTCATCCTCCGATAAGTATTGCAGTTTTATCATCACTCATACTTCCTGAAATTCACTGATAAAGAGATATGCGTCCTCTAAATCAGAACCAGTGAATTTAGGAAGCATACTGATGTACTACGGCTTCAATTCATAGTGATTACCCGCTGCATGTGGAAATTTTATGTAGGAAGTGATATGCGCAACGGGTGATATCGATCCTAAAGGATCGGGATCGGCTAGTCCATTTTGTCTCTCATGAACAAATTTGATCTCACAAGTCGACCAAATTGATCACGGGTCCAATATGGCATGAACCAGTTACCGTGAGTGTATGCGTGAATTTCCTAAACTAATGCAAAAAGTAGGTGTGGTGGAGATAAAAACGGTGGAATAGATATGATCAAATAAAAAATATGATTCCTACAGTTTCTAATAATTTTTTTTGGATTTCTTTACAAAACAAGGGAACCAAAATATAGAACTAGAGAAAATTTGGGCTTAGAAGTTACCAGAAGAGCCGCTAAATAGCGGTTTTGGCCACTGAATAGCGGCCATACCAGAGAGTTTAACTCTCTGATTTTTGCTGCACAGATCTGAGGCTTCGTCGATCCTTTCTGTCTTCCTGTATCTGCACTTTATAGTCCCTGCACACTCAACACACACTGTTAACCCATAAAACGTTAGAAAAAGAAAGAAAAAGACCGTCGATCTCCGGCAACGGCGCCAAAAAATTGATGTGATAGATTACTGCAAGCGTACAGTGTCAGTTGTAGTGCTATACAGGTCGTCCCTCACAGATCTTAGATGTTTTGCACTTCTTACTATTTCTTTAGCTCTAGTGGATTATCTATGAGTTTCTAGATCGAGAGAAGATTAGTTTTAAGTTCTAGAGGTTAGTTTAGGATCTCAAATCCATTAGAATAATAGCCTAATAATGAATTATATCTTTCTTCCTAACTTTTTAATTATGCGGTTAAGTAACATATTAAAAAGGTGATTTTTTTTAATTTGATTTTAATCAAGTGCCCCTAAGTATGACCTATCAAGTGATGTGCAAGTATAAACTATCAAAGATAATAACTCTCTAAAAAACAAATCATATCAAGTAGAAATTCTTATAAACAAAAGAAAAGAAGTAAATTTTAAACCCTAATCTAAACATAGGCTATCAAAAGACCGAACTTAAATATAACCTATCAAAGAAATTAGATTTACAAGTTTATCCAATTCAATTTATTTATAGGAAAATATTTATTGATAATTCTAAAAATAAATAAAGAATAAGAATTCCAAACTTCATCTAAGCATAGATTATCAAAATATTAATTAATCATAATCTATCAAAGAATTATGATTTGTGAACTCTCTCTTTTATTTATTTATAGAAAAATCATAACTTTATTTCTTTTTAGGAAGAAAATGAGATAAATCCATGTTATATCTATTAAACTAACTTTATCTACATCCAAGGACTAAAGAAAATTAGCTACCCATATTCCTAATAAGCAAAATCGAATTTTTATTCATGAACACAATAAAATCTAATCTAGAAAGTAATAAAACCTAAACTAGAAAGTAATTATCTCTATCTAGAAAGCAAATAAAGAATTAAAAGTAATGGTTTACCTCTGGAGTACGGTATTGTGGCTGCCACCCCTTCAGCAAAATCCTAATTTTATTAATTTAAAACGAGTACAAAACTTCAGGATTCTCTCTAAAATACAAGAATACGGCCAATATATAGGTTTCGAAAATCAAACCCTAATTCTAGCATAACTGAAAAACTACAAAATTATAACGAAGCCATGGGAGAAAACTTAGGTTGTGGGGCCAACATTGGGCTGCCATTTAGCTTCATTTACAGCTAAATAGCAGCTAAATTAAAGAAATAATTTATGAATTGTCTTCCTCATAAGTATTTTCTCCTTTTGAGTTTATTTTGATGACTGTATTACACTTTTACTCTCTGCAGTATCGTGGTCTCGTAGTCTTGCCAACTTTAGAAACTTTTCGGACTTTGATTTCCTACTCCAACTCTGATTTCATGATATCTCCTTGTATGAATCGAATTACCTGAAAAAGACACTAAAAATACCCAAGTAGTATTTATTTATATACAAAAATAGATAAAATATGGGAGGAAAAATACAATATATGATACTCATCAGTTAACATAGTTTGAACCTACTTTATTGACTGCTTTAATCCCACTTTATTGGCTATTTTGAACCTACTTTCAAGCAAATCTTTAAAGATGAGCTCACTTTTTTAGACGAGTTGGCGCATACCAACTTTATGAATAGCGAAAAATATATGGAAGTGCTAGTTACTAGTAAGCAAAGATTTGAGGATCTATTCGCTAAGGAGCTCGAGTTACTTTGTGAGCTTGTAGGGCCAACACACTTTACATTCTATAAATCTATTCAATCATAATGAGTTTTCACTTTTCATGATGCTTCCACATGCATGGTATTTTAGATAATAATAAGCATGATGTGGTTCTTGAAAAATAATTTAAATAATTATTACAAATTTAATGTACAAAAAGGAAAAGAGAGGAAGATGTAAGAGGCCTAAATATAATGACCCATAAAAAAGTAGTTTTAGAGTACACTAATACACCTGCTATATGGTTACAATGTACACATTGGGAAAGTAGAAAGTTGTAGAGAAGTCGTAACCACTTTCCATGTATTAATTGGACGAGTTCAAAGGGATATTGAGATTGTATACATATTTTGTATTTTACTTAATTTTTATTTGTACACTATATTTTGAATTTTGAATTGATGTAGCATAATTTGTACACGATTTGTGAGTTTTTATTATTTTACTTAAAATTTAAGTTCTCCCTCTCATTCAATCTCTTCCAAAAATAATAGCTTACAAAAACAGTGTATATAAGTGTTTTTTCAACTTCAAAAAATATTTCAAATGATTTTTCCAAAATTTAGGGACTGTGTTTTCATGCAGGCGAGTTGCAGCCTGCAATCCGTATATTATTTTCAGGTTTTTTTTGGGTCTAGAGGGACCTCTATGTCAATTATGTGCTACTGGGGGTTTTACCAAATTTTGCAATCCTATTTAAATCCATTGAGATCCCTTTTCATCTTTACCTACCATCAGCACAGACCCCCTTCTTTAGGTCCAGAATTTCTAGAACCCTCGCCAACTCTAGCATCGTCATATCCAAGAAGCCAACTGCTAGAAACTTTTATTTTACCGACACCTAGTGGGAATTGTCTCCAGATAGTGGTCAGATTTTAGAATCTCTCTCTAACATTTCAGGGGAGATATGTGATTACGAGTGAAAAGTGTGATAACTTCAGTATATCTTGTGCATTCCTAATTTAATTTTGATGATTAATACAAGCAATTAATGATAAATTATTTATATTATTCAAACGCTCTACTTTAATATTTTATAGTATTTTATGGTCTTTTTGAAGGGTTCTAGGTGAAAGGAAATAAAAAAAAACAAAGTGTATAGTGCATTTTAGCCCAGATCTATAATTGACAGGCTTAGCTATCGGTAACCCTCTGGTGGTTGTTGACAGCCGGCCATAAAAGTAGACTGTAAATTTTAGTCAAAAGGTGTTGCTGTACTGCTGTTGATGTAGATTTGGATAGTCATGACAGCTGAAGCATGATAGAATTTCCTTTTAAATAAAATTCTTGTTAGGGTTTTTGAGAAGCTATATATACTCAATGTAAGTGAGAGTTTAGAAAGGCCTATGAATGCAATTTTTGTTTTGGTTTCTAGTTTTAAAAGAGAGATTTTTTGAAGAATAGTTTTTATACTCGTTCATGGTTATTAATAAAAAAAAAAATCTTTTGTTTAATTTTTGATGTCTATAATAAGTATAAGTAGCTAATTCTCTGTGTTGGTGCAAATGAGATAACAAATCGTAAATGATTTACTGGTATGTATTTATTGTTTAATATGTTTAATTATTTTATATTAAATTGATATTTTTAGTTTCCTACTATCTTGTTAGATATTAATTTTTTTTTGAGCCTTTGATGATGTATAGTTTGATGATATATTTGTTATTTAGTTTTTGATATATCATAAACTCTTTAGCTATGGTGTATATTTAGATTTTAAACAATTATTTTTATTATTCATATGTCATGCTTAGATTAACTCAAAACACATATAAGATTAATTGAGAGAAATACCAAAATATCAAGTTAACAAGTTTACAACTTTATTTGTTTATATATTTTAAAGATATATTTTCCGGCTGTATGAGACCATGTGATCTATACAACTGAGATAATTAAGTATAAACATATTTAGTGAATTAATTAATATGAGATTTAACCTATCTAACCAACAATTTTCGCTAGTTAATTAATTAATAATCAATCTATATTAGTTAATAAATTCTAAATTTTAAACTCAACTTTTTCTCTGTAATTTATATTAATTAGTGTCATACACAATAAATAGAAGATCCTCGAGAGATTAATCTTAGGTTTACTACCATTGTACTACTCATTGATTTCTTATACTTAGAAATATACAATTTAGATTGTAGTAAGTATGCTCTCTCATACCCCTTTCTTCTTTGCTAGGTTAATTTAATACTAGAGTTACCGGTCACTGTCTTTATAGAAAAGAGTTTCAAAGAGATATATGATAAATTTTCAGTATGTTTTATTTAGATAATTACAACAATATGGTGGGAATCACTGATAATTCATATTATTTATCCTTCCATGTGCATAAATTTTACTCTAAGTTTTATAAAGATAATATAAATATTGACAGTAGCATACTTAATCTAAATGGGCAAAACAAATTTTATGATTCACATGGGCATCATCTCTGATGTCATAGGTATTGCCCTCAGCCTAAAAATTCAAAACTCCATGACTATTGAGGAATATGTCAAAATGATGGGTCCAATTGCATGTTTCCTCGTGATAGTAGAATCAACAACACTATGGTTTACTATAATATGTGATAGTAGAATCAACAACACTATGGTTTACTATAATATGTATGCGACATGCCGTTGGTTACACCTGAACATGTTGAGAGTTTCACATCTCCTCATTTTACATGCCAACCTAAACATCACACAGTACCTGATGATTAATGATGACACCTTTTGCATGTGTAGATAATTATTTAGCACCAGTATTGACACAAAATTATGGTCTGGATCTAATTCATCCTTACCATGTCTTTTGTATTATCCAAAAATTCGTATTACTCGTATTCTTTTTTTGAGTCTGATAGTACCGAATAAGACCACTGAAATAAATTTTAGATACTGAAATCACTTTTAGTGGATGCAACTTTAAATTCGTAACTCTAAATAATATTCGGTCTTTGCAGTTATTAGTTTTCTAATATTTATGATTTTTAAAAATTTTCCTTGCAAGTCCAAAAATTATTTTCAAATTTACTAATTTAATAATATTAAATTATTCTTCTAATTATTTTGAAATTTTATTTTCCTCATTCTAAATATTGAAATGATAAACGGATAATTTTGTTGTGTTTATCTCGTTGAGCATTACGTCCTACATTAATTTAGTAGTGTTTGAAAAATATTTATTAGAGCCATAAATAATAAAATATTAAATAAATAAAAAATTTATTCAAAAGCACCTCACTCTTTTCACTGAATCACACGCATGCATTTTCAAGGTCACATTGTAAATCCCTCACTTAATGTGGCAGAGAGGAGGTTATGTGGCTTTTTGCGAGAAAAAATTCTAATGCAAACTTTCAAAAAAATTGCACAATTGCCACACCTATTATATATAGGGATGGTAATGGATATGACTACAGGCCAAATTTTGGTCCGCTCTATACAAAATTTTAAATTAAAAAAATAAAATTTTTATTTTAAATTCAAAAGCTTTTATTAGGCGAGCCAAAAATTAACCCATAAATGCGTCCATTACCATCCCTAATTATATACTCACTCCTTTTTCCATTCTCTTTTATTTCCTTCCCAATTTTTCTCCCTTCACCTCATAGTTATCACACATATATATATATATATATATATGCATACACACACACACACACATATATAAGTATATGTATATTTATTAGTACAATATTGGGTTTGACTGGAATAAGTCTATAAGTTTTGGGTTTAAAAATAGTGCAATATTATTACATGAAGCATCCTTTTTCCAAAATAAACTATAAATAAATAAACATAAAATAAATTATGTCATTATGTAATTATAAGTCATGGATTTCTAGCAACTTTATTCTTATGTGGCATTTAAATAACACATTTAAATAAATATTTGTAAGGTCGATAACATAAATCATCTCATCTAATCTCGATCATGTAATATGACATACGATACTTGTTTATGATATGACATATTTTATTAATACGAATGATACGTGATGAATATGATAGTGAGTATAGTGGCATGACAAGAGAATGAAATATAACAATATTGAGTATACATAATCCAATAATGAATTGTTAATGATATCATGAATAATATAAATAGACATGTATATGTGAATGAAAGAATCATATTATGATGAAATTATAAGTCATGTGTATCATATATCATGAATTAAGAGAAGGGGAGAAACTACATGTGAATAAGAGCCATAATATATAAGGATCATTGCAATGTTAGGGCCGAAATCTTTTACGGCAGCGGTCTGAGTGATACTGAATCACTGATTGATTGTTAGTACTTATGTAATATGTCCGTTACTGTAATAGAGTGCAGGGTGTAAATTGAATACCTAGCGGTATGTATGGTTCAACGCTAAGCGATTGAGGCCGGGACCTGGGTAAGTACGGACACTTATACGATAATAGAAAATAGTGCTATCTTATCTATTAATACAGTTTCTATAATTAACTTGGATAATAACTAAGATCAATAGAATACATATTTAAAATACATTAAATAATTTTTCCATCATACTTGTTTATTTATTTATTTATCTATTTGTTTAATGATTTATGCTTGTTTACATACCTAATTTTATATGTTCACGATCAATACTAACATGAGCATGTCCACGTATAATGATACTCATTTACTATAACAGTACACCTTTTCCTTTCATTTAAGTATTACTTGCTGGATTTAATCTCCTAGATTTCAAACCCTACATTGCAGATACAAAATGCAGATGCAAGTATTTGGTCCAAAGTCTGATAGAGGAGCAGATAGGATTCGGTGTGCACCCAGGTAGGGCATGTATTTAGTCAGTGTGATATTTATGTAATAGCCTAGCCCAACATGCCAAAAATGGTAGAGTCCAATCAGACCGACCTAGACATACGGAGGTTAGTGGAGGCGATTCATAGCCGATACCCCATTCGCTTAATTCTGCCTTTACCCTGAACATTGGTTCTTGGTGGATCTAGACACTACATCCTCACCAGACCTAAACCAGGCTCACATCAGTATTGATTTAGGAGGCCATTTATTATCCACATTTACCACCGATAGCGTCACTAGTTCCGACACCAGATTCAGATCCTTCTTTTGCTTACTACGTCTCCCCAAGTTTATTATGTAAATATATACTCTATCCACCAGGCCATCCTAGTTTTGTTAGTAGGCCTATTATGATCAAGGGTAGAGTATATCTTTTTGCCGAATACTATTCCTTTTTTTGATATTCTTGTTGTATATACATATAACAGTGTGCCTTTCCATGTAATAATCTTATGTTAATAATATAACTTCAGTTGCAGACATGTTATTTATTCATCTATTGTTGTAGTATTTACAGTTATTCTAAAATATTATGACTGTTGAGTAATATAGTGCAAATTTTAAGTAGCGTACTCCATTTTGAAAAGCAGCTAAAAAAGGGGGACCTTACATCTTATACAAATCTACTGCACTTTGTGTTAGAGTTTGATTTTGTAGTATGAGAAAGAATGGGTATAGTTCTGAATGGTCAACCATGTCATATAATGCAACTGTTAAAGAGAACTGATGCTAGAGGTCATGGATGAGGAAGTGCACTCCTCTCATCTCACACTGGTGGAAAAGAATGATGTCTTTTATTGATCAAGACCCATCGTCAGGTAAGTTATCTGGTCCAGATTTGGAAAGGACTGGGAAAGATATGGAAGTGCATCAAGAAGCGTGATAAGAAGGCATCGAGTTCTCATGTTTCGTTGAATGCGACCAGAGGGTGGTTGATGGCAGTAAGTTTGCCATCATTGATTCGTGTCGTGAGGGTATATACGAGTTCAATATAGGAGAGTCTACAAGTCTAACTGTTTTTATTTTCTTTTAGGATATCATTTTTTTTAAAGAATTTTTCATTTCTACTTTCATTTTGCTTTTTAGAATTTTTCTTTTCTTTTTTCTAGGATTTTTGGATTTCTTTATTTTTTTTACTTTGGGTAGTTTTTAGGATCTTTATGTTGTTTTTCTTTTCTTTTCTAAAAATAAATTTTAATTTTTTTTAGCTAAAGATCAATCTAGTTATAAAGAATAAGGGATTTCTAAATTTTAAATTGGATAGGATAGTTAAATTGAAGATGTACTATTATTATATGAAAATATTAAAATCCGATAAAGGACACCATAAATTTTACTTAGCAACAATTGTAAATTTATTATTCACTGTCACAAAAGTTTATTAGCTCAAGGATAAAAATAATAACAAGTGACTAAGTCCTTTCTTTCTTAAGAAACACTAAAAAAGAAAACAATGAATAAAAGAGGTGAACCTGATATTAAGGTAATGATTTTTTATGTATAAAATAAACTCTGAGAATACTAAATAGTTGTGTATGTACACCTTGAAAATCATATATATTCACATGAACAATATTTAAAGAAATTATATATGATCCGAGTAATTGAGTATTGCATCTTGATAAGCATAGATATTCGCATGAAAGGTGAAATATACATACTTATAAAAAAATAATATTTAGAAAAAATGATGAATTAAAAGTTTGATTTTGAGCCCAAATCTAAAATACACCATCACATGTACAAGTAGATGTATATGTGTCGAATGCTATGGATAGATGGGTGTTAAAACATAGAATTTGACATGTTTAATTAAAATAACAAGTTGAGATTGATTGCACCTTTGAGTTTGTTTACTAGTTGAGATTGATTCCGTATAGATTTTCTTGTTTTATTTATGTATTATATTTTCTTTTTCTTAGCTTCTTAGGATTTTTTTTTATTTTCTTGATTTTTTGTTATCCTTTTTTTATTTTTTTAATCACTTTTCTTGAATTTTGTGGGTATATTAACTGCAAATATTTTCAAGACACCACTTGTCCATTAAGATAAGTTAGATGTATAACAGCTTGTTAATGTGCAAATTGCAATCATGATTATTGCATAAGTTAATTAGGACTTTTTTATTTTCTTTTTAGATTAGGTTTTGCTTGAGGCTAGCAAAAGAAATGTGTGGGGGTGTGTTGAATCTCATATATTGTATATTTATATCCTATATTTTGTTGATTTTTATTTAACTAATGCTACTGGGTATTTTAGTTGTCATTTAGGTTATAAAGTGTTTGTAGTAAGGAGACACTCAAGTCAATAAAAAAAGTGGTAAACTAAGATTTTAGAAGCACAACAAGAAAAGACCCAATGATCAGTCAGATTTGAAGCATCAAATTGAATATCAATCCAGACACAAGAAGAGCAAAGGACCAAAGACCATGTACTAAAAACCTCATGAGCCAATTTAGAGTTTTGAACTACTATCTAGCAATCAATGCCACTGGATAATGGTCAAACTTGGTCAATATGGGTCAGTTTTTGAAGATCAAATTCTATGATTGGGATCCTTTTTAGTGTCGTGGATCTCAACTATCTAACATCAATGCTGCTACTAGAGGTCAGTGCTACTATCCGACAGTCAACTTGCTGAGTCATAGCTTATTTCTTTGGAAGACTTCTAGTAATTTTAGGATCTTTCTAGGCTTGTTGCTTATGAGTTATAGTGTGTGTATATATATATATATATATATATATATATATATATATATATATATATATATATATATATATATATATATATATATATATATATATATATATATATATATATATATATATATATATATATATATATATATATATATATATATATATATATATATATATATATATATATATATATATATATATATATATATATATATATATATATATATATATATATATATATATATATATATATATATATATATATTATATCCTTTTATAGAAAATATCTTATGCTTGGAGTTATTAATAAAATTTTGGAGAATATAGAAGTTAAGGTTGACGGCTGCCATACCTCTTCTCTACTTATTCTTTTTCTTCTCCATTTGCTTTCTCTTAATTAGGTTTTTTTTTTTTATTGCTTTCCAGATTATTTTTTATGACTTTTTTTTTTATTAATATAGTTTTACTTGCTTTCAAGTTATGGGTAATTAATTTTTCTTAGAGTTCTAAGAAGTAGATGAACAAAGAATTTTAGACATTAACTTTTGAGCTTTTTTTTCTCTATGCATAATTTTTATGGTTATCTAACAAGTTAAATTAGAGAAATCGATTAGTAAATTTTAGGTTTAATATGTCATGCGTAATAATATTTTGGTAGCGTATACCTACTTAAATGTTTGAAATTTATAATTCGGTTTAGTAAGGTAGCAATGTACAAGATTTAACTTAATCTAATTGCTCTTATTCTTTTCGATAATTTATACTTGAGTTTAGTCTCTTGATAATTCATGCTTAGAATAAATATTAGTTGAAATATGATTAAGAGATCATTTTTTTATTATGTTACGTAACTATTCATGATAAAAAGAGAGAAGATAGTGGATCATTATTATTCTTTATCCTAGTGGATTCTATCATCTATCTTACCATAGTTAATTAAATATTTCTGAAATCTAATCTTTTTAATAATTTATTAAATACAACTAAAGAGAGAAACAAGAACACTTGAAATTTCTATGGAACAACCTCTTAAGTGCTATGATATCTATGAGCTTGAAGTAGAAAAATTTCACATCAATTTGCTGAGCCTATAAGGTAAAGGACATCTATATATTTTTTTTATCTTATTATATTTTTGCATATTTCTACACCTCTTCTTTTTTTCTGCACCCAAAGGTCACTCTTTCTTTTTTTTTTGTCCTACCATTGATCTCTGATATTGTGATTATGATCACGAAACCAAGTCTCCCCCATGATTATGAGTCCATTCACACAACTCATATCTACTGCTAGAATTCTACAATTTTGAACAATTATGTCATTAATCTTATAAATATACAGAAGGTGCATTCATTCTAGACATCAACTGATAAATAACTACAAAGCAGTAAAGACGCGCATATAGTCAGGCTAGACTTTACTACACTGAGTGGTTGCATTAGTCTGCGCAATATTCATTTTGAGAGAATAGTTAACCATTGATAAAATAGTGTATCTAACACCTTTGTGTAGTTATTATAAGCATATATATATAAGCTCCAATATGAGATAAATTTTTTTTTTTTTTTTGCTTTGTTAAGCTATAAGGAGCCAAAGAGATTGAAGATCGTTCGGCTCTTAGCCTCTGAACATCTTGGAAGCCGTTGGGCTTGTAGGTGCTAAACTGTTTTAGAATTGTTTGGCAGCTACCAGTGGAATAAGCCCAAGTTATTGACCTCATGTCAATATCGGTTGAAATTTTGAACCAAAAAAGCTTCTCATCTTCACTTCAATTAATGAAAATAACACCCACCTTCATTTCGATTGAGTCCTCCATATAGGAGGATTTTCTTCGTTATCTAAGTCATTGCATTCGAATTTTTCTCAAACTCCATTCAAAATCTATTTCTAACTTAAGTAAAACCCAAGAAAGATAAATGAACGAAGGAAGAAGAAGGAAGGTACTTACATTAGTTCAGAATAATGACTTTACTTTAATCAGATTTGTTAGAGAAAGCAAAAAAGTGACCAATGGAAAAAAAAAAAAAATTAAACTCAAATATATTAAGTTTGGTGCCTTTAAAAATCCCTATTGGGTGCTTCAGAAGAAGGTGGCAAACTTATCCATAAAAATAAATAATAAACTTATAATATTTCTAAAGTTATTTGGTGGATGTCCTTAACAATTTGGTGGGTATCCTAAAAGCATCATGTTCCTTAGACTTTGAAACAATTTAAATTGATTTACTAAAATGGAGTAACTTAAGACTGTGCTTGGATGTCAAAGGCAAAATGATATGGAGTGTCTACAAAACATGAATTTTGGAGTATTTTAGTGTATTGTGTAGACCATGTATTTTGTGGTTTCAAAGCCTTTACTTGAGGGTTTAGTTTCTCATGAATTTTTATAAATTTTTTAAATACGTGAAAGATAAATATACTAAATTTGGGAAAGAAGAGGATGCAGAAGAGGGTTAACGAGGAAAATACATGGGACTTTTTTGGACAAAAATTCTAAAACACTCCAAAATACTCAATTTTGGGGTGTTCTAAAAATACTCCAAAACACCCCTATGTATGTGTGGTGTTCTAAAAAAACACTCTGAATCATGTGTTTTAGAATGTTCTACGAATACTTAGAACACTTATAAAAAAAACTCACAAATAAATATTCTTATAAACACTTCATAGTATATTATTCCAAAACAACTAAAGGGTTTAGGAGAGATTAATATAAAAATATAAAGAACTGAGGGCAAAACTGCAATTTGACCCAAACCACTCCATTATCTATACCTGCAGAGAAATTTTAAATGAGCTCCCCATTTGAGCACCTTCTCTTAAAGTCATAAAAAATTGCAATTTGCCATTTTTTTTTTTCGCTTGAAATGCTAAGAACTAAAGTCTTTCATTCTTTCACCCAGAAATATCTCTCATCACAAGATTAATAAGTTGATGAGAGAAGTTTTTTTGCTACACAACCTTAGACACTAAAAAGAATCCCTCTTTTGCCACGAGAACAGCACATATATTCCCCTCCCTCAAAGTATGTTGAACTAAAACTTATGCAAATGATAAAATTAAAAACCGGACATCTCGAAGGAGGGGATGACACCCCACTAGTGACACTCAGGAAAGAGAAAAGGATGCCCAGAGCATTACCCTTCAAGACAATCCTCTGATTAGGGATTATAACCAAAGCCCATACAAAGCCTCTCATAAGCCCCTAATATCTGTTTTAGATATAGATAGAACAATAATTAGAAAACTACAAACTCCTATCAGTACCTCAACATCGTTCCGTGCAACAAATCTAGCACTAGTCTTATTGTCATGAATAGAACCATCAAAATGTAATTTGTACTAGCCTCTCAATGGATACGCCAACATGACCCATCTTGGCATTTGTGATTCAAGAACAACACCGTTAAGTCTCTAGAGCTCCCATAGTTGTACAAAGGATGGTGGAATAATAAGTTTACCCTTAGTGAGCCAAATCTCCTTTGCCGCTAAAATTGCAGACTTAGCTATCTTCTCTGGCATAAAAGGAATATTTTCAAATAGTACAGTATTCCTCTCTTTTCAAATCTCCTAGCTCATATACATTAAAACTGATTAAATATATTTTCTGAGCATAAGAATACTGGTTCCTATTTAGAGAGTTGAAAAAGCCAATCCTATACAAATTCCACTGAAAACTGCAACTAAAATATATTTCTTACTTGTTTCCAAACATCCATTGATTTCTGATAAGATAAAATAAGATGTTCCATGAACTATCCCATTGAGCCATAATGAGGACAAATCAAATCAATCTGCACCCCTGTAGAGAAAGAGGCGAGTAGTCACACAACTCATAAAATTTTCCAAGCCTATGTTCGAACATGTAACATTGCAACTGACTTCCATATCCACTGCAAATTTGGAGGCGAGACGTGTGCTCGAAAGTGCTTATAAATAGTAGAAGTGCAAAGTTCCCTAAAAGCCATACCATACTAGAGGACTACATCCTCACTGCTTTTACGTGGAATTGGAATAGTTGAGATACTCTCAACCATTAAGGCGTAGAAAACAATCCCAAGCCTGGATGTATCCCACTCCTGAATAGATATAATAAAATGACTGACTTTAGTCCCTGAAATAATAGTCGATATGTCAAACATTATGGTAACGCAATAAGTGGTAGTTCAGAGATCCACTAGTCTTCTAATATACGAACACACTGACCATTAGCTACAGATCACCTGCAACCCTCTTTGAGAAAATTCGCCGATCCGAGAATTACTCACCAAGCCAAGAGAAAGCACGGGGCTGCTTTAGATCCCAAATAGTATTGGGAGTTTTGTACTTGAACTAATCATTCTAGTCCAAA
This sequence comes from Dracaena cambodiana, assembly GCA_036321105.1. Taxonomy (NCBI): domain Eukaryota; kingdom Viridiplantae; phylum Streptophyta; class Magnoliopsida; order Asparagales; family Asparagaceae; genus Dracaena; species Dracaena cambodiana. The sequence continues at coordinate 9,675,667 of JAYEPQ010000016.1, forward strand.
ACGAGCTGGTGCTATCAAAATATTTTTCCAAATGCTTTGTAAGACATGCTTTCTACACAACATCTAATCGCTGAATACAAAATCTTCTTATGTGACCTACAAATTCTTTCCTAAGCAACAAGTAGCATCTCATGAGCCCCATCGCCCTTACCCCATAAGAAATGACGAAACTCCATATTGAGATTATCAATAATAGTTTTAGGCACCCAACAATTTGCTAATATAAATCTCGGTATAGCAGTCAAGACCAATTGGAGTAAAACGTTACGGGCAACAAGCGATAACATATCACACTTCCATCAACTAAATTTCGACCATACTATAATATTCCAAAGTTCGTGCTACATGTATCTCTCTTTTGAGTTCGATTGTGCCGAATAAACCTACATAAATCAATTTTGAACACCGAATAACTTTCAATGGACGTAATGTTAAATCCGACACGCCAAATGACATTCGGTTTTTGCAGTTATTAGTTTTCTAATATTTATGATTTTTAAAAATTTTCCTTGCAATCCCAAAAAATATTCTCAAATTTTCTAATTTAATAATATTAAATTATTCTTCTAATTATTTTGAAATTTTAGTTCCTTTATTCCGGACATTAAAATGACAAACAGATAATTTTCTAGTACTTCTCTCATTGAGCATTATACCATGCATTAATTTGGTAGTATTTAGAGAACGTTATATGAAATCGAAATTATTAAACTATTAAATAAATAAATAAGTAAATTATTGTGATGAATTTCTGCCTCAAACTTTTGCTGTGCATGCTAGGCAAATGAGCTGCCTAAAGGATGGTGGGTGTGGCACTCTAAATGAGCAGGTGTCACTGCAAGTGGAGATTTATGATTAATATATTGTATTATAAAATTAATTAAATATATATAAATATAAACCTAATCATAATCACATCTCTCCTCCTATGCCCAAAATCAAACGAGCCCCCCTCCTTCACTGAACAATCTGAGCCAAAGAGAGTTTGAGTGGACCGAAATTTGATTAAAAGCCGAGTAAGTAACACTGCTATTATTTATTTATTTATTGAAAGATTTATTTAATTTATATTTGCATACGAAACTTATCTTGTGAATGTTTTCAGCTCATAATTTGGACTATTATTTTGCGAATATGCTCGGTTCATATTTTGGACTATTGATTGGGATTGAGAACTTAACCAGAATATTGAGTCAGTTTTGATTTATTTACTTGTCCTTTACTTTATTATTGAAAAATTAGATTTTTTTTTTAAAGCATTTCATGCTAACCCGCTGCATGAAATTCAATTGCTTATAAAAAGTCTATAAATTTTTTGCATACTTTTGCATATAGGAAGCGGGAACTAAAAGCATATATAGGAATAAATTCATTAAACTTTCTGAGTTGTGTTTACAATTTTGCATTCTTTGTAAAATTCGTCTTTTTACCAATGAAATTATGCCACCTACTACTTGAGTGAATGGTTATTCTTCTGGTAATACACGTGATAACTGTAGGAAGATAGAGATAATGACTCAATGTACTGTCACATATAAATGTTATGTATATTACTATGAAGTAACAGAAATATTTAGTTTTAAATAATCTTTTGGCCTATATACATTTAGGATATTTTATTACATTTGCCTATAGTGAAAGATCATGTTACAACATTTTTATAAATCAAGTATATCACGTATTATGAACGTGGGATGGGGAGAAGTTATATGATAGATAAGAGTCATGTCGTATAAAGATTAATGTAATTTTAAAGCTAAGAATCTTTTACTGCAGCGGTCTGGGTGATATTGGATCACTGATTGATAATTGATACCCAGTGTGTTATGTCAATTACTGTAATATGGTATCGGGATTGAATTGTAATATTTAGCGGTATGGCATGGTTCAGCGCCATGCAATTGAGGCCGAGATCTAGGTATGTACGGGTACTTATACGATAATGGAGAATAGTGCTATCTTATCCATTAATACAGTTTCTATAATTATTTTGGACAATCAATGAAAACATTTATTTATGCTTGTTTAAAATACATAAAGTAATTACTATCATGTTTGTTTATTAGTTTATGCATTTATTTATATATTTAATTTATATGTTCACGAACAATACTGACATAAGCATGTCCACGCACATTGATACTCATATACTATGATAGTACATATTTTCTCTCCTTAAAGTATTACTTACTGGGTTTAATCCCCTAGGTTTTGAACCCAAGTTTGGAAGGAATGAAGGGGAAGCAGCTCCAACTGAAGACCTGCACTTTATTGAATAGACCAAGCTACAGTAAGTAGTAAAGTATCTTTTAGAGAATTTTTGTATATTTTATTTATATTTCCTTTTACCTGAGTATTGTTTTCTCTTTTAATAATTTTGTATTCATATTCAGAGCAGTGTGTCGTCTTGTATAATTAATTCTTTATACAAATGAAATCCTTTCAGTTTTATATATGCTATTATCCATCTGATTGTGGCAGTAGTTACGGTTATTCCAAAATTATGCGACTATTAGGTGATGTATTGCAAATTTTATGTAGTATCATCTGTTTGGGAAGCAGCTGAAAAATAGAAGCGTTATAGGGTAATATCAAAACCTAGGTTAGGTGGATGACCATAGGACTACTGTCACATAAGAATATATTTGTGACTCATTCTTACTAATTGTTCCTTATTTTTTTTATATCTACTTAACTACTATCGTGTCTATCCTATCATGTCCTATTGTTTAAATTGTCTATTTTTGAAATTCTTTTATTAACTCTTATATGGTTTGTCGGAGAACGATATCAATCTAATCTTCTGTGAGTGTGAGTATGAGTCTGATGGATGAGACCACGGAATTTAGAAACCTAGTGCAAAGAATATCACAAACCCAACAGACCACAACTATGTTGCTAGAAAGAATGATGTAGTCCAAGGAGCCGAATAGAACCGAGATGGTGTCAGTCACATTATCATTTCTACCAAACCTAGGTACATTATAAAATTTTGAAAACGAATTGGAATTTTTATCTACAAATTATCATTCATACCAAAGATGAAAATCGTTCATGATGTATTTCATGTATTATAGTTGATGAAGCGCTTAAGTGAAATTTATAAAGTAGTGGATCTATCAAAAGTAGATTTGAGATCGGCTTTAAAATATGAGAAGCGACCTGCAACAATTATCGGTCGACGGGAAAAAGTTCTGAAGAACAAAGTGATACAGCTAGTTCTTATTTTATAGGATGCACAATTACTAAGAGATATAGTTAGTTCTTATTTTATAGGATGCACAATCACTAAGAAATTCTACTTAGGAGCTTAAGAAAGACATTATGATAAAGTGCCCATATATTTTCTCATGATTAGATATGTCAATCGAATTTATTTTTATATCAGCACAAACCCGTATATACTGTCATTTCTTTTAATTTGAAATTTTGAGATGAAATTATTTTGTTATGTAGGTAGGATATAATATCCTAAAATTCGTGCTATATGTATCTCTCTTTTTAATTCGATCGTGCCGAATGAGACTACCGAAATTAATTTTGGACACCGAATAACTTTCAGTGAACGTAACTTTAAATCCATAACTCTAAATGGCATCGGTCTTCGCAGTTGTTAGTTTTCTAATATTTATGACTTTAAAAAATTTTCCTTGCAAGTCTGAAAAATATTCTTAAATTTGCTAATTTAATAATATTAAATTATTCTATTAATTATTTTAAAATTTTATTTATTTTATTCAGGACATCAAAATGACAAATAGATAATTTCTAGTACTTCTCTCATTGTGCATTACGCCCTGCATTAACTTGGTAGCATTTGTAAATGTTATATGGAACCGAAATTATTAAATTATTAAATAAATAAATAACTAAATAAATAAATTATTGTGATAAATTTTTGCCTCAAACTTTGGCGGTGCATGCTAGGCAAATGAGTTGGCTAAAGAATGGTGGTTGTGGCACTCTAAATGAGCATGTATCACTACAAGAGGAGATTTAGGATCAATATATTGTATTATAAATTAATTAAATATATATAAATGTAAAACTGTTCATTATCACATCTATCCTCATATGCCCAAAATCAAAGGAGCCCCCTCTCCTTCATTGAAAATTCTGAACTAAAGAGAGTTTGATTGGACTAAAATTCAATTAAAAGTTGAGCAAGTAACACTGTTATTATTTGTTCGTTTCTTAAAAGATTTATTTAATTTATATTTGCATACGAAATTTATTTTGTGAATGTTCTTAGTTCACAATTTTAACTATTATTTTGTGAATATGTTCGGTTCATATTTTTGACTATTGATTGAGATTGAAAACTGAACTAGAATATTAGGTCAATTTTGATTTATTTACTTGTCCTTTACTTTATTATTGAAAAATTATTTTTTTTTTAAAGCATTTCATGTTAACTCGCTACATGAAATTCAATTGCTTATAAAGGGTCCATAAAATTTCTGCATACTTTTGTATATAGGAAATGAGAACTAAAAGCATATATATGAATAAGTTTATTGAACTTGTTGAGTTATGTTTATAATTTTGCATTCTTTGTGAAACTTGCCTTTTTCATCAATGAAATTGTGCCCCCATGTTGCTTGAGTGGATGAATATTCTTCTGGTAATACAGGTGATAACTGTAGGAAGATTGGATAATGATTCATGTACTATCTGTTGGGGATCGAATCCCCCATCGAGATCGTAGAGATAAAGAAAATAATACAATACAAGAAGAATACAAGAATTAACGTGGTTCGGCCAACCAAGTTCGGCCTACGTCCACGGGAACAACAAGAGAAATATCCACTATGAGAAAAATATGCTACAAGAAGAGATCCAAGTATCTCTCTATCTCTCGCATCTCTCATAATAACAGAAGTATCTCTCTCAGCCAATTGCTCTCTATTCTCTCATATCACATACAAGAGATATATATAGTGTTCTTATCCTATTCTCATTAGAGTAGCACTATCACCATCTAATTGGTATTCCAATCCAATTAAAACTCTAGTTTTCCAACTCAAGTCCAACTGGGACTTCTTGTGATTCTTAATCACATCTGGATACTTAACGGATGCGAGACACAAACCCAACAATCTCCACCTTGGGTCGTATCCGATGAGCCATACATTTTGGAGAAACTCCGTTGCTCTCGTCATCCACTTCGCAGACATTCACCGCACGATCACCATGCTCCACCGACTGGGAACAACTTGTTTAATCATCACCGTCTCTATATTTGAGCATTTATGATCATTAAACCATGCTCTCCTCCGAGCACTCATGATCACTAAACCATACTCTCTTGAACACTCACGATTACTACACCACGCTCTTCACCAAGCGCTCATAATCGCTACACCGTGCTCCACCTCAGTCAAAACACTTGGACCTCCTAAGTATTCACAATCACTTATCATCTTGTGCATCAGACAAAAATGATCGATATACTGTACTCCACCTTGATCCAAAAATTATGACCAACTCTTAAAGACAGATGATTATATATTACCATGTGCTTATCATGTCATGAAGTAACTGTATCCATCAACATGAAGTACCATGACGTACCTCATCATCATACAATCAACCAACCATCGATTATGGATCATCTCGATCAATATCGATCCCGCGATCATCGTCGATCACTGCTGGTCTGCATAAAATCTGCTCTAAACAATGGATTTTGCCCAATCCGCATCCATCACTGCATCCAGAATGCTGAAAAATATAGAATTCGACTCTTGGATCACCTTAATCGGACACCGATTATTCGATCCACGCTCCAATCAATCATAATCGTCGATCTGGGCCTCAGAATCCATCTCAGTTATCAGCCACACCTTTTGGTGCATATTGCTAAAGCCTCCATTTGTGCACATCTCTAGTTGTATCTGGTTATTTTTTTCTTCTTCTTCTTATTGTATTTTGCGTTGATGCCTCCGCCAACCTTCTTGTCGACTAAACATCAGATCCACCATCTCACAATCTTGATTCTGGATCCATAACTCTGGCTCTGATACCATTTGTTGGAGATCGAATCCCCCATCGAGATCGTAGAGATAAAGAAAACAATACAACACAAGAACAACACAAGAATTAACGTGGTTCGGCCGACCAAGTTCGGCCTACGTCCACGGGAACAACGAGAGAAATATCCACTATGAGAAAAATAGGTTACAAGAAGAGATCAAAGTATCTCTCTATCTCTCGCATCTCTCATAATAACAGAAGCATCTCTCTCAGCCAATTGCTCTCTATTCTCTCATATCACATACAAGAGATATATATAGTGTTCCTATCCTATTCCCATTAGAGTAGCACTATCACCATCTAATTGGTATTTCAATCCAATTAAAACTCTGGTTTTCCAACTCAAGTCCAACTGGGACTTCTTGTGATTCTTAATCACATCTGAATACTTAACGGATGCGAGACACAAACCCAACACTATCACATATAAATGCTATGTATAAATATTACTCTGAAGTAACTAAAACATTTAGTTTTAGGGGTTTTTACATATATGTTCCTTAAATCTTTAAAAATTAGAATTTAGTCCCCCAAATTCTTTAAATTATCACAATTTAGTCCCCCAACTATATTTTTGGCTCGAATTTCCCGTTATACTTCTAAATTACTTCACTTTAGTTCTCCCTTCTCTCTTCCTCTTCTTATTGGGTTCTCCTCTCCATTTTTTTCCTTTCCAGTTAATCTCTAAAGTGAAGTAACTTAGGGGATTCGGAACTCAATAAGAAGAGGGAAGAAAGAGAGAGAGAAGAAGAATTGAGAGGGGAACCCAATAAAAAGAGAAAGAGAAGAGGAAGAGAGAAGGGAGGACTAAAGTGAAGTAACTCAGGGGTACAACGGAAAATTCGGGCCAAGAATATGACTGGGGGACTAAATTGTAGTAATTTAAAGAATTTGGGGGACTAAAATATAAATATGAAGATTTGGGGACTAAATTCTAATTTTTAAAGATTTAAGGGACAAATATGTAAAAACGCCTTAGTTTTTAAATAATCTTTTGGCCTTTATACATTTAGGATATTTTATTATATTTGCCCATAATAAAAGAATCATGTTACAATATTTTTATAAATCAAGTATATAACTTATTATGAGCATGAGATAGAGAGAAATTATATGATGGATAAGAGCTATATCGTATAAGTATTAATATAATATTAAGGTCGAGAATATTTTACTGCAACGGCCTAGGTGATGCTGGATCTTGATACCTAGTGTGGTATGTAATACGGTACAAGAATTGAATTGTTATACCTAGTGGTATAGTATGGTTCAACGCCAAACGATTGAGGCCGGGACCCAGGTATGTACGGATACTTATACGATAATGAAGAATATAGTTATCTTATCCATTAATGCAGTTTCTACAATTAATTTGGATGATAACTGAGACCAATATAATACATGATTAAAATACATAGAGTAATTGATATCATATTTGTTTATTTATTTATGTATTTATTTATGCTTATTTACATATTTAATTTATATGTTCACGAATAATACTAACATAAGCATGTCCATGCACACTGATACTCATGTACTATAATAGTACACATTTTCTCTCCTCAAAGTGTTACTTGCTGGGTTTAATCCCATGTCTTTTGAACCCACGTTTGAAAGGCGAAAAAGGAGAACCAGTTCCAATTGAAAACCTTACTTCATTGAACAGATCAAGTGACAATAAGCAGTGAAGTACTTTCTGAAGAACCTTTATATATTTTGTTTATATTTTTTTTTGTTTGGGCGCTGCTTTTCTCTTTTGATTATTTTGTATTCATATTCAGAGCAGTGCGCTGTTTTATGTAATTAACTCTTTGTATAAATAAAATTCTTTCAGTTTTAGATACGTTATTATCCATCTGATTATGACAGTAGTTACGGTTATTCAAAAATTATATGGATGCTGGGTAATATAGTACAAATTTTAAGTAGCATCCTCTTTTCAGTAAGCAGCTAAAAAACGGGGGCATTACGAATACTCTAGCATCAACCCATCAAAATATCTAAGAGGGATCCTCTTACCACCCACAAAAATACCAAGATACTTAAAAGGTATACTACCAGTACAGACAATCAGAAACCTGAAAACTCTTCTTTGAATCCGAACGTCAACCTCCTTGCGAAAGTATGTAGACTTGTCCAAATTGATAGACTATCTACTAGTCGAAAAATATCTTCCAAAGGTTTCCTTTAAAACCTTCGTCATTGGTAGAGTTGCCTACCCCACACTGAAGTAGTCATCAACTAATAAAAAATGAGTCATAGAATCACCTATTCCCTTTATAGCAGCTCCCATTAGGCATCCTCTATCATGTTGCTTTTTCAAGGATTTTGATAAAACCTCGAAAGTAAGAATGAATAAGTAAAGAGATAACGGACAACCTTGGCGAAGCCCCATAAGTCAAGGAAAACCACTCCATTGGTGAGCCATTGATAAAAACAATAAAAGAAGGTTCCCAAGCACATCCCATCACCCATGAGACAAACCGCCGATGAAAACTAAATCTTAATAGCACTAACTCAACAAAATCTAGCTCATACGATCATAAGCTCTCTCCATATCAATTTTTAGGCCCATCAACTTCCCTCCTCGTGCAGAATAAGTCATCGAATATAAAATTTCCTGCACGAAAAGAATATTATCAGAAATGCTCCTCTCCGGAACAAAGGCCCCTTATTCCTCAGAAATTAACTTCGGCAGAAACCTTTTGATACGACCAACCAGGATCTTAAAATCAGTTTGTAAGAAAAATTACACAAGCTAATAGGGTAAATATTTTTAAGGAGCTTATCTACCTTAGGGATCAAAGTTACAAATGTTGCCTTCCACTACTTCGGTAAGGAGCCCCTGTGAAAAAAATGTTAGATAACCACCACAACATCATCCTTAATGATGTCCCAATAGTACTTGTAAAAGTATCTAGAAAATCTATTTGGACTCGATGCCTTACTAGCACTTATCGATGGAAGGACTGTCTCAATCTCATCAGTAGTAAATAGGCCTACATAGCTCCACATTGTCCTCAATAGAAATCTTTTTTTCGATGGTGCTCCGTACTTGGTTACATGCACCCTCTGTTATTGGATCACCAGCCCACCTTGACTTAAAATATTCTAGAAATTCCATAACTATTTCTTCTCAGTTAGTGCCCAATACTTTATCCAACCCTTATACGTCAGCAATCAGGTTCTTTTGTCTACGTACCATAACTGTAGAATGAAAAAAAAAAATGAGAATTCGAGACACCTTCTTTCAACCAGGTAAGGCATGATTTCTGTCTCCACAAAATTTCTTGAAAAGACTTTATGTAACTCCCTCTTAGCTGAGCTGAGCACCATATCTTCTTCAGTCGACAAACCACCCTTTGCCTCCTTTGTCTCTGGTAATTCAATCCGAACTTGTAGAAGCTCGCTCTTCTAAAAGATATCTCCAACTTCCTCCTTATTCTACCATTATCGTAAAGTATTCTTTACTCGTTTATTTTTCAAGGTAAGCACATAGGTAGGTGAACCACACCCAACAACATCCCAGTTTTCCTCCACAACTTCAAGAGAGCGAGAAATATAGGCCCACATGCATTCAAATCTGAATGGTTTTGACCCACCAAAGTCACCACTCTCAATGTTGAGTAACAAGGGACAGTGGTTAGATGCGACTCTGGCTAAATGATGCACCACCACACTACGAACAGATCAAGTCATCCAACTATAAACATAGCTCGATCAAGCCTTTTCCAGATCCGAGCCAATCCTTGTTGTTCATTACATTAGGTAAATGCTGGCCCAATAAACCCCAGATCATATAATCATGCCTCTTTAATAAAGGATATGAAATCACGAACTTTCTGGGTGACCAAAAATTGCCCACCTTTCTTCTCGCCCTCAATAACAATCATATTAAAGTCCCCAATCACCAAAATTAAAAGTTTCTGATTGCAGATATACTCAAGAACATTCAATAAGCCCTTCCTTTCATTATCAAAATTACTAGCATAGATTGCAACTAAAACCCAGTGACGAGATCCTGACATACGCACCAATCAAATCAAGCATTGCCGATTAACTTCCAAAAAATCAATCGTCTCTAAGCTACCTTTTCAAAATACAAGAATACCACCATACCGACACTTAAGGAATACATTCAACATTATAATCCATACTGAGAGCACAGTGAAGCTTACGTATTTTGGCAAGCTGCACATGAGTCACAAGAAGAATAATAATTTGAGCCTAAATTTTGACTTCAAACTACGAACATAGTCAAGGGTAGAGGGTTTACACGCACCATGACAGTTCTAAGACAAAATAATTATTTTAAAATGAGAGTTAGTGAGGTTACTATACTCAACAGCCATATCACAACTATCCAAGTGTTCCACAATCATATCTAAGGTCATCACATTTGCCTTCCGACGCTTAACTCCTCAAGGTCCTCAACCACCCAATCACTGACTGATTTACCCTAGATCGAAATTGGAGTAAGAGGCACACCCTTTTTTTTCCTGCATTAATAGCTGCCTTCAACCTAATAAGGTCATCACTGGAAACATTACTGTTTTCATTCACACTTTGCCTTAGCTTTGGTTCCTTAGTCTAGGCCCGAATAAGGCGCTCCTTCACTTCAACCATGAGTGGACTTTGGCCCCCTTTCCAAATGCGAGAGTTATGACCCATAATTTGCCGACTCAACCCATGGGTAGGACCCGCCACAAAAACTTCTTTCCCAGATTCAGTTTCTAAATCCTGCATTTTAATTACATTTCCACTATGTTGACCTCCAAGATGAGCTACTAAATTCGATGGATTCCCTCATGAAACCCATGATTAATGCCTTTCATAAAAATTTCTTTCCTAAGGTCTGTTTCCAAATTCATCACATTACCATTCTGTTGACCTCCACGAATAGCAGTTAAAATTAAGGGATTTTCCTCATGAATTTCATGGTTATGGGCCACCATAAAAGCATCCTTTCCAAAGTTTCTTTCCAATTCCAGTAACTTAATCACATCCTCACTATGTTGACCTCCATAATTAGTTGCTAAATTTGAGAGATTTCTCTCATTAATCCCATGTATTGTCACCCTATTCCGATATCTTTTTTAATTGAAGATTCAGGTGGCATAAGATTAGTACTTGCCTCAATTGTGCATTGCCGCATAATCTGCTCAAGCTGTGAAAGATTCATGAGCATACTCGCTGCAGAAACACCCTCAGAGTTTAAATTGTTCACTCATTGCTCCACCAAGAAGTCACCATCAACCTCCATAGAAGCATCCACACTATTGGGGACATTACTAGCATGGCAGTATGCCCACCATCTCTCACCGAAGCACCAGTCCCGCCACCTTCACCCATAAAAGTGGCCACCTTGCATTTCACACTATTATTTGTAGGTATCGAACAATCCGAAGCGCGATGCCCAAGGATCCCATATCGGAAGCAAAACACCCCAACGTTCTCATACAAGAACTCTTGCCAATCAGGATAGTCGGGGGATCCCAACAAAACCTCAGGAACAAGCAGTTTCGTAATATCAATTTCCATGCACACTCGGGTAAACGCGCCTTTCAACAATGCCTCAGTACAAGTATCCATCGTGATCAGTCTTCCAGCCATGGCACCAATCTCCAAAAATGGACTCTCTGTCCCATTAATCAAAAGGTAAGTCCGGTAGTCTCACCCACATCGCAACTTTGGGAATCACGGCTTTAAAAGGCCGAAATTCTTTCTCCAATCCTTCAGAGCCAAAACAGTTCCTGCTACTGACCATGGCCCCTCCTCCATTTTCACCATTATCTTCCTCACAGTTAAACTTAAAGGTCAGGAAACACCGTTACCCATAGGAATGATATCATAGCTTCCCCCTGTTTTCCACCTACGACATAACGTCCTAGTCAGAAACTCTGGATTCAACAACTTATTATCAAAAAATTTCCTAATCAAGAATTACTTCCATTGTTCTCTATTCCTTGCAAGTCTTTTCTCACAAATATTTTATTGAACACTCGTTGCAGGTGCGACATCTCCTCTTCGGTCACCCTACGTTCGATATAAGCAGTTCCACCACCTAACTTCGCAACCACTGCCCATGCTCGAACATCCATCAAGTTCCTTGCCGCTAGGCATCAACCTTTCCATCTACTGTACTAATGGATGTCTTCCCTTGTTCTGCTCCTCAAGATGTCAATTCGAGCTCTCAAGAAACTAGCCGTCGTGCTCAATTTGTTAATAGTGGGGAACGTGGGGAAGCAATTAATTAAATAATTAACTAGAATTAGCCAAATTATTTTTTGTTTTGATTCCCTTTTTGCCCTGGTCTGATATGAGCATCGGAACGATATTAAAACAGTTCATGGACTCATCGCAAACGGTGCGTAAAGCGTTGGCGATTAATCCTGAGTCCCGAACGAGAAACTGTGTGCTAGCTAAGTCGAGTGGTGCTTATTTAGAATTTCCCTACCCGCATCGGAGCAACCGAGAAAGCGAGAGGGGAGAGAACGAAGGCGATATTGAGCTCTTCTTCCCCCCTCGACTCTCCCACTCTCCGCAACCCCAATGGATCCCTCCTCCTCCTCCTCCTTAATCAACCCTCTGGCCTCCTTCTCCTCCTTCCTCAACCACCATCTCTCCCGTATCGCTGCCGATCTCTCCGCCCGCGTCGAAGGCGCCCGCCGCCTTAGCCTCCGTCCCCCTCCGCCCTTCGCCGCCGCCTCCCTCCGGGCCCCACAGCAGCCTGCCTCCGGCGGAGGGTCCCACGCCTTCGACCTCGCTCTCAGCCCTGACCACGTGGCAAAAACCATGGCCGGCACCGCCGTATACACCGTCAGCAACTCTAGCAACGAGTTCGTCCTCGTCTCCGACCCCAACAACGGGATGAAGTCCCTTGGCCTCCTCTGCTTTCGCCAGGAGGATGCCCAGGCCTTGCTCGCTCAGGTTCAATTTTATTGTTATTGTTTAGGTTTTATGATTTCTTTTTCTTTTCTTTTCTTTTTCCATGGGTTTGATGAGAATTGGGGGGTTTTGGTTTTGGTGATTGCAGGTGCAGCTGCGGCAGCCGGTGTTGGGGAAGGGGGCGAGAGTCGTGCCCATTACGCTTGATCAGGTTTTGCTTCTCCTTTTAATTTGTATCAATTATGTTAAGAAAGTGATCTTTTTTTATTCTATTTTCTAATTGAGAAGTGAAGCTAAGTGTAAGCTAAGGAACGGAATGTGGTGGATTGGCAATAATAGGGTTCTCGAGGTTGATGGATTTTATGTAATTGGTTGTTACATTTGATGAATTAAATAATAAAATGTAATTGAGGTTTTAGATTTTGGTGTGAATGTTAAGAATGCGCCAAATTGTCTCCAATTTGTTTGGTAAGTTCTCCGTGTTTTCCACCCATCTTGGTTTTTGTAACAATGCCTTGGGCGTTTGAGGGAAAATGAAGGAAAGAAAAGAAAAGAAAGTGTTTTCTATTGTTTGGTTTGAGAGAGCATTTAAAAGAAAAGGTGGGAAAAGTTTGAGAAAATATGACTCAAAATTTTCTCTTCCTTTTTCTTTATCCTAAAGAAAATGAGAGAAAATACTATTTTGTGTTATTACCATATGAGATTATTGTAGGTGAGTGGAGGGAATTTGGAATAATTTTTTTTTTATTTTTTAATTTCATATTTAATTATTATTTTTCTTTTTATATTTTATTTTTACTTTCTCTTTGAACCAAACAACAAATTCGGCTATCCTTTAACATGATGGAAGTAGGGCCAGGGAGCAACAAAGGCTAGATAATGGAAAGTTGATGATTAAAGAATAATGAACTCAAACCTTTTTTGTTGGTTTTTGGGTTTTCTTTACAATGTATAACAGATATATAGTTTATTAGTGCTATGAATTGCGTTATTATTTGACTCTATTTCTTTTGATCTACATATTGCATGGAACTTTTTTCATAGTTTATCTATTCATGTTCATGTTTTTGTTTGTTAACTAGTGAAACTAATCAGGTTTTATCAGGGGGAAGCTAGGATTGGTCATAGAAGGAAAGGAGTGTACTTTGTATGATTATTTTCCAGTCAACTGCTGAACCTAGAATCCTGTCCACAATCTTATTTCGATTGGTCTCATTAATCTCTTCACTTCACACAAATGGAATAACTTATCCTATTAAGATTCCAATCATGTAACCAGCCAAATGGGGAACCCTACATGACATCTGCTTGACTGATGATTGTCAGATGAGGAAAAAGGATTTCAAGTGATGAACGACCACTCTCAGATGCTTTTCTGATTGCTTGTCCTAGGGGGCTTCCTTTGTATAGCTTAGGATCAGCTTGCTTTAGAGAACCAAAAAAAAAAAAGAAAAAAAAAGAGAACGATTTTGTGTATTTTCTTACACCTCACCGCTGATACCACTTATGTTCTTGATTTTTGTGTCTTTTTCACAATTGCATGAGGTGCTGAGGAGCTCGATGTCAATATCTTAAGGACATCTTCTACATATCTGGCTGTAGCATTTTGGAGTTTGTTCCTTCGCCTCTTTTCTTCTGAACTGCAATAGGTTAAATCAAATTTTTATCTCTCTTGGCCCTAAATGTTAGCCAAACAATACTGGTTGACATCTTAAACATTAGCCACCCTAATTGATTGTAAAAATTCCAGTTGTTTTATAGCTTCTTTGAAAAGTAAATTTTAGTTTTATTGATTTTTGAGATTTTTTTTCGACATTTGAAAATTAGAGTTTTTGTAGAGGGATTGGGGAAGAAATGATAGATTGGGAAAAAACTTTTGGGATTTGGGAATCCACCCAGGCCCACGTCCACTCTCCACAAATCCACGAGGAAAGATTTTGATTTAGCGAATTCCACGCCAAAAATTTCTCAAGAAAATTTTAAAATTATTATTCATCTTCTCAATACTCCATACAACCTCTATATATAGGGAAATCCTAACAAACAGAATTCTAATAAAATCCAAACTCCTAATCAAATCAAATATCTAATAAAATCCAAATCCTAATCAAATCAAATCAAATCTATTTCCAAATTAAATCTCGTTCTCCATCAATTCTCCCCGGCTTCAAAACATGAACCTCCGGTGAATGACGAAGATGATAATTGTCGAGCAAATCCGGGTCGAGCTGCTGGACTTCTTCGGTGCGCAACCAAGTACAATCTGAATCTGGACGCCCACGCCAGCGCACCAAATAACGTTGATATCCACTATCAGCAGTCGAAACAATCTCATCATCCAGAATATCTTCAATCTGATCTATATGATGCTTGCGTGGAGCAGGAGGAGCGGTGTACGGATGGAAAAATATCGATGTCCTGGCGAAGCAGATGATGGTAGATCTGGAATAACTGCTGGATAGTCAAATGGAGCACGGTATGGAGTCAGGTCCTCGACGTTGAAAACTGGATTGATTCCGAGATTGTGGGGGATCGCAAACTCATAAGCATTAGAACCAATGCTCTTTAGAACTTGGTAAGGACCCATACGTCGAGCATGAAGTTTCTTCAAGGTTCCTGGCGGGAACCTCTCTGGACGCACTCTAACAATCACCTCATCGTCAACTGCAAATTCCTGCAATCTTTTGTGCGAGTCTGCTGCAAACTTGTAGTTATTATTACTAATTGCTATTTGCCGACGAATATGATCATGCAAATCATGCAAATACTGTGCAAAAAACTCGGCTGAGACACTAGGCCTATCACCTATTGGGAGTGGAAGAAAATCTATAGGTTTTTTAGGTTTATAACCTGTAACTACCTCAAATGGACTCATCTCAGGAGACCTATTGACTGAACTATTATATGCAAACTCTGCTATAGGCAAAACAACATCCCACGTCGTTAAATGGTCGCCCACTAAACATCGAAGCAAGTCACTTAAGTTACGATTGACAACTTCTGTCTGACTATCTGTCTGCGAATGATAAGCAGTGGAGAACTTTAGCGTGGTACCCATTTTCTTCCAGAGAGTTCGCCAAAAATGACTTGTGAATCGAACATCTCTGTCAGAAACAATTGACTTAGGAAGGCCATGCAAACGAACTACCTCTTTACAGAATAAGTGTTCAACATGTGAGGTATCTGAAGTCTTGTGGCAAGAAATAAAATGTGCCATTTTGGAAAATCTATCCACCACGACTAATATTGCATCATGCTTCCTAAGTGTGCGAGGGAGTCCTAAAATGAAATCCATGCCAAGATGCTCCCAAGGTGCAAAAGGTATGGGTAACGGTGTGTAGAGTCCTGTATTCTGCTTCCTACCCTTAGCTACCTGACAAACTCGACAATGAGACACAACTCGTGCAACATCACGTTTAATACTTGGCCAATAAAATCGGTCCTTTACAAGAATGATAGTTTTATCTCGACCGAAATGACCAGCGATCTCTCCTGCGTGCATTTCCCAAATCAAATGATCGCGCAAAGAAGTTTTGGGAATGCATAGACGGGTATTTCGAAATAAAAAATCATCAACAATGGTGAAGGCATCTACTATAATAGGAGAATCCTGTGTCAGAGATGAATAGATGTCACCAAAGTCCCGACAAGTAGGATAGTCTTGAATGATACGCTCAAATCCGATAACTTTTGCACTCATCGTCTGTAAAGTGCAAAGTTTCCTACTCAATACATCAGCGGCTTTATTTTCAGTTCCTGCACAGTGTTTGAGTATAAAATTGTACTCCTGAATAAACTCAAGCCACTTGATGTGTCGATATCCTACTCTCTTTTGGGAATTAATATAGCGTAGAGCTTGATGGTCTGAATATAGAACGAACTCTTTTGGTAGCAAATAGTGACGCCAATGACGCAAACATTGCACTACTGTATAAAACTCTCTATCATAAACATCATAGCGCTGTTTCGTCTCATTCAATTTTAAACTAAAAAAGGCGATAGGATGATTTTCTTGGTTTAAAACACCTCCTATACCTACGCCTGATGCGTCACATGCTATCTCAAAAACCTTCGAGAAATCTGGAAGATGAAGAACCGGAGCAGTAGTCAACTTCTCCTTAATGTCCTTGAAAGCATGAGCAGAATGTCCTTGAAAGCATGAGCAGCAGATTTAGTCCATTGAAACTCCCCTTTCTTAAGACAATCAGTGATCGGAGCCATGGTGGTACTAAATCCCCTAACAAACCTCCTATAAAATATGGCCAGACCATGGAAGCTCCTGGCCTCATGGATCATACGAGGAGTAGACTATTCTCTTATGACCTTAATTTTGTCAGGATCTGCTACATCTTTAGAGACGATAAACCCAAGAAAGTGAATAGAGGAAGCTAAGAATGCACATTTCTTCAAATTGACAAACAGTTTTTTCTTACGGAGAGTCTCTAAAACCCGTGTCAAATGAGAAAGATGTTCTTCTTGGGTTTGACTAAAAACGAGAATGTCATCAAAATAGACAACAACGAATTATCTGGGTCATAACTCTCATAAATGTGCTGGGTGCATTAGATAAATCAAAAGGCATGACCAACCATTCAATCCGTCCTTAATTTTAAAGGCAGTTTTCCATTCATCACCTTCACGGATACGAATCTAATGATATCCGCTTCGAAGATCTATCTTCGAAAAGATTTGAGAGCCAGCTATCATATCTAATAAGTCATCAAATTTAGGAATAGGAAACCTATACTTGACGGTAATTTTGTTAATGGCACGACTGTCAACGCACATCCTCCAGCTACCATCCTTTTTAGGTGTAAGTAGAGCGGGAACGGCACAAGGACTCAAACTCTCTCTAATAAAGCCTTTCCGCAATAACTCATCGACCTGTCTTCTCAATTCAGCGTGCTCAACAGGATTCATCCTATAATGAGGTAAATTGGGCAAACTGGACCCAGGCACGAAATCAATGGCATGCTGAATGTCCCGAAGGGGAGGGAGTTCATCAGGTAACTCATCGGGCATGATATCTTGAAACTCAGTGAATCTGATGAATCTCAGGATGGTAAATGACTGGTGGATTAGAAGACTTTCTAAAGCAATTACCGCATACACTAGTCCCTTCTCTAGACTCTCCTTGAGGAACTGTGATCGACTTACCAAATGAAGAGACTTTTTATGTACCTGGCCTGTGACCTTTTCGTTCTTTGGGCTCTCATCACTAGACTTAGGCGGCGCGGGTTTCCAAACAATTTTCTTTCCATTAAATTTGAATGTATATGTGTTTGACTTGTCGAGACTAGTTACATCTAAGTCATACAATCATGGCCTACTAAGCAAGATATGTGCGGCGGTCATATCTAACACATCGCACCAAAACTGGTCCTGATAGCTTGACATCTGGATAGGCACTAGACAACGCTGGATAATAGATTGAGCAGTTTTATCTATCCATGTTACGTTGTATGGTTGTGGATGGGGTTCAGCTTTGAGGCCCATTTTCTCAACAGCTGTTCTTGAGATTATATTCACGCAACTACTCCCGTCAATCATTACGCGATAACTCTTTTTTCCGTGTATAATGTATGTGGTGAAAATGCTAGATCTACGCCAATCTTCATCTTTCGTTTTAGTGTAAAGACGCCTAAGCGCACATTTGAAATGATTATTTCCTCGTCTGAATTATTAGTGTTTCCTACTGGTTCATATACTTCTTCCTCAAGATCATCATCATCACCATTAAGTTCTCCTTCAACGAGTAAAGCTCTAGTGGGACACTGTGAAGCTTTGTAGCCATACTCGTGACACCTAAAACACTCTATGCCTTTCGTGCCCTATTTAGATGACTCATCTATCACGGCTTTACCCTTAAAGTCTTTGTTGAATTGGGTATTAGGTCTCTTGTTATCTTCAGAAGAACGTCTGGACTGTTTCCCGGCTTTAGGAGTAAACTTGCGATCAGTAGAAAATTTGAGAGAGTGTTCTAAATCTTCTGCTAATTGACAAGCTTGAGTAAGGAAACTTATATTTCGAGAATGGATATGCATAACTCGTTGTATGTCTGCGCGTAGTCCAGAACGAAATCTAGATATCGCTTTGTGTCGGTACTCTCGCAAATCACACCGAAGTGTCAATTCATCAAATTGAGTCATGTACTCTTGGACCGTCATGCTCCCTTGGCGTAGACTGTGCAACCTATCTAAAAGGTGACTCCTAAATGTGACTAGAAGATACTTCTCTTTAAGTCTAGCTTTCATGTCATTCCAAGTCTCTATCGCATCCAGATACCTATCACATTCTCTTTCTACCGATGTCCAATATATCCTAGCGGGCCCTGTCAATCGCATCCGAGCAAATCGTATTTTACGCTCTTAAGGCATATGATACCAATCGAAATAGTAATCCATGTTTGCGAGCCAGTCATTAAAGACTTTAGGGTCATGAGTGCCATTGAATGTAGAAGCTTCAACTTTTATCTTACGCGTGATGTCATCTTCAGTCCGTCTAGTTCTAGGGACACTCTCATCTCTATTTCTTTCATTTCAATCTCTTGGCCCTCTATTGTAATTCCTTTCATTATATTCATTCTTATAAATTTGATTATTTTGTTCTTCCATTTGTCGTTCTAGTGCATCCAATCGTTTATTAACAATTTTAAACTGTTCCATTTGTTCAGTGATAGTTTTTAATTGTTTCATCATGATTTCTAACTTTTCATCCACATTACTAGAACTTGAGGTGGTCATTTTACCGTTACGAAGAAGCATATAATCAAACAAGCGTATGCAATGCAATTTTCTAGACTCAGTCAAATTCTATATGCGTGCACTATATGATCAAATAAAATTTTCTAAGGTTTAGTTTCTAAAATGAAAGGAAATGGATCCTAAAAATGTGTGTATGCAGCAAGCAATAACTTGACAAATAATTATTAGTAATTCTAACTAACAATCTTATGCAGAATTTTCACAAAATAATTGCAAAATTTTGCTGAAGAAAATGTGTTAGTTTAGAGATTACCCAAATACCGAAGAAATTCGTGCACTTGTAGTGGTTCCTTGAAGTTTTTTGAAGCTGGTTCGTCTGCTGAAGAGCCCTGAAATTCTGCCACAATTGTTGGAAACAAATCCAGGAATGCAACGCTTCGAATCTGACTCGAATTGGACTCCGAACGGGCTCCAAATCACCACTTTTCTCCTTAACAGGTCTGCACTGTCAGCGGGTCTACACTGCTGTACTGATCTGAACCAAGGGTGGAATGGATCTGGATCTGCGGGTCAGATCTGAAGCTTGCGGGTCGGACCCAAAATAAATCCAACCTTCTATTCTTTTGGATATGGGTCTGAATAAGTGGATCAGAACCAAATCAATTCAAGAACAAACAAACCCAAAACCCAATAGGTTTCTTCTCCTTTATCTCGCTGTAGTTGAGGGGGGGGAAGCAGATTGGATTGGTCTCTATTGGAGCGGCGAGAGGGATGCCAAGATGGACTAGAGCAGGGTGCCGAGGGCGCTCAGGAGGCTGAGGACTGCTTGTGAGAGGGCGAAGAGGACGCTGTCGTTGACTGTCCTGGCTGACAGGAAATCGTTGCTGCAGGTCGATGAGGTGGTCGCTGTTGAAGTGGAGGGAGGACGGAGGCGCCGGAGCCGGCAGTGGGCGATGGAGGCGTCGACAGTGGGAGGCATCGGCAGTGGGCAGTGAGCCGGAGGACGGCGGAGATGGGGGATTTGGGCGATGGAGGCGGGGTCGAGGATGGCGGAGATGGGGGGCTGGGCGGTGTCGGCAGTGGGCGGCGGCTAGGAGGAGAGGGTGGAGTTGTTGGGAGGGGGGATTTGCTAGATGTGGCGAGGCTGGAGTTGTGGTGAGGGTGGAGGCCGGAGTTGGTCGGGAGGTGGTGGTGGTTGGTTGGCTGTTGCGAAGAAGAGGACGGAGTTGGGCGGCGTCGACAGTGAGGGTGATGGAGGTGGGCTTGACGATGGTGGAGATTAGGATTTGTACGGGGCTAGGGCTAGAAGAGATTTAGGGTTTGATCGAATGGTTGGGTTGTCTGTTGCGGGTGGAGTTGAGTTGGAGAGAAAGAGATGTGAAGGAAGAGGTTTTTTTTTTCTCTCTCTACACAGATCTGATCTGAGTTTTTTTTTTTTTTTTTACAGATCTGATCTGAGTTTTTTTTTTTCTCTCTCTCTTGCTGGTTGATGGAGGGTGAGGGTGGTTGGGTCAGGTGGAGGAGGAGAAAATAATTTTAGGCTCTGATACCAATTTGACGCAGGACGGAGGCGAAATTAGGGTTAGGGTTTTGAAAATTAGGGTTTTTGTAGAGGGATTGGGGAAGAAATGATAGATTGGGGAAAAACTTTTGGGATTTGGGAATCCACCCAGATCCACGCCCACTCTCCACGAATCCACGAGAAAAGATTTTGATTTAGTGAATTTCACACCAAAAATTTCTCAAGAAAATTTTAAAATTATTATTCATCTCAATGCTCCATACAACCCCTATATATAGGGAAACCCTAACAAACAGAATCCTAATAAAATCCAAACTCCTAATCAAATCAAATATCTAATAAAATCCAAATCCTAATAAAATCAAATCAAATCTATTTCCAAATTGAATCCCGATCTCCATCAGCTGGCTTAATAGCAGTCCTATAAAATTTTCCTTTCAATCTTAACAGAAGTTACGGTCGCATAAAACTCCTGTTGCCCTCATCCATTTCAACTAGCAGCTTGTACCCTATGGTTAACATCATTATCGATCTCGCCATCATTTTGAATAATAGAATTCAAATATCTAAACTGACTGCTCATTATATCTAAACTGACTGCTCATTTGTATCTCTTGCCTATCCAGTTTTACAGCATTATAGTTTATGGTCCGTCGTTTACTAAATTTGCACTCTATATACTCTGTTTTAGACCTACTCAATATAAAATCTCTAGATTCTAATGTATGCCTCCATAACTCTACCTTGGTATTTGCCCCTGCTATTGTCTAATCAACTAAGACAATATCATCAGCAAATAGTATACACCAAGGTATTTTATTCTGAATGGCTTTAGTAAGCTCATCCATCACTATAGCAAATAAGAATAGGTTCAATGCAGATCCTTTATGCAATCTAATTGTGATAGAAAAATCATTTGTTAAAACACCATATGTTCTGATATTGGCCACACTCTATCATACATGTTCTTAATTATGCCGATATATTTTATGGGAACTCTTTTTTTCATTGGTGTCCACCAAATTATCTCTCGTGGAACCTTATCATAGGTTTTCTCTAAGTCAATAAATACCATATGCAAATCTCTATTTCTCTCTAGGAATCACTCTATAAGTTGACGAAATAAATGAATAGTTTTTGTCGTCAATCGTTCCGGCATAAATCCAAACTGGTTCTCTGATATTTTAACAGTTTGTCACAATCTATGTTCAATTACCCTTTCACAAAATTTCATAGTGTGACACATGAGTTTTATTCCCCGATAGTTAGAATAACTCTGAATGTCGCCCTTCTTATATAGAGATATTAGGATACTCTTCCTCCATTCATTTGATATTTTCTTATTTTGTCAAATCTTGTTAAAAAGATCTGTTAGCCACCTCATACCAATCCCTTCTAAATATCTCCATATCTTTATAGGAATCTCATCTGGACCAATAGTTTTTCTTGATTTCATTCTCTTCAAAAACTCTTTTACTTCATACTCTTTAATTCTGCACATAAAACTACGATTCATATCCTCACATTGAATAGTAAAATCTCCCAAATTTTGAGTAAAACTATCATTATATGTATCAAAATAATTTTTCCATCTTTTTTTAATCTCGTCTCGAACTAGAACCGTCTGATCCTCATTTTTAATACACTTTACAGTACATAAGTTTTTAGACTCTCTCTTATTCGAGCAATTCTATATATATCTTTTTCTGTCTCTTTATTATCCAACTTCTCGTACACTTGTTTATATAATTTAGTTTTTGCATCCCGAACAGTTTTTTTAGCCTCCTTTATTAGTTTATACTTTTCAAAACTTATTTCATTATTATTATTATTCTTCAAATCTCTATGAAGGTCTCGTTTGATCTTAATAGTATTTTTTACCTCTTCATTCCACCATGATGTATTCTTACATGGTGGAGCACTGTCTATCGACTCACCGAATATATGTTTAGCTATCCTTTTAATGCAGCTAGCCATTTTGTTCCATGTTACATTAGGATTATCATGGTCCCTCCAATCTGCTTCTTGTACTACTCTATCTTAAAAAACTTTTTGATTACCTTCTAATCACCACTACTTAATCTTAGAATTTAACTTACACTTAATCTTTCTAAATTTCTGTCTAATCTGAATATCTAAAACTAAGAGTCTATGTTGGGTAACTATACTCTCACCTGTCACTACTTTACAATCGATACAACTAGCTCTATCTACCCTCCTAGTTGAAAAGAAATCTATTTGGTTTGCATTCGATCCACTTTTAAAAGTAACTAAGTGAGAAACTCTCTTTTTAAACCAAATATTCGCTAAAATTAAATCATAAGACAAAGCAAAATTTAAAATTGAGTTACCTGCTTTATTTCTTTCTCCAAAACTAAATCTTCCATGTACACTATCAAACCCATTACGACTAGTTCCTACATGTCTATTGAGATCACCACCAATAAATAGTTTTTCTCTAGCGAATATTCCTTTTACTATTTCATCTAGATCCTCCCAAAATTAATGTTTACTGGATTCATTAAGTTCTTCTTGTGGTGCATAGGCGCTAATGACATTAAAAATCTCTCAATCTAAAATAAGTATAACTAATAAAATTTTATCACTTTTCTTTCTAACCTCCACTACATCCCCAAGTAATTGCTTATCTATGATCACACCTATACCATTACGATTTCTATCTCTACCCATATATCAAAGTTTATAACTCCAAGACTCTATGACTTTAGTTTTCTCACCTATCCACTTAGTCTCCTACACACACAAAATATTAACCCTTTTTCTAATTATACATCAACTAACTCTACTAATCTACTTGTAAGAGAACCTGTATTTCATGATGCCAACCGAAATTTATGTTTATAAGCTAACTTCTTTACCCTCACTCGCTCATTAAGATGTGGGAACGCTCTTATATTTGACATCACATTCGAGCATCGACGTGGCACGTTGCTTCTAGGCGGCGACGTAGCAACCCTCACACATTTTCACTGCATCCGGGCTCCGATATAGTGCGTCGCTCAGTAAGGAACGCCCCAATGAAATTCATATTTTGGCTCATGTCATAATATGTGACAATATTTTACGTTGGCTGTCACTGGCCTACCACAATCCTCCTCTTTTATCCTGATTTGGGACAGACAGTGCATAGCACTTGCGGAGTTGAAAATTAATTTTTGAAATATTGGAATGCAATTGAAAATTGGAATGCATAAAAAAATTAATTTCAAAAGCACGGGATCGTAGAATAACCGTAATTACTATCATAATAAATAAACTAATAACATGTCAATAATCAGAGGTGATTTTATATCTATAAAAGAGTTGGTTACATTGCGAAGCACATTGCTTTGGATATATGCACAACAAAAGAGCAAAAGAAATAGAGACATTGCCCCCTAAACAAAACGAAAGAAAGAAATATTAAATACAAGAGCTTCAAAATATCTACTTGTCACTGTCGAGCTTCAAGATATCTACTTGTCACTATCGTTCTACCTGGTCAATGAAATATAGATCTTTGATCAGGGCAAGCTCTCCTTCATATCCAAGAATAGGTTTAAAACTCACAAGATTAAGCCTAGCAAATAATACATGGAGAGAAGAAAGTACTACCATAGTACTATAGAATACATGTACGTGAAAATACTATGACAATTTAATACTATAATCATTGTGATCCATAAAGAGTAGATATAAGAGAATAACAAATAAACATGAATAATATATGTCTTGGCCAGTAAACATATAACACTAAACACTTCACTTCCAACAATAATTGAGACATGGCGCTAATAGGCGTTTCACTTGCAATGATAGCCATGCTGCGCAATTATGCACTTACAACGGTATTGAGCCATGTTGCCGATAAGCATTTCACTTGGGGTATTGAACCATGCTGCACCATTAGGCACTTCACTTGCATCAACGGTGAATCATGCCGCCGATAAGAGTTCCACTTGCAATTGTTAAACTGTGTTGCACCGAAGCACTAAATTTGCAATGGTATCACACATTATGCCACGCCGAAGCACTAAACACCACTTTCTTGTATTTGAATCATATTCAATATCCCGTACCATGTGTTTTGTTCATGCTAGATCGAGTATGTAATTTCATAATTATCTAAGTTCCCATATTATTAGACATATCATTATTATGTATCACGTTTCACATATCATATATGTATATTATGTTAATCATGTAACATGCATTATTATCATGTCAATTGGGTATCAATTCATGTCACGCATCATGTCAATATTATTCACACGCCATATTGTGCACCTACCATGTGTTATGTCATATATCTTGATTAGTGTAATTGATTGTGTTGAGTAAGATGTGTCCTGTCAAATTGAGTATACATGTTCGAGGTTAGTTACCTATTTTTTTTCCATATCATGATGTTAATTATTATTTCTCATATCATCATGTACCCAGGCTAATCATGTTAATCATGGGTCAGGTAAGGATGTCATATATCATGAATGCTAAGTGTCGTATCAAGCCATGTGTCTCGTGCCATGCTAGCTTCATGTTTCATGTATAATTAGGAGCCATGTAAATTAAGTGTTCCAAGTTAAACATAACCTAGCATACTAATAAGTGTTCAAGTAAAGGTGTATTACATGTCTCATCCAAATCCCATGCTGTGTAACCTATCCCTTCAGAACATAGTCAATCTCACTCCAGACCCTTAGTCGAAGGCTTAGACCAATCGGGACTTGGACCACTGCTGGCTAGCAGTTCCTGCCGCTGGGTAGTGGTGGTCTGATACCTAATGGTCACCAGGTTTCTACATCAGTTTTGATACATCTAGATTATCGATACCACTTTTAGATCCTAAATCTGAACTCCATAACAAAAAGTTTGACGATAAACCCTGACCACTTTTTAAGAAAATCTGTAATACTAATATCGAGAAATCAATTTCTAAATCCTAATTTTCCAATTTTAATCAAATTATTTCATAATAGATCTTATGGTAAACTAAGTATACATAAATGAACCAGATAACCAACCAAGCCTGGGAAAATTCTTAGTGGTCACTTGAGACGGTGGAACTATTAGCCGGCGGTTCCATTTCCCTAGCTGGACACCAAAGTTTAGTTATCATTATCTCTCAAAACGTAGAATTTATTCATGTAATTAGATTGTTAACATGATAATTGGGACATGGATTCACTATAAACCCTAGTTTATTTAAAATTTCTATTTCGAGAATTGGTTTTCAAAATCCTAATTTCCTTTTTTAACACAAAAAATAAATATATAATTTATCTAAAATCATTTACTAAACCCATATACTCAATCAACTTGCGAGCAAGAATTCACTGTCAATAAGGATGACTAAGCCGCCAAATGGCAGTCCACTTGGTGGTTCAGTCGTCTTTGGTATATATATCAGATTTTACTTGCTACCTTGGCTCCCTAAGTGTAGGTCAATGGAGAGGCTTTTTGAGAAACTTGTGAGTAGGGGGAGAGAGAGAAATAGAGGATTAGTTCTTCACTTGATTTTTGATTAAACCAACAAACTGTCATCATTATCTTGACTACCCAAGTCCCAAGCCTTCTCTCAGTTCCAAAATTGTCCCATGCCCATCTTGACCACCCAAGAGAGTGAGGACGAAATGGTTTGGTGATTGGGGATTGGTGGGGAGAGAGAGAATATAATTCGTCCAAGATTGGCAAACTTTCGACATTCCCAAAATAATCCCAAATAAATACTGAAGGTAGATTACAGTAAGAGAATCATGGAGCAATTCGTGGAATAATTTTTTGAGGTGTAGATTGTAAGATAAAAATTATCAAAAGTCTGATTATTATAAATTAGTAATCAATATTTTTGTCGGTTTTTGGAATTTGTTAGAAAAATCTAAGAAAATTATAATAAATCTAGAAAAATAGGAAAATAATGATTATGAAGTCGGAATTTCATCTAAGTTTTAGAATTCGAGATAGATCTATCGAAAGTCAAACTGAATAATGAATAGCTCTTGGTAGCCCTAATTTGGCACGATCGGTAATGGAAACAGATATAAATATACAAAATAGAGCCAATACATTTTGTATTGGACCATTATCATTACTCTGGTGTCCTAGATTGAGAAGATCATATAGGATATACTGGTTTAAAGAGCTAGCTGGATAGTGGTGTTACAAATGGATTTGAAGAATTTAAGGTGGATCCAAATAGTCTCAGTTATGGTTCAGATTTAAAGATGGACTCGAGTCTTATTTGAATAGGGGACCGTTCGGGTTTGGGTTCAAACTGATTCGTCCCACGCTTTTGTCTCCTTGATCTGCGAACGACTTCGAGGGAATTATGAGCGTTGCTTATTTGGGTCGACAAGCCTCTGGGAGGACTCTTGCAACTTCCAGGTAGCATCGAAGAGTTGCAAAAGAGGTTTAGGACAATTGGGGAGCTTTAGCGAGCTCTTGGCGATTCGTGGAATGAGCTTGGGAGAGCTCAAGGAGGCAAAATGTGAGGATGGTAGGGGAGGATCTGATGGTATCCAAAGGGATTCAGTTGGAATTGGGATCCTAGGAAAAGTGATGGCAACGTCGATGTTGCAAAAAGTCAGAGGTGGCTGGCGAGCATGGGGAAACCTTGACAGCTGTCAATGAAGCCTCGTCGATCTTTAGATAGGTCAATTTCGGCCTTGATTAGGGTCGATAGTGGTTGCAGCTGGAGGACGAAGCTAGCAGACAGAAGTTGGTTGGGCCTGTTTACTTGCTTAGGATGTTGTTGATGATGATATGTTGTGTTGGCAAAGATATTGATGATGTTGGTGATGTAGAATGATGATGCTTATGCATGTTGATGATGGCTGATGTTGTTGAATTTGGTTGATGATGAGGTATTGTTGTATTTTTGTTTTATTTTTCTTTTTCGTTTCTTTTATTTTCACAGTTTTTTATTTTTTCAATGATTTTTTTCTTTTTTTTTGACAACTAAAATTCAAAATGAAATATAAAAATGGGAACAAGAAAAAGATGGAGAACGGTTCTTTTGAGATGGATTTCTTGGCTCTGATACCAAATTTGGTGCTGGATGTATGGATTTTAGGATTTTGGCGTAGAGTTGGGGAAGAACACAAAAATAAAATAATATAAAATAGGATTGCATCTCACACACGAGAATCAGGCACCGACTCTTAACACGAATCACTAAGATTTGATTTTGTTTAGCAAATCACATGCTAAGATAGTTCTCAAGAGTAATACAACTTTTATAATGAAAGCTAAGAGACAAAAAACCAAAAGTCACTAAAACCCATGAGTCTAAACTAACAAATCCCTATTACTCCTATCCCTTCTATGTTTTCCCGAAATTCTCTCTTCATGATCCATTCATAATTGCATTCCACATCAAATAGGCAAGAACCCGATCATATGTTTTTTTCAATCTCTTTCCTTGTTTGTTGCTATAGTTTCAATTGTATATTGTATTACAAAAATCAAAGCATGAAGTATATAAATCCTTACATGTATTTTATCATATCATAAATACTTTTTAAATTTCTTGCATATCGTATTGTAAGATACATAAGTATATCATAAGATGTTAATAATTATGGACAAGTATCGGATACCTGACTTATATGACGCCCAATATGTACACTCTGGAGCAATGTTTAAAATAGCATAATAATAACGAAAAGTTTTAGATTTGTTAGGTTGCACATACAGTGTAACGCATAATGTAGGTTATGCAATTTTCTATTTATTTAATAAAATTAAATATTGAACTATATATAATAATTTTAAGTAGAAAAATAAATTCTAAAATTCTAAAACACGTATAACATATTCTAAGTTTCTAATAATTTTTACAATAACTTTCATATTCGTCTTCATGAATTGTATTAAATTCACTGCAATTTTAGTCATCACAAAAGTGCTACAATTTGTAATTTATAATGTTCAATTTATTTTTATTTGCAATTATTCATTTTAATTTAGTTGACAGTTCAATAAAATCAATATCAAGTATGAGCACAAGCAGAGAAGAATTATAATATGCAAACAAACAAGCACTGACATACCAACAAGCAATCAACATGCGATCAAGTAAAGAAAATGCAACAATTAGTTATCAATCAAAGCAAATAATCCATCAAAATACATAATTTAGTAAAATAATAATAGTAAATAACGTAACATGATATAATATAACATAAAATAACGGAATATGATATGGAATAACATAAAAAAGCATCACTATGGCATGCTAGTTTATTTTCGACTAATAGATGGCGCAAGGTTTAGGTATCATAACGCAATATAATGAGTTCCATAACGGGTTATTTTCAATATTGCTCTAGAGCCTTTTAGATTTTAGTAACCCATAAACTTGCATATTGGAGCCTATTGGCTTTTAAAAAATTCTGAAGGTCACATGTCAGAGACCATCATGCATTGCTTAAAAGACAAATTAAACTTTCGACTTGAGAGAGATTGGAAACATGTGAAAGCTTACGTAGTTTACTAGTTTGAAATATTGGATTGAAATATCATCTTCTTTTCTTTAGTTACTCGATCAGAATTTAAAATTAAATCATAAGATATGTTTTATTTGTCTTTCTTCTTCTGAATAAAGAATTGGATTTTTAGCAGTAAATTTGTTTTATTTTATGAGTAAAAAAGAATTTCAATAGCCACTCTCATTTAAGAAAGTAAAACAAGAAACTAACAAGAACTAGAGATCAGAATAGTAATATGTGCTCAGGTTTTTACTATTTTAACTTTTGGATTTCACGCATACCTCGTATGTTGCATATAAGCCATGCTTGGAAACCTTCACCCCAAGAACCTGCCTTTACTGGAGACTGATACAAGAGGGTGCCTCCAGGCCCCTCATAATTTTGATATATATTATGTGTAGACACAAATACTTTCACAGTCTTGCCCCTCTGTCCACATCCATGTCGTGTCATATCTGTGTTTTGCGTTCCATATCCATGTCCATACTTCATAGAAATGGAGAATGGTTATACAAAATTGAAGTGTTTGATATTGTGGGAATTGATGGAGTTGCAAGGACCGCAAGGAAAATACATTGAGGCACAAAAAAATAATATGGTATTGTTAATTAAAGAGGAAGTGGCCCATAAAAGAGGTAACATGAAGCATAAAAGACAACATGCCTGCAAAAATCAAGTTTTGATGGATGTTCTCTTGAACAGAATTTTCATATTTTGGTGCTTATATCAAGAAACTGGTAATGACACAAAAGGTGAGTTTACTAGACAAGGAGCTGGAAGTCATCAAAGTTATGAACTTGAGCTTGTTAATTTTTTCTGCAAGATCTTTGGTGTGTTTCGCAAGAAGATTTTGCAATAATACAATTAAGGCAATCAACAATTTTCTAACACGAATAAGACACTTACATAATGTACCAGAAAAAAATGGCAGGTCTATTATATTTCCCACCATATGATCGGATCGAGTCTATATCTCACACTCCTAAGTGCGAAAGATTGACAAGTAATATAGTTTTGGTAAGTCCGAGGTCGAATCCACATGATGAAAAACATGAGTCGGCAGAATAAGAGTAAGGAAATGGTCAATTATTTGAGAGTAAGAAAATTAATAAGAAAATTTGTTATAGTTTTAGATTTATTTCTAGTTCTCTATTTTGGTTGTCTAAACTTTAGAAATTGTCTTCTTGATCTTTCCATATTTATATTATGATAACCTTGTGTGCCCATCAATAATCTATATTCATAGTTATGATTGAAGCCCAATTTAAAGAAAATATGAACTATATCCCAAAAGATAAAGTATTTCAAGATACGTAAAAGTTACAATCAACCAAACATATGATAAGAAACAAAAACAAATTAAGATCTTTTTATTCTATGATCATATTATCATAATTCTATGAATCCAATCAATAACCTACATCTAGAATCATGATATGAATTTCTGAAAGATAAATCATGCCCTAGAAGGTATAATATTTCAAATACATGCAAAACTATAATCTATTAGTCATAAAAATAAATAAGAATCAAGAATAAATTTTTAAAAGAAATGTTGAGGAACGAATATTTAAGAATTACAGAGTCCTCATCCATCTTTCACCAAGAATTCAGCCAATCATCATTGAAAAAGAGTGAATTTTATTGAGAAAGAAAAAAAGAGATGATAGAGGGACATATAAATACAGAGATATATGATAGGAAGGTACATCCTCTTATATTTATAGAGTTTATAAAGTTCTAAAAACCTAAAAAATCCTATACTTAAGTTTCACGAACAATTGATCTCAATGATCAAGATTAGAGTCGAAAGATGAGTAGAAAAACGTGATTTTCAGGTTTGGACAGTTGGTTCTGCTGTGTTGCGCTTCAGTAAAATAGTTATACTTTTGCATTTGAACCCGATTAAGATGATTCTTGACCTGTTGAAAAGATAATTGAGAGCTATATAACTTTTTCCTATGTACATTTTCCCATTCCAGATTATCTATATGAAATCTGGCTTTGAAGTTGTCACTGCTGCTCAAACTTTATTAAATTCAAATTTTCTCCATTTGATCATCAATATTTTGACTTCCTGAGCTTCTTTAGATCTAAAATTTGAACTATAGCTTAGAAAAAATATGATCATCTATAGAAAAATAGAGAAGCATGTATTAATCACCTTTTTAACACAGTACATAAATAATCTTGTTAAATCCAAATTTACTCATAACACATGCTTTAATGTATAAACTGGATAAAAGAGGTACAAATAAGATACAAAATATACAATATTAGTGTTTATCATGATCCATGTTATTTGGTTGTTTGTGATGTGCGTTAATTGTGGAAAATGCTAATATCTTCCAATGATAGGGATCATTATCAGAAGATTTAAATTATTTTGGCCCTTGTTTTTTTTTTTTTTTTTTCCAGTTTCTAGTGATTGTTGATGGGGATCCTTTATAGATGATATTCATGTCTATATTGTAACTCTAGGTTTTAGCACCGGTCATACATGTTATCTTTGTTGTAAATAATCTTGTAAGTGCCTCTTGGAGATAGAGTGAGATTTGATTCGAAGAAAAATTTTTGTTTTTAGCATGTTGTTTTTCTAAACAAAATCAAATATTTTGTCGTGGATCTGTTGAAAGCGGAGAGCGATCTTGTGGGTGCAAGATCCAAATCAATCCTTAAATCTCTCCTCGTAAATCAATCCTTAAATCTCTCCTCGTGGACTTGTTGAGATTTGCGAGTAGGTAACTACAACATGGGTGTTGAAGCTTGAATGCATCCCACATCAATCCTAGTTCATCCCTAAATACTCCATATCCCATCACAAATCCAAATATTGCCTTTTGTCCTATGTCATTAACTTTCTCTATAAATACCTAGGAAAGTCAGTTAGCCAAACTTGACGATTGCCTTCTTTATAATTGGACACTAGAGGTTTTGATACTAGGCAATTTTAAGCTTTGTTTAGAATCTGACTTGATTTAAGATTCCCCCCCCCCCCCTAAGAATGGGTTTTGAATTAATTATGATGATTTTATCAATATTAACTTTATTCATATTTAGAGAGCAATCTTTGCAGAAATTATTTTTTTATCTTTATATGTATCCATGTCAAAAGGCCAAAGCCAATAATATATGAATCACTTTAAAATTATTGTTTAAGACATTTATTTCCTTGCAGATCCAAGGCTTGAGAATTAGTTTTTTGCATCAACTCTACATTGAATTTCTGGTTTTTATTTCTCCCTTTTTTCTTGCATCCACGGAGTGTGGCTTTAAAGGGACACCATGATCTAACTCTACAGAAGTTCGTATTTAACAAATAGAAATTAATATGTTTGTGTATAGTGCATAAAAACATGGGCTACCCCATTTGGTTAACAATGACATTTTTTTCCTTTCTCTTTTTCCATGCAAAAGATATAAAGTCTGCAGTCTTATCTGCAATCTGAAAAATTAAAGAATTTATTGCCAATCAGTATGAGATAAGAATCCATGATAATAATTTACCTAGTTGGAAGATTGTAGGTCAATCACAGCTATCAAGAACTCTTTTTGTCTTTCATTTTTCTAGTTTAACTGGAACTTGTTTCTCTTATGATATTGATGTAGGTATCTTCTGATAGACTTTAGAATTTTATCATTACATCTTGTTGTCCTTTTAAAGTACTATGGTTTTTCATATTTCTTAACCATTTTGAATTCATTTTCTTATAGGTTTATATGCTGAAGGTTGAAGGAATTGCATTTCGGTTTTTGCCGGATCCTATCCAAATAAAGAATGCACTACAGGTATTCCTGTTAATGTGGTATTCTTATGTTCATTCTTCCCTCTTGATTTGTTTTTTTAATTGATTGCTAGAATTTGTCGAGCATGTTGTATATTTGATTATGAGATCAATAGAGTTCCCTATGAGATTTATATAAAATTGGGACTCTGGCTTTTCTTGGCCGTCGGTGAGGTAAACGAGTATTGCTGCTGCCAATGAAATTTCTGCTGCTGATGGTGATCGGGTAGTGATGTTGAAGATGATATTTCGAATGGTGATTGGTACTGCTGCTGAAGATCATTGGGATATATAGTTGGTTGGAGGAGTTAAGAGTTCAGGAAATCTGACTGAACTCTGATTAGGCAGAGGAGGCATGGCAGGACTCCGATCGCCGTGTTAGAATCCAACTGTACTCCGACCACCTCCATGTAAGTTTAGAATCCGACCGAACTCCGACACTTCTAGGTCGGTCAATGCAGTCAGACTCCAATAGAGTCGGTAGGAAATGCCCATTGCATATCAAGTTAAAAATGATTAATCGTCTTCCTCATTTGATCACTGTCCCTTGGCTTCCTCATCCCGTAAGTTCATCAGTATCGTCCTCAATTTGGAGCTACTCGTTCATCAACAACAAGCTCGTTAATGAACCAACTTTGGCCTACACGCCTACGTCTTCGTCGCCAACACCTTTTGTCATCCTCTTCCTCCTCTCCCTCTCACATCCCGCTGCCACAAATTTCAATTCCTACCCCTATCTCAATCCATTACCAAGCTCAAGAAGCACCACAACCACTAATAGCCACCAACGACCAATTACAACCCTCCCATCTCCAAGAACACCTCCAAATTGATGATAATGATCCAACTCTTCAAATTCCATCAGAGAAAGTCTAATAACAAGAATTTGCTCAATAACGAGTAGAATTTCATCTTTTTTGGTTTAAACTTGTTGAGTTTTGTACAGTGTTCTAAATATCGGATACCGGTCCCATACCGGTCAGCCAAATTATATACCGGATACCGGGCATGATATCGCGATATGACCCTAAATACCGGAGTGTCATATCGGTGTCATACCGATATGACCCTAAATATCGGAGTGTCATATCGGTGTCATATCGGTTAAAGAATAATCATATAAATGGCTATATAAAACATATTAAAACACATAAATGAAATTTATGATACTTTGGTTTATTTGCATTAAACTTACGAATTTGCAGATACCGTTTAGAACGTTCGCATATGTACAAAGCGACATATAATCATAAAATTAAGAAAAATAAATTTTCAAGAAAAAAATTGTTTCTACAATACAAAAGTGATATAATTTATTAAATTACAACATTGTCTTTTAAATAAGTTTTTCTAAAACATACTAGAAACTTTAAATATCAGTCTTTACAATATATTTTCTAGTTAGATTCAGAGTCTACTGGTTTATTCGATGGCATGCCTTGCTCATCATCTGATGACGAATCTGATAATGATGTGTCAACTTCTTCTTTATCATTTTTATCTGATGCGGGCTGCTGCTTAAAGTTTGAAGATGAAGATGTTTTTCCCTTTGAAGTTCTACTACTTTTGGATTTGGATGTCTTAACTCTTTTATTCTTTCTTTTCTTCGGATTAGCATCCATAGCAATTGACACCTGTCAAAAAGTTAATTGCTCTCCAGGAAAGACCTCATCATCACTAGTCTCATAAGAATCACCATTCTTCTTCTCAGGCATAAACCACTCGGTGACTTTTTCCTCTTCATTGTATGCTACTAGGGGATCTCTGTTTAGAATTGAAAGTTTGCTCCTGAGCCTTGCATTGAATTTGACAAAAACTAAGTCATGCAATTTTTTAAAACTTAACCTATTTTTTTCTTCGTATGCACCTAAATAAACGATAATCATATGAAGTTCGTTGAGAATATATTTATTTGGAAGAAAGAAATATTTTATTAGCAAAAAAAATTGTAATACCATCTCAAATGTGCTCCAGTTCCGTTCACAATCCGAAGAACTGGTTGTCAGGCTTAAGATCCTTATTGCTATGATTGTAAATTCAGGAGCATCTGTCCCGTTGAATTGCCACTATTGAGCTAGAAATAAATATTTAGAAATAGTTATTAGCTATTTAATAGTTTCTTTAATTAAAAGTAGATTGAATTTTGCATTTTTTAAATTAAAATGCATACCTGGATTGCTGCCTTTGCAAAAGACATTCCAAATGATCCATTTTGATTTTGATACATTGGGAGCTGCTGTGCAATCTTATCAATTCTATCATGATCATTTGAATAGAATCTGTGCATCACATCAACGAATCCCGATATGAATAACCCATCAACATCAATTTCAGGCTGCTTCGCATAGTAATACAGAGGGTTCAAAAAATATCCAGCTCTATGCAGAGAATCCCTAAGTTTTCCTCCCATTTCCTATTAATAATCTTCCATATTAGAAGATATTTCTTTTCTTCACCTCCAGAGCATCTCTTAATTTCTCTTTAGCAGTCTCTAGGTCACCATACAGAAAGCCCATTTTAGAGATCTTATCCCCATCAACTCTACGTAAAACTTTTACTAGTGGAGTAAATACTTTTAGGGCAATACTTGTGTTGTCCCAAAATTTGTTGCTAGCAATTATTTCTGCAGTCTAAACATTCATAAAAGGATGTATTAAAAAATATGAATAACGTATAATTTAAAATTATAAAATATCAATTTTTATTAATTTAAATAAATACCTTCTTTGCCTGCATCTGTTCTTGATAGAGTGCAATCCATCAGTCATCAGAAATAAACATATACTGCAGCTCCTCCCTGATTGATGACAAAGAGAGAGATACTGTGGCAAACCTAATTGTACTCGGCTTTATTAGCTCTCCACCAATCGCCTTCCTCATAATATTTAAAGACTTGGTATGACTGTATATGTACACGGAGACTGATCTCCCCATCATAATTGCACTTCAGATATGTTTAATTTTTTCAATATCCGCAATGATCAGATTAACTGTATGTGCTGCACAAGGTGTCCAAAATATATTTGGATGTGTCAGAGCTAATGTGTTTGCTGCGAGCACATTGTTCGAGGCATTATCTGCCACAATCTGTACAACATTTTTCATATCAATCTCATTCATTCCCCTCTCCACAAATTTGTGGATATAATTGTTATCGTGTCTCTCAGAAAAAGCATCTTGCGACAATAAGAAAGCTGTACCGACCGGACAATGCACAACGATATTCATTAAACTTCTCCCCTTTCGGTCTGACACGCATCAATCATTAGAGTGCAGCTATTTGTTTGGCAATTTCGTTTGAATGATTCAAGAGTTGCATTTGTCTCTTCGACCTCTCTCTAGAGGAAAGTCTTGCTGAGCTCGTACGGACTGGAAGTCTGTAAGTTTGGTCTATGCCAATGGCTTGGACCATCTGCATAAAAGAAGGCAGCATTGCAAGATTGAATGCAAGCCCTCCTTCATAAAAAAAATCTTATAATGTATCGAACAACATCGTCTCTTCTTTTCGAGTTCTACTCATCTTCTTCCCCAACATGAACTTCTTTTAATAAATTTTGGAACTCTGTTGCTAGCAATTATTTCTGCAGTCTAAACATTCATAAAAAGATGTATTAAAAAATATGAATAACGTATAATTTAAAATTATAAAATATCAATTTTTATTAATTTAAATAAATATCTTCTTGCCTGCATCTGTTCTTGATAGAGTGCAATCCATCAGTCATCAGAAATAAACATATACTGCAGCTCCTTCTTCTCTCTGATTGATGACAAAGAGAGAGATACTGTGGCAAACCTAATTGTACTCGGCCTTATTAGCTCTCCACTAATCACCTTCCTCATAATATCTAAAGACTTGGTATGACTGTATATGTACATGGAGACTGATCTCCCTATCATAATTACACTTCGGATATGTTTAATTTTTTCAATATCCGCAATGATCAGATTAACTGTATGTGCTGCACAAGGTGTCCAAAATATATTTGGATGTGTCAGAGTTAATGTGTTTGCTGCGGGCATATTATTCGAGGCATTATCTGTCACAATCTGTACAATATTTTCCATGTCAATATCGTTCATTCCCCTCTCCACAAATTTGTGGATACAACTGTCATCGTGTCTCTCAGAAAAAGCATCTTGCGATAATAAGAAAGCTGTACCAGCCGGACAATGCACAACGATATTCATTAAGCTTCTCCCCTTTCGGTCTGACACGCATCAATCATTAGAGTGCAGCCATTTGTTCGGCAACTTCGTTTGAATGATTCAAGAGTTGTATTTGTCTCCTCGACCTCTCTCTAAAGGAAAGTCTCGCTGAGCTCGTACGGGCTGGAGTATGTAAGTTTGGTTTATGCCAATGGCTTAGACCATCTGCATAAAATAAGGTAGCGTTGTAAGATAATGCAAGCCCTCCTTTATAAAAAAAATCTTATAATGTATCGAACAACATCGTCTCTTCTTTTCGAGTTCTCTCATCTTCTTCTTCCCCAACATGAACTTCTAATAAATTTTGGAACTCTGTTGCTTTTCCTTCCCTTACTACTCTAGCTTTATTTAGCATCTCTAGAGCTTTCTGCTTTACATCATCAGGGACTAGGGGGTAACCTCTGACATTTTCGTTGACATGACCTAGATATTCTTTCAAGCGGGTGATATCTCCCTCATATTCGTTCTTACAAAAATTACACTCTACTTTATTGGGCTTATTGAGTACTTTTTTCCCTAATCCCAAGCTGAATCTTTACCTCATCGTTTCTCTTGGACATTAGAAGCACCAGAATAGGACATCTTTCGAGCTATTTCTGATCTCAAAGTTTATAAAAAAAAAGACAAAATATAATTGATTAAATCGCTAAATAATTGTTGTCCTCAATATAAATAAACGTAATATATACTTAATCAAGCCTATACTAATAAAAAATTACTTATAAGCTAACATTTATTTAGCAACAAACTAAATTTTCAGTCACAAACTTAAATTTCAAGAAAAATTAATTAATTATATTATTCACTGGCTAAATGTGTTCTCTAATTATTTAATTCAATATTCAACTGTAAAATGTAAAATGTTATCTAATTAATTCAATTGTTATCTAATTATTCAACTGTAAAATGTGTGCTAACAACCAAATTCTTCAACTGTAAAATATTATCTAATTAATTCAACTGTTATCTAATACAATACAATTATACATTACATAATTGTATTTAAACTAATTCATTACATACTTAAATTTAAACTAATTAAAACTAAATGAAAATACAATTATACATTACTTAATTCATTACAAACTATTATCTAATACAATACAATTATACATTACTTAATTCATTACATACTTATATTTAAACAAATTTTAGAATTTGCTACAGTTTTTTTTACTGTTTCGGCTACTGCCAGTCTGCCAGTGAAGCAAATTTATTGATTCATACTGAATCAGTGAATCAATTCACTGATTCGATGTGAATCAGTGAACTGAATCCCTGATTCAGTGATTCAGTTCACTGATTCACACCGAATCAGTGAATCGATTCACTAATTCGGAGTGAATCAATGAATTTGATTCACTGACTGAAACTCCAAATCCTCAAACAGTCAAATTCTCTTAAATTTTAAGCACCCAAATCCAACACATATGACAATCAAAAGAAAATATTTATAAAAGAAAAAGAAATTTGGGGCTAAGCAAGAGGAGCTGGACTTACCAATTTACCAGTGAGACAGTGACTACTAAGGGGCTCGTCGGCGCCGCTAGAAGCTAAGCAAGAGGAGTAGAGAGAGTCGGGAGGCCGGCGAAGTTGTTTTAGGGCGAATCGGGCAGCCGAACTTTCTTTAGAGAAAATCAATCGAATGAAAAAAGTTGAGAGGTTTCGCTGAGCTGTTTTTTATATTTTTTTTTGGTGGATTTAGGGTTGCGATCGGTCGAGGAGAAGGAGAGGGAAGTCGGGGAAGAATGGGAGAGAAGCGAGAATTGGGTTCGTGATTGACGAATTTGGGAGAGAACACGAATGAAGCGGGTTTTATTTTTTTCTTATTAGGTCGGGTCGAAAGGGTAAATGGGTTTCAACCGCAACTCAAACCCGTTAACAAAAAAATTGCTATTGGCTCATACCGGCCGGTATGAGCGGATACCAGCCGATATATCGCCACGTGGTCTATATATCGGCCCATACCGGTCGGAAACGAGAAGCGATACAAAATTCGCCATATCATCTCATTTATGGGGGAAAGCCGATATACCGGCCGGTATTTAAAACAATGGTTTTGTGGAATTTGGGTGTTTAATGGTAAAGATTGGATCTTGGGAGGAGAAGTGTGGATCTAGTGGAAAACTGGAGTTGGTTGCTGGTTTTGTGATTAAATTTAATTTTTTTAGTTGTGGATTTGTAAATACTTGATGGGATAGTTTGGTAGAATTTCAAGGAGACATTTTGTGCGTTCACAATTAGTCGGAGTCGAAATTTGATCAATTTCTAATCTGACTGATTCCAACCGATTTCTCTTTCTAATGTATCATTTTGATTGTGGACGCTTATCAAACTCCAACTGAGTCTGATCGGAGTTGATCGACTTGGTCAGGGTCGACTATGCCCGTGGATTCTTAGGAAATCATATATAATTTTCTTTTACTTTTTTCTTTTCTGTTTTTTTTCCTATTTTTTTTTCCAAATTCATTTCTCTTTTTATTCACTGTTCTTTTATTTTGGAAACTTAAAATAAAACAATAAAGCAAGATGGAAGAAGAAAATCGAAGAAGATAGAGATGGATATTTGGGCTACAATACCAAATATGACGTAATGCAGAAGAGAAAATTAGGACTGGTGGATTTGGGAAAGAACACTAAAGTAGGTTTTTCTAGAATAAATTAAAAAAATAATAAATTCGGGTCTCACACTTTGGTGACTCACCAATTCTCATTTAACATGAAACATTTCAATGAAAGATCTCTTTGTCAATCATTCTATATTCCAATAGACTTATACAAAGTTATGTATAACTTAATCTACATGCACGGCACGTGAAAAAATCGAGTGTCAAAATAAATGAGGAGTTAAAATAAAAGTCTTCATAAAGGATCGTCATCATTCTTTGGATAAGATCTGCTGAAATGTAATTCAATTGAATCTGGGCTTCAACATTGACATCAATATAGCCTTAATCCCAATATAATGGGGTTGGCTACATAATTTCTTTCTTCCTTTCATGTGTGTATGTGTGTGTATCTTTGTATACGGTCACACTGTCCGGGAGCACCACATGTTCTTTTCCAGCAGGTTTCTTTCTTCATGCTTATCATGTCAGTGTATCTATATAATCCTTTTTTTTATGCCTATGTGTAATCTCTCTTGGTTCTCATGTACACACTGCTTTCTTTTTACTGTATTGCTATTTACTTCATTGGATGCCTAAGTCTTGGGCCAACACTTCAACTGTTCTACAATTAGAAAAATAACAACAGAGTGTCAGGTTCCATCTAGTGAAGAAGACGGACTTAGATGTCTCACTTACAAGTTATCAAATAACCATTTCATTAAATAACTTAGTTTGTTAACCTATTGACATCACATTAAAAGATGCATGTAGTTCCTGTGGATTGCTTTTCTGTTACTCAAGAAGTTGGCAATCCATGTATACAGTAGTTTTTTTTAAATATTATCAGCATAGTTACCATGAGAAGAGTAAAAACATGCTTAGAAGTAAAACAAATTTCGTTCTTCCTGCATTTTTTTCATTTTACTCTTTAATTTTGGGAGTCACTTATCAGGAGTTGATGATTATTGAAGTGATGTATTTTACTGCCATTTTGTTTAATACAAAATTTTAGGTTCTTTTTGTAGCAATTTAGCAATGGCTGATTTTTTTTTAATTATTTTATAGCTAAAAGCTGCAGATATTTCACAAGGCTTTGATGGGGTTCCTGTCTTCCAGGTAAATTTAACTATACTACTTAAGATCAGACTAGTTGCACGCCTTCTTATGATATTGCATGCCTTCTTATGATAAGTACAAATTAAATAAAGTAAAATAAAATAAAAATACTGGCACTGAGTTCAGGTGAAAAAAGAAGTTTGCCAAACAGAAGTTAAAACTTTAAAGGCTTCAAATTGACAATTTCTCTCAATTTCAGTTTTTATTTGCTGAGATTACATGCACGGAACTAGTCAGCATGCCATATATCTATACTGGCTACATAAGCAATAAGTAGAACCGAGTATAATCCATTACTAAGAGTATAATTCAAAGCATCTTTTGTTGATGAGTTATATTGAAATATTTCGTCAGCTTAAACCTATAGGGTTGGTTAAGGCTTGTGGTTATGGAACCAAATGCAATATTGCTAGATCTAATTGAAATAGCATTCAGATGATTCTGTTCTGTTCTTTCTTTTATTTTAGTTCAAAAGAGAACACTTTGATTGTTATGCAAACCCTTGAAAAAAATCTGAATAAACTAATCGTCACGTCTTGTTCTGCTTGGCCTCTAGTTATGGTCAACATACACGATTTATGTCTATTTTTTTTTCCTGTATTAGTGATAATCATAACATACATTTGTTCTTGCAGTCGGATCAATTAGTCATTAAGAAGAAGAGCAAGCGTTATTGCCCTATATATTTCCAAAAGGTACTTCTTTGTTTGTAATCAGAATGTGCTTGGTACTTGTACTGTGGTAACGAGTCTGGAGAAGAACGAGCCAAAGCGTGGTCATCACTGATGAATGGTATTTTTTTCACAGGAAGACTTGGAAAGAGAACTTTCAAAGCTTTCTAGGACATCAAGAGGAGCCGGACCTTCTCCTCATATTATGGTTATTCTTGGCATATTTTTGCGGCGGAACCTGCTAATTCTTTTACTTACTGACTGTACTCATCTTTTTGCAGGTGGGGAGTTTCGAAGACGTTCTAAAGAAATTGGAGGTGAGGCGAAATCGAGTAATTCAAAGCCGAATGTCTAGGTTGTCATCAACGGTCTAACTTTGGTGTATTTATTTGCAGAGGAATGATAAGAACTCTGGTTGGGAAGATTTAATTTTTATCCCTCCTGGTAAAAGTTACACCCAACACATCAATGAGGTGGCAGCATGATGCCAAGGGTACTGGGAAGAGTTCCGAGCCATTACTTAAGCAGGTAAGAAGTTAGTAAATTTTTACTAGTTGAATTTACTGCGGGAAAAATAAAAACACTCATAAAACATTTACTGCGGGAAATTTCTTTATTGAGGAGAAAATAACCTTAGTTACTACTTAAAATAATTTACTGCAAAAAATAATAAACTTAGTTGTTGAAAGATAAAACTTTGTTGTACAAAAAAAATAAATAAAAAATCAGTTGCTATAAAAAAACTGAAAAATCTTATTATTAATTATCAATAACAATAAAAGGATCATCATTAATAGTTATTTTTTAATTGATTCTGAATATAAAAAAGGTCATGATTACTTGAGTTGGATTATTAAACTTCATCACCTTGTAAACAATAAAAATAAAAAACATTTGGTTAAAGTTTTAATTTTCATAAAATGTAGCAATGAGGATGGATTGTGTCAATTTTTGGGATTTGAATGTGTAAAGAGATTGAAGATCACTGCAAGTGGAAGTAGAGAGACTGAGAAGAAGTTGGTTTAATCCCTAGGGTTAGGATGTGATCTCATACAGTTGCTAAATTAGAGTGAGTTCAATCGACTTTGTTTGGGTTTGGGTAAAAACTCGATGAAAAGAGGCTTTAAGCTCTTTTGAGCCACTTTTTGGCCAGTTTGTGCTGCTTTGGCATGTTTTTTGCGGGACCAAAGGGGCCAACTCGCTTAATATAGCCACAAGGGCCGTGGCAGGCACATTTAGACCACTTTTACATCGTCTTTTGCTGCATTACGTCTTTGATTTAGGTTAACTTTAAATTTAAACATGTTGGCAGTTTGATAGGTTATGGTTCTCTTACAGGTAATGTAAAGGAGAATGTTTCGCACAGGTTAATCTCCGGCAGTAGGTCCCAGTAGAATAAAGAGATGCTGATGTGTTTTATACGAATAGATGGAATAGGGAGAAAGACGGAAAAACGAAAACATCTTGGTAGATCTAAAGGGGTTGGATGTTGTTGGAATTATTGCTATTTTTGATATTTTTTTTTTTTGGGTATTTTTTTTCATTGCTTCCTCATACCTTGATGTGTTGTCTTTTTTATGTGTTGATTTACATTATCACATTTTTCTTTTTTCGTCTTCCTTTTTTCTAAGAAAAATTTGAGAGTTTCCCCTGGTCCATACTTTTCTTTTTCATTTCCTTCCCTTGCACATCTTTGAGTGTCAAATATGAGTGGAAGAGGAAGTTGTAGATATGCAAGTGGAGTGGACGAAAGGATATTCATTCCATATTTTGCATTTATTTTCTTCTTCTGGTGACAAATCTGAATATGAATTCAAAATAGATGTGGATATTTATTTTAATTATGACAATAATTTTGAAGAAAAACGCATGATAATTCAAAATAATTATGAAAATGGATCAGATTAATTGTATTTGCTTACATCTGATCCATTGAGCCAGGATATGTTGATTTTGATCTATTCTTGTAAGCTTGCAGAATTCTTCTTCAAACTTAACTAGTGTTAGCATATAAGATGATAGAATTGTCATGATTATGCGTCTACATTCTCAGTGATGATTTACAATCAAACTAGAAATCTCGATGGATATGGAGAAAATGTTAGAACTCCTTTCATCTACACTTACAAAGGAAAAAGGAAAAAAGAAACTCAGAAGCAGGTGCTCAAGGCAAGACGAAATCTCTAGTGCCTCTGCATCTTGCTTGCCATCTCCCTCTGTTTGATTTTCATGGACCCATCCTACTGAATCATCAGTGTCAACATGTCATATAATTTGCTTGAATAGTGTTTCCCAGGAAACCATGGAAGCTTATCAAGTTCCAACCTTGGGAAACAATAGAAGCTTCCCAACCTTGTACTGATTCCTTGTTATTCTTCAGGCAATGCGGAAGCTGGGCATGAAGTTTGTTTTCTTGGAGATAACTGCGAAAACACAATATGAATCTTGCAGAATATTAACACATTTATCTTCTTTTTATTAGTAAAGGTTCAAGCCGTGAAATGAAACATAAGCAAAAGAGAGGGAGAGAATCAAGATTTTGAAAGAAGTAACAAGAGACAACAGAA
This sequence comes from Dracaena cambodiana, assembly GCA_036321105.1. Classification (NCBI taxonomy): domain Eukaryota; kingdom Viridiplantae; phylum Streptophyta; class Magnoliopsida; order Asparagales; family Asparagaceae; genus Dracaena; species Dracaena cambodiana. Next base: position 9,720,266 of record JAYEPQ010000016.1, read on the forward strand.
GCTAGCAATGACACCGAGGCATCGAGAGAGAGCCTATGTAGAGAGTAAGTCTGGACAAGCTAGCTCAGTGAATAATTAATTAAGGTTTGCAAGCAAATTAAAAACACAAATTCAAGTAGCGCTCCTATTTCTCCATTTTTCTTACTCGAAAACTTACTTAATTTGTATTGCGTGTAAGTAATTATTTTATTTTATGCTTAGGCTTGTCTCATTTTTGGACTATTGAGTTAGTGTGCTCGCCCGAAATTCTTTCTATGAAAAAAAAAATTAAATAAATATAGAAAAAAAAAAGTTTATGGAGGAATTCTAAATTTAGGCAAGCATATCATTGGGTATAGAAACCCTCAATTTTGTATTTGAGGTTAAATAATAAAATTAATATTATTTTATTTTTAAAGATAAGCATATATCCATCGAAACGGAGAACATATAAAGTCTTTGTATTTTATTTTCATTAAATACATATGAGCTGCCTTTATATGTTGGATTGAATAACAAGAAATACATAATACAAAAAATAGAATATTTTGTAAGAGGAAGCTATATAACATAACATACATGTATATTATATCCATGGACATAATATAAATAGAGTACATAATAAGCATAATATAATATGAATCATAAACTATATGATATGTATGATATAACATAATCATGCACACGAATCATGAAATACAAGGCATTCAAAACATAATCTGAATCATGAAGTATATGATGTATATACTCTCTTATTAATTTTGGAACTAAACTGTGAAAGTATTCATGTGTTCTAAAAGTACACCGTGCATATCCGGTACCATGAACGCAAGACCGATTACATATGAATCGGATTCCGCACGGCTAGGCGCACTGGATATTTCGTGCATACCTGAGATCACGGTCTCAAGTATCGATCATCATTCGAACCGGATGACATCCTACTAAAAACATAAGCAAGAAACAAGACAAGTAAGAAACCGATAGTGTCAGTATACAGATAAGCGGATGCATCTAAATATGATAAGAACTTCCACAATACGTATTTCCTTCCGCCATTTATTTCCCTCATACCCACAATGTAGTATATATTAAGTATCAATATGACATTTGTAATAAAGCTATATGTATCAATAGTTAGGTCAATATAACATAACACGCACGACAATACTGGCAAGTACAAGAGTGATACTGGCATGTACAAGAGTTACAGGATATGTTCATGTGTGTGAGGTATCATTTCCAAGTAAGAATAACATGTACAAATAATAATATGCATAATTAAATATGGTGCATGTAAACCAGGTGAATATAAAACGATGTGCACGTCAACACTGATAAGTACAAGTGCAATACTGTTAGGTACATAAATTACATGATATGTTTATGTACGTGAGGTATCATTTTCAAGTAAGAATAATATGTATAAATAATAACGTATATAAATAAACATGTGTGCATGCATGTCATGTTTTGAATTAAGTAGTATATGTACGAATGTGACATGTTTGCCTAAGCATGAGTTATAAAAGATCTGAATTCACCATGTATAGGTAATAACAAAAGTGATTGAACATGTCTACATGGGTGTCATATCATAAATCAAGTGATATATGTGTAGATTAACATGCATGCTTATACTGTTGGACATGTCAGATTTACAAGTTGTGTTTCACTTGGATACACCATCTTCATGTTGTATTTGACAAGCACCACCTTCATTTAAATTTATTTAATCAGTGGTATCCACCGAATAAATAAATTTAAATGATATCCTATAAGAAGATAGAATAAAAATAATTTAAATTTATTGAATCATGAACAACTTCATGTATGTTATATCCGGGGACATAACATACATGAAGCTATATAATATAAACAATATATTATACAATATTTCTGAAAATATTTTCAAATTTTACTAATTTTATAATATTAAAATTAGAAAGTATTTTTGAATTTTACTAATTTTATAATATTAAATTAGCAAAATAGAATATAAGTAGTATATATAGGACAGAATGGAATATAAATAGTATATACAGGATTGTGATAGTAGATCCACCTCTTACTGACGTTCGTCTTGATCAACGAAATATGAATTTTCAATTGGTGCAGGCTCTCCTTCCGCTTCCTCAAAACCTGAGTTCAGAATTCAGGGGATTAAACTCAACAAATAACTTTTAAAGGAAAGAAAAGGGTATACTATCATAATACATGAGTATCAGTGTACATGGACATTCTTATGTTAGTATTGATTTTGAACATATAAATTTGGCCTATAAAGCAAGCATAAATAAATAAATAAAACAAGCATGATGAAACAATTATTTTATATATCTTGATCATGTATTCTATTAGTCTTAGTTATCATCCAAATTAGTTGTAGAAACTGTATTAATAGATAAGATAACATTATTCTTTATTGTTGTATAAGTGCTGGTACATACCCGGGTCGTAGCCACAATCCCATAATGCTGAACCATGACATACTGTTAGGTACTCAATTTACACCCTGCACTGTATTATAAAAACAGACATACTATACTGTGTACTAATTATCAATCGGTGATCCAGTATCACCCATACCGCTACAGTCGACCCTAACATTGTAATAATTCTTATACGACATGGCTCTTATCTATTATATAGTTTCTCCCCATCCTCATAGTATACATAACTTATAATGACATCATGACATAACTTATTCATTCATATATACATGTCCATTTCTATCATCCATGATATTATTAACAATTCAGTCTGAATCATGTACACGTAATAATACTATATTTTATTCCGTGCCATGTGTTTTTTGCCATTCAATCGAGCATATAAAGGCGGCTCACATGTATTTAATTAAAATAAACACGAAGCCTTTATTCGTTCTCTGTTTTGATGCATATATGTTTCCATGCATAAAATAAAATGCTTATCTTTAAAATAAAATAACATTATTTTTATTATTTAAGCTCAAAATACTAAATTGAGGGTTTCTAATCCTCTTCATTCAATATATGTACCCAATGACACAGTTGTCTAAACTTAGAATTCCTCCACAAACTTTTTTTTCTGTATATTTATTTAAATTTTTTTTAAGAAAGAAATTCGGGGCGAGCACACTAAGTCAATAGTCCAAAATATGAGCCAAGTCTAAACATTAAATAAAATAAATTATTTACATGCAATACAAATTAAATAAGTTTTGGAGAAAGAAAAATGGAGAAATAGAAATGCTACTTGGATTTGTATTTTAAATTTGCTTGCAAACCTAAATTAATCATTCACTGTGTCTAGAATTAATGCAGAGGACAACACTTCCTAAGGACGAAGGAACATAGGATCCTAAAGCACCTACTGTAATAGCCCACTAAGATATGTACCTCTCTATTAGCAGTCTTATTCTTTGTTCACAAAATAATAGTAAACTATTAATAAGATCACCCTTATAAAAATTTCATCCACAAGACCGAATCATTGCTAAGACATACATATAAGAATCTTGTCCACAAAAATATTTGAAATCATATATATATATATATATATATATATATATATATATATATATATATATATATATATATATATATATATATGAATTTCCGTCCACAGAAGAATAAGACATACAGTAAAAAAATTATAATATATTTAAATTAGGTACACACAGCATTCCAATAGAAATTAAATATTATAATACTTGTATATATCGAAATTGACCCAATAATCCAGTTCAGTTCTCAGTTCAATCGATAGCTCAAAATATGAGCCGAGTACATTCACAAAATAAATTACGTCCATACAATAAAAATTAAATAAATTTTCCAAGAAAAAAACAATGAATAAAAGTGTTATTTACTCGAATTCCGTTAAATTTGCTTTCTTCTTCTTCTCTTTCATCTTCTTTTTTTTATATATAAAAACAATAATTTCTCCTGTTGTACAGTGGGAAGGGGGTGAAAGTACTTTTGAATAATTACTAAGAATAAGTTACAGGCATATTCTTATATGACAGTAGTTCTTTTATTTTATATATATCCACAAAAATAAATTTATGGAGGAATTCTAAATGTAGGCAAACATGGCATTGGGTACATATATTGAATGAAGAGGATTAGAAACCCTCAATTTAGTATTTTGAGGTTAAATAATAAAAATAATTTATTTTATTTTAAAGATAAGCATTTATATGCATGGAAACATATATGCATCGAAATAGAGAACATATAAAGGCTTCGTGTTTGTTTAAATAAAATACATGTGAGTCGCCTTTATTGTTTGATTGAATGACAAAAAACATATGACACAAAAATAGAATATAGTATTATTACGTGATTCATACTGAATTGTTAATGATATCATGAATAATAGAAATGGACATATATATATATATATATATATATATATATATATATATATATATATATATATATATATATATATATATACACACACATATACACATACATATATACATATACACATACATATACACATATACACATACATATACACATATACACATACATATACACATATACATATACACATACATATACACATACATATACACACACACACACATATATATATATATATATATATATATATATATATATATATATATATATATATATATATATATATATATATATATATATATATATATATATATATATATATATATATATATATATATATATATATATATGAATGAATGTGTCATGTCATCCATGTATCATGAACTTGAGGATGGAAAGAAGCTATATAATAGATAAAAATCATGTCGTATAAACATTATTGCAATGTTAGGATCGACTGCAACGGCTTATAGGTGATACTGGATCACCAATTGATAATTAGTATCTAGTATGGTATGTCCATTATCGTAATACAATGCGAGGTGTGAATTGAGTACCTAGCGGTATATCATGGCTCAGAGCTATAGGACTGTGGTCGGGACTTGGATATGTACATGTACTTATACGATAATGGAGAATATAGTTATTTTATCTATTTAATATAGTTTCTATAACTAAGTTGGACGATAATTGAGACCAATAAAATACATGATGAAAATATATAAAATAATTATTTCATCATACTTGTTTATTTATTTATTTATGTTTGCTTACATGCCAAATTTATATGTGTACGACCAGTACTAATATAAGTATGTCCACTTACACTAATACTTTTGTACTATGATAGTACACCATTTTCTTTGATTTAAGTGTTACTTGTTAGATTTAATCCCCCTAGATTCTGAATCTAGATTTTGAGGAAGCGGAGAGGGATTCTGCACCAGTCGAAGATCCATGCTTCATTGATTAAGCCAAACATCAATAAGAGGTAAATCTACTATCACCATCTTGTGTATAGAGACTGTTCCTTCTTTTGACTCTTTTGTTATATATATCTAGAACAGTGTACCATTTTCATGTAATCAACCTTATATTTTATAAATGTAACTTTAGTTCAGATATGTTATTTATTTATCTGTTGTGACAGTAGTTACAGTTATTCCAATATCTTATGATTGTTGGGTAATTTAGTAAAATTTTGAGTAGCGTTATTTATTTTGGAAGCAATTGAAAAACGGGGCGTTACGATTAAGGTTTATCCTAAGGGTTTTCTTTTAGAACTGTGGAGATCCTTCAAGCTCGATTTAAAGGTCCTTATAGGATTGTAAGGGAGCTTGATAGTGAGAACTTTACTCAGTATTATCTCTAATTGACTCTTTAGCTACTGTTCCATAGCCGTCGTCCTTTACAATAAAAGATTCATAGTTCTTTCTAGTTCTTCCACCTCTATCACCAGCATGGGAGTATCAGACAAAGGAAATAAATGATATATTGTAGAGTGAGATAGTTCCAACCAATGTTTAAAATAGCGATAACAATAACGTATGTTTTTTTTTTACCTCCATTAGGTTACATCATGGATAGTGTAACGTATAATGTAGCTCATGCAATTTTCTATTTATTTAATAAAAATAAATATAAAATTACATGTAATAATTTTTATGAATTTAAGATATATTTAAAATTCTATAAAAAGGAATGTAAAACCATTCTATATTATATATTAACTATTATAAATTTTAACAAGTTTCAAAATAATTTTAGCATTTTACTATTATAAATATATTAGGTTCACAACCATAACCTCAGTCATTACCAACAAGAAAAAAGATTTCAATTTATTTACTTTAGTTTTATTCTTAACTAATTCTGTAATTTATATTTTGTAATGCTTAATTTAAATTTTCTAACACTCATTTAGTTCAGTTGACAGTTCAATATAATCAACAATAATTAAGAAAATTCAACAATCAGAGAGGAATTATATCAAGCAATCGTAAATTAATAAGCTATCAATTCTACAGGTAATCAAACAAGTAAATAACAAGTAATGAAGTTAAAAATTGCATCAACCAATAATAAATGATTTGTAGCAATTTAAAAATTTCTCAAAAATATAACAGGAAATGACATTATAACATATTGTAAAATAACGTAATATAATATAAAATAGCATAAAATAAATAGATAGTATTGAGCTTGTGTTAGGTATCATAATGCAATATAGCAAGTTTCTTAATGCATTTTTTCAATATTGGTTCCAACAATTACCGAAAATTACTAGCGATACTTAGTTCACGAGAAAGGATTTTCCGATATAGAGGACACTTAGATAATGGGTTCTTCGATCTAAATGTACTTAATTCATTGGATAGATAGCAAACTCATGGGATATTGGCCGGTTTCATTTGGGCTACCTTAATTCTTACAAGTGTTGTTATTCACTAGATGTTGAATGTTTCCAAGCTGGATGTTACGGAATATGCACGTTTATAAAATGTGATTGCAAAATCAGCAAGTAATCCATATAATTTAAATAATAACATCTAGGAACCAAATAGTGAAGATCGCAAGATTTTTAGAATAATCAATTGTATGAGCAAGAAATCATCACTAGTAAATGAATTTAAATCCTAACAAAAATCAAACGAAAACCTAAATGATTTTCAGAAGATTAGTATACCTGGAGTTTAATATTAAAACTGGCACTTATTAGGCATTCAAATAGAAACACGCATACGCGCACGCACACACGTATACACGCCCGCGCACATGCCACACACATGCATACGCTACGCATACAAACATACACATGCACACGCACAGGCGCATGCACACATGCACGCATGCACACATGTACACATACACACACTCAATTTAAAGTGGATTGGTTGTAAGTGATAGTAAACTAAGTATTTATGCTATATGCAAAAAATAATCCCAACTGAAAGTTTATCTAGATCATAGATATGAACACACACACTCAATTTAAAATGGATTCGGTTGTAATTGATAGTAAAATAAATATTTATGCTATATGCAAAAAATAATCCCAACAGAAAGTTTATCTAGATCACAGATATGAAAATTATCCATGTGGCGCTTCTAACATATTAGAAATCGAACTTGAAATCAACATGCTTGGCGTCAGACTGTGCTAGCTAGTTAATTTGATAGCTGACGAGCTGGATCCTGGCTGAGTGCTTTAGCTCATGTGATGGAGACTTTTTCACGTGGCATACGACCCATGCTGGCATGTGTAGAAAATAGTTGAGTAAATAAATTCGTCTTCTTGAGAAAGGAGTCAGGTGGTCCCGGCTGGTTGCAGAGGAGTAGGGTTATAATCCAGCTGCTCAATAGTCCCACATCATATATGAAATAAAAATAGAATAATTTATAATAATTTCTATGAAATTAATTTCATAAAATAATCATAGTTATTTTTTTATTTTTTTTAGAAAGAATCTATAACGAATTATAAATTAGAGGTTTTTACATATCAGTCCCTTAAATCATTAAAAATTATACTTTAGTCGCTGAAATCTTCATATTTTGATTTTAATTCTCCAAATCTTTTAAGTTACTTCACTTTAGTTCCTCTTAGTAACTTCCGTTAGGCCAGTTAAATTTTTTGTCCGAATTTTTTTTTATACCCCTGCAAATCCCTCTTCCTCCTATCTTCCTCTTCTTTTTGGATTCTCTCTCTATTCTTCACCCCTTCCCTCTCAGTTAATCTCTCTCTTCTTTCTTTCTTTTCTTTCCATAACCATATATGCCTCATCTTTCTTCTTTCTTTTTGGAGTTTCTTTTCTTTTCTTTCTAACAGTTCAGTTGTTCAAGGCTTGTTAAATTAATCTATATATTTTCCAGTAGTTCTTTCTCCCTGGTTAAAAGAAAGAATAATAGAGATTAACTGAGAGAGAAGAGAGAGAAAGGAGAAGAATGAAGAGGGAAACCTAATAAGAAAAGGAAAATAGGGACTTTCAGGGGTATAACAGAAAATTCAGATCAAAAATTTAACTGGTCTAATGGAAGTTACTCAGAGGAACTAAAGTGAAGTAATTTAAAAGATTTGGAGGACTAAAATTAAAATATGAAGATTTTAGAGACTAAAGTCTAATTTTTAAAGAATTAAGGGACCGATATGTAAAAACCCCTATAAACTATTTTAACTTTTTTAGCTTATTCAAATCAAATATATTGTAGATATTTGTACATGCTCGTTTACCTTATATCTAGGGCAGGGTGTGACAAGAGTTAAGGTGTTGTTTGGAGAATAAACTAGCTTCACACAAAATTCTTTGCATCAACAATTTCTTTATCTAGCAAATGCTAAATTTACAGGAGTAACGACAAATTAAAATTTCACTGTGGTACTTAATAAAACTACTCAAAAAACAAGTTGCACTTGACTAAAAAATATATTAAATAAGTATTAATAAATCAACAAAAATAAAAAAAAAACAAATGAAGATTTTCTAGTAAGAGTCAGGTTTGTTAGAACGACCTAACAAATGCAATGATAATCAGTAGGTGGTGCTTCCATTAGATTCATCTGTCTTTTTTTTTTTTTATTCTTTTAGTAAACTAGACAATATTATCCACTCAATTCTTATTTTCCAACTCAAAGTCTAAAATTATACTAAATATTATTATCCTTTTGGATCCTTTCATATCTTTTGACCGAAGTGTTATTTTGTTAGAATAAATTATTTTTATGTCTTCTTGTTATTCATTTATGTACATATGTGTATATGACTTTATTGCAGTAGCATTTATTTTATTAATTGTACTTTGGGGTGAACATCGGTCGGTTCAGATAGGTTTTTTAAAAAAAAAACCAACTGAAAACCGAACCGAACATATAAAACCGAATCGAGCGAATAAGACTGAAAACCAAAAACCGAATCGAATTCTCGGTTCTGTTTTCGATTTTTAGGGTTTGAAACTAATTATGTGATAAATGCATGTATTTTATAGGAAAAATAATAATTTTCTTTCTATTTTTTTCTTTTTCTACCTATTAAAATAACAATCACATATTTTTCATTAAAAATTTAAAAGAAAAATACAATGAAAATAAATCAAAGAAAAAAATAAGGTACAATTCTAAAATTTCGGTTTATTCGGTCGGTTTCGGTTGGACTAAAACCACCGAAACCCGATCTAAAATCCGTAATTAATTTCGGTTTTTAAACTGAACCAAACCGAAAACCGAATAAACTGAACCGATCGGTTCGGTTTTGCAGTTCGGTTCGGTTTTTTCGATTTTATGCTCAACGCTAATTGTACTTTAGACTTAGCGTGTTCATTTATAATACATCATCAAATACTATAAATACCTTGCGATGCGGGCCGGGGCGTTACAGAAGTTATACATGTATTTTGATTCAAATCCAACTAACTATTCTTAAGTTAGTAATAGTAATTTGATTCAAAATAAAACTAAAGCCCACTAACACCGTTGCTAGGGCTAGTATTTTGATCCAAATAGAACCACCTTCTCCTACTAAGGAATTGAAATCTTAGAAGTTTCAGTGTCGTAGTTATACTAATCCGATTCAAACTGGTAACTAAATTACGATTGTTATCCAAATTCGTGTGCTTTGGCTTCAACTCTATAAATGAGGCCCATCATGTTGTGTCCCATTGCATATCAAAATTTATAGAAGCAAATCTTTTGCTAACAATTTGCAGAAGCAAATTAAGATTAAAAAGCTCTACACTCTATTTCTAAAGTCGTGGCCAGTCCTTGAGCAAACTGCGGAGCCTCTTATAACGTTGAATCTGTCTCTAACCATTTCCGTTCTGCATGTTGCTGCATCTGCACCTATTCTTTTCCATAAGCAATACCACCCTCCCTTGTTTCGCCTTCCAATTCCTCCCCATCAATGTTGGTAACTGTTGCTAATGGAGCCCATTGTCGTAACGGGTTTCGATCAACCGAAACGGGTCCAAAATCGGTCTAAATCCGTTATGATATAATATATATATGTGGTGTGGTGCTAGGGTTTTGAATAAGCCGGAAAAAGGAGCCGAGAAAAAAAAAGAAAAAGAAAATAGAAAAGTGCCGCTGCAGCAAACAAAGAGGTTGGTGCTGCTGTCTTTGAGCCGAAGCAAAGGGAGAAATTAAGTTGCTTTGGCTGCTACATGATTTTTGGCCAACAGGAAGAAACAAAAGCAGTTGTGGTTGCTGCTTTGTTTTTTTGGCCGAAGAACAAGCAAGGGCTTCTTTTGTGTATTCGGCTGAAGGTTTGGCCGAAGGGAAAGAATTCCAAAGAAGGTCCGGCTTCCTTTGGATTTTCGGTGGCTAAAACAAAGAGGAAATCACTGCAATAAAAGTTTAGGATTTGATCTCAAAATCTTATGTGATTTTTTTGTGATTTCTCTTATACTTGAGAACTAGAAAGTTGTAATTCTCTTTTGATATAGTGGAAGTTTTTCGATCGTGTTCCCGTGGACGTAGGCATATTGCCGAACCATGTTAAATTGCGTGTTTTCTGTTTCTGCTATTTTTAGAAATCGGTTAACTATTTGATTCCACTGGTTGTTGCATTAGTATTATTCCGCTATCTTTTGCTAACAATTGGTATCAGAGCTCTGGTTCGGGTCAGATTTCACTCAGATCGGTGTTGATTTTGAGTGGGAGTTATGGCGGAAGATAGGAAGGGAAAAATTGAAAAAAATTGATGAGACAGATTTCCAATGGTAGAAGTTGCAGATAGAAAATTATTTATATCAAAAGAATTTATATCAACCACTGTTTGGAGAAAAGGCAGAAAAGATGACAGATGAGGAGTGAGAATTGTTGGACAGGAGTGCTTTGGCGCAGATTCGATTGTGCCTGACAAAGCAGGTTGTGTTCAACGTCTCCAAGGAGAAGACCACTTCATGTTTGATGTCAGCGTTGGCTAAATTTTATGAGAAGCCGTCTGCTTCAAATAGACTGTTTCTAATGAAAAAGTTATTCAACTTGAGAATGCCTTCTGATAGTTCAGTTGTTAATCATTTGAATAAATTTAACACATTATGGGCACAACTTGAATCCTTAGATTTTGTCTTTGCTGATGACATTAAAACTTTGATGTTTATGTGTTCGTTATCAGATAGTTGGAGTAATATTGTTATGGCCATCAGCAATACTTCCAATACTACTCTTAAATTTGATGCTGTTGTGAGTACAATCATGAATGATGAATTGATGAAAAAAAACATGGGTAAAGAGCACAGTTTCTACAAGTACTGCTCTGTCGGTTGATAATGACAGAAAAAAGAAAGGGGTAGAAATTTAAGCAGGGAGTCGAAGCAAAGAGGGAGATCAAAATCTAATGGGAAGTTCAAGAAAAAGTTAGTGTGTTGGAAATGTAAGACAAAATGTCATATGAATAAGGATTGTCTAAACAAAAACAAAGAAGGAGCGAATGTGGCGAATCCAAGTGAAGAGTATGATGACTTGTGCTTGTCTGCTCATACAGAATCGAGATCAGATCTGTGGTTTGTGGATTCAAGGGCGTTCCATTGCACTGCTCGCAAAGAATGGTTTGAGAATTATGTCTAAGGTGATTTTGGGCATGTGACTGTTGGTAATGGGCAGGAATGCAAGATTGTCGGTAAAGATACAATTCAATTAAAGTTGCACAATGGTGGAAAGTTGCTTTTACAAAAGGTCAGGCACATACCAGATTTGAAGAAGAATTTGATATCTGTTAGCAAGCTGGATGGCGAAGGCTATCAAATCTCATTTGAGAGGAAACAGTGGAAGATCAGCAAAGGAGCAATAGTAGTGGTCAAGGGTGAGAGAGTGGGAACTCTATATTTACTTTCAAACTCGGTAGATCACATTGTTTCTTTGGCCACCGTAAAGAATGAGAAGGCTACCTTATGGCATTAGAGACTCGGTCACTTGAGCGAAAGCGGCATGAGGGTATTGCAATCCAGAGGTATGTTGACAGATGTGAAAGATGCTAATTTTGATTTATGTGAGAACTGTGTGTTTGGAAAGCACAAAAGAGTTAGTTTTATGAAGGATGGCAAGGAGAAGAAAACCGAGAGATTGGAGTTGGTGTATACAGATGTATGGGGACCTTCTTCAGCGAAGTCTCTTAGAGATAATTCTTATTTTATCACTTTCATAGATGATGCAAGTAGAAAAACATGGGTGTTCGTACTTAAGCAGAAATCCGATATCTTCAACATCTTCAAGATATGGAAAGCTCTTGTTGAGAATGAAATAGGTTTGAAGGTGAAATATCTGTTGTCAGACAATGGTGGAAAATTTTGCAATAGAGAGTTCGATCACTATTGCTCTACCTACGGGGTCAGGAGAGTAAAAACTGTACCGAGGACACCGCAGCAAAATGTCGTGGCTTAGAGGATGAATAGAACTATTTTAGAGCGAGCTCGGAGTATGAGACTACATGCAGGTTTGCCTTTGCAACTTTGGAGAGCCGCTGTACATACTACAGTCTATCTGATCAATAGGAGTCCAGCTTGTGCTTTAGATGGAGGAATTCCAGAGGAGGTGTGGTCTGATAAGACTGTGAATTATTTATTCTTAAAACTATTCAGTTGCATAGCATATGCACATGTGGATCATGAGATGAGAAAAAAGTTTGATTCTAAATCTCAGAAGTGTGCATTCATTGAATATGGTGACGACGAATATGGTTATCGCTTGTGAGATTATGAGCATAACAAGGTGATTCGTAGCAGAGATGTAGTATTCAATAAGAGTTGTATGATGAAAAGTAAGAGTGACAATGCAGTGGAGAAAGAGCACTTGGAGCTGGATGAGCCACATGATGGGATGGATTCCATGGATAAAAGAAAGGAAGAAATACCTACATCTGAAGGAAAAGAAATGGCTACACCTGAGAATACACAAGTTTCAGATGAGACCGAATAGGAAAGAGAGCCATTGACTGTAGTAGATGGTTCCAGTACTTCATCAGAGAGTGTTCCCACTTTGAAGAGGAGCACGAGGATAAGAAAGCCAACCCAAAAACTTTGTCTTCTTTTATATCATGTTTTGTATACTGATGCAGGTGAACTAGAGAGTTACTACGAGGCTATGCAGGATAAATTTCGTCTTAAGTGGGAGTAAGCCATGAGTGATGAGATGTGTTCTTTGGAGGAGAATCACACATGAAAATTGGTGAAGCGACTGGAAAAAATGAAAGTATTGCATAATAAGTGGGTATACAGGGTAAAACATGAGGCAAGAAGGACACAAAGGTTCAAGGCTAGACTTGTGATGAAGGGATATGGTCAGATGAAAGGTATTGACTTCAATGAAATATTTGCACCTGTTGTCAAGATGACTTCTATCAGAGCAATACTAAGTATTGTGGCTGTAAAAGGATTATATTTTGAGCAGCTCGATGTGAAAACTGCTTTTTTTCATGGTGATTTGGAGGAGGAAATATACATAGAACAGCCGGAGGGATATGAAGTTAAAGGAAAAGAGAATTGGGTATGTCGACTAAAAAGGAGCTTGTATGGGTTGAAATAAGTGTCGAGGCAATGGTACTTGAAATTCGACAAGTTTATGTTGGATTCGAATTTTGCCAGATGCAATTCAGATCATTGTGTATATCTATAAAAGTTTAAGGATGGTAATTTATTATACTTACTTTGTATATAGATGATATGTTTGTAGCAGGTACATGCATGAAGAAAATCAATGATCTGAAGAGAAAGTTGGTAGGGAGATTCTCTATGAAGGACATGGGTGAGACTAAACAACTTCTTAGAATGCAAATTATCCGAGATAAGAAAAATAAGAAATTGTGATTATCTCAGGAGGGGTACATTAAGAAGGTGTTGGAGATATTCAAAATCGGTAACTACAGCTCTTGGTAGTCAGTTCAAACTGTCAAAAGAGTAAGGTGCTAAGACAGATGAGGAGACGAAATACATGGAGAATGTGCCTTATTCATCGGCCGTTGGGAGTCTCATGTATGCAATGGTGAGTACAAAACCAGATATTGCACATGAAGTGGGAGTAGTGAGTAGATTCATGAAGAACCCTGGAAAAGAATATTGGAAAGTGGTGAAGTGGATTTTCAGGTATTTGAAAGGTACTTCAAATTATTGTTTGTGTTTTGGGGTGATAACATTGATGTGTAAGGTTTTGTGGATTCGGATCATGTGGGTGATAGAGACAATGGCAGAAGCACCACTGGTTACGTCTTTACTGTAGGAGGGACAGCGGTAAGCTGGGTTTCAAAATTACAATCAATTGTTACTTTATCTTCGACAAAAGTTGAGTATGTTGCAGCTACAGAAGCAAGTAAGAAATTTATTTGGTTGCAACGAGTGATGAGTGAGTTGGGTTTTGATGGAGTGGATTGCAGGTTATTCAGTGACGTCAAAGTGCAATTCATCTTGCTAAAAACTCGGCGTATCATTCACGGACTAAACATATTCACTTGAGATATCATTTCATTAGATCCTTATTAGAGGATGGCCAATTGAAATTGGAGAAGATTGAGGACAGTAAGAATCCTGCAGATATATTGATAAAGCCGGTTGATGGGAAAAATTTGAGTTATTGCTCAACTTTAGTGCATTTGTGTTGAATGCTGAAATTGGGACTTTAAATGATCGAGGTAAAGCTTTAAACACTAGGATTATTATGTACAGAGATTACAATTTTTGCAATAGGTCTCCAAGCGGGAGATTATTGCTAATGGAGCCCATTGCTGTAATGGGTTTCGATCAACCGAAACGAGTCCAAACCCGTTATGATATAATATATATATGGGGTGTGGTGCTAGGATTTTAAATAAGCTGAAAAAAGTGTTTGCTCAAAAATTGCACCTTTTCTTCCATTGTAAAATTGTTTGATTACAACGAGAATTGAGATTACAAAAAAGAAAATTGAGAAATAACAAGAACGGGAATATTGATTGATTCCCTTTTTTATATGGGTTTGAGTGGCGGTGGAGTCTCGCTGGTGCACTCCATTGACCGTCTGACTTGGAAGAGGATCTGCTCCTTTCTCTGTGAACTCTTGAAAAAAATCCGCTCCTTCTAAATTCTCTGAACTCTGCCAAGAATCACTCCAAAAAAGTCTCTCTTATATGGACTTAACTCCTGTCTTTTATAGACCGAGGAAGCTTGAAATCCGGCTTCGATTCTCCCTAAAAAATCGGATCACGGGATCTCCAGAACTGAACCAATCTGCAGGTGGAACAAAACACAAAATGGGAGGAGACGGATTACAACCCGCGGGTGCCCACCCGCAGGATCGCTCTCCCGCGGGTGGGCACCCGTGGGAGCAATCCCGCGGGTGCCCACCAGCGGGATTGCTCCCACGGGTGCACCCGCGGATTGGTGTAGACATCTAAGAAAAGAATAATAATAAATAAAAAAAATTTTACTGCAGGCCCTGCGGGAGGCTCCCGCGGGTGCAACCCGCGGGAGTGGAGAAATCCCGCGGGTTGCACCCGCGGGAGGCTCCCGCGGGTGCACCCGCGGGTTGACACCCGCAGGAGCGATCCCGCAGGTGCCAACCCGCGGGTTGTTTTCCATTTATTTGTTTCATATTTATTTCGCTGATATCTCGTGATCCGATTTTTCAGGAAGGATTGGAGCCAAATTTCGAGGTTCTTCGGTCTATAAAATACAGAAATTTAGTCGGAGAAAGGAACTTTTGGAACTTTTGGACGATTTCGGGCGAGCTCATGAAATTGAGAAGCAGAGCAGAGCCATCCCCTTCCAAGTCAGACGGTCCACGGAGGCATTAGCAGGCGAGCTCGTGAAATTGAGAAGCAGAGCAGAGCCATCCCCTTCCAAGTCAGACGGTCCACGGAGGCATTAATAAGGCTCCATCGCCACCCGAACCCACATTAAAAAAAAGGAATAAATTAATATTCCCGTTCTTGTAATTCCTCAGATTTTTTGTAAATCTCAATATTTTCGTTGTAATTAAATAATTTGACAATGGAAGGAGAAATCCAAATTTTGAGCAAATAAGAACTGGCGACCACAGTGGGAGCCTCTCTGTTCATAATAGAGAATATGGTGGCGCAGTCTGATTTGGTAGCGATCGGATCTGTCTTTGAAACGTTGGTCGTAGAAGTCGACCAGCAAAAATATGAGGAATTTCTTTCTTCCTCTGATTCGGAGCCTAGGCGTCATCGCCGGGCTACGATGAAAAAAGGTGAGGCGTCATCGCCCACCGGAAATCAAAAGGCGTCATCGCCTATCAAAATTTACGAGGTATCATCGCCCGTTGAAACTTACGAGGCGTCATCGCCCGTTTCAAAGTCAAGCCAAAAGTCAAACCAGTCCCTGACCCGCTCCCAAAAGAGAAATTTAAGGCGTAAAACTCAACGAGCACGCCTGAATCATACAAGAAAAGTTACAGAAAACTCCGGGACAGAAATCTCCGGGACGGTAAAAAACCTCGGAAGTAACCCCACGGGCGCAAACCCGCGGCTTGCAACCATGGGTGGCAACCCGCGGTTGCCAACCGCGGGTGGCATCCCGCGGTTGCCAACCGCGGGTGCAAACCAGCAGCTTGCAACCGCGGGTGCCAACCCGCGGCTTGCAACCGCGGGTACAAATCTGCAGTTACAATCGCGGGTTGCATCCCGCAGATGCCACCGACGGGTTACGTTCAATGAACACAACCCTCATGTCTCTTCAAGCACGCCTATGGTGAGCACGCAACATGCACCAAGAATTTTAATCTCTCTATCAGAGGCATCCGAGGCCCACACAACTACTCAGGCCAGCGTGCACTCCAGAAAAATCCGCAGGAGGGTTGGGGAACAATCTGATGCTGGAAAAGAGCTCAACCCTGAGATATTGCAGACTTTCCAATATTATGAACCAAATTTGTGACGCAAGAGGCGTCAAGATGCAAATAGAGAGGAGAAAATACCTCAAGATTTGAGAGAGTAGCTCAATTGGAAGAAAAACTCCTCACAAAATATCTCTCACTACCAATGCGAACAGCTAATATCAACCGTTCTATCAAACTGCCGATGCAACTCGAAACGCTCCTTTTTTGAGCGGATCACTGAGCCAAAAAGAATATGGACGGTAAAAAAAGTGTGCTCTGAAACCGATCTGCCAGCTGCTATATCGCATATAGTTAATAAAGGTAAAAAGGTGGTCGGAAGCAACCCTTCAGATAAGAAAATCACTCCAGGGTCAAAAAGAGTTTCTATCGAATCAGAGAGCGTGCGCCTAGAAGAAGTCTCTGAAAGGCTTGAGAGACAAGAAAAACATCTCGAACAGCAAGAAAAGACCATAGAAGAAATGAAACAATTTTTAATTGAGTTGTTAGCTCAAACTAGAAAGAGCCAATCCTCGTCATCCGTTTCTGGTCGGCAGAAAGGAAAACGACCCGTCCAAATAAATGAAAACAGAGAGGACGAGGATGAAGAATTGCCTCCTTATTCAAGAGAGGAAGAGAAAGTGAAGGTTATCATCAACCCTCACGTAGAAAAAATAGAGATGATAGAGAACCAACTACAAGCTCTTCTTCATCGCAAAAAACTGCAAGAGGTAGGGGTAGTACGTCCATATCCCATAGAATGGGAAACCGTACCTTACCCTGCAAAATATAAACTGTAGAATTTTCAATCATTCGACGGTAAAGGTTCGCCGCAACAGCACATCTTCTACTTCCTGTCGCAGACATGACATCTCATGGGGAATGATCCGATTATGACTAAGATATTTGCAAG
The DNA here is from genome assembly GCA_036321105.1 of Dracaena cambodiana. Classification (NCBI taxonomy): domain Eukaryota; kingdom Viridiplantae; phylum Streptophyta; class Magnoliopsida; order Asparagales; family Asparagaceae; genus Dracaena; species Dracaena cambodiana. Next base: position 9,738,309 of record JAYEPQ010000016.1, read on the forward strand.
CACTTTACGGGGGCCCGCATTTACCTGGTTCATGCAGCTACCCCAGGGAACAATTAAATCATGGGTTGATGTAGAACATGAGTTCCTAGCCCGATTCTTTGAAGATGATACAGAAGTCTCTATACTATCTTTGCTAGCAGCAAAGCAAGAAGAAGGCGAAACGGTCAAAACTTATGTCGAGCGGTTTCGAAAGCTTTCTGTTTGATGCCCACATGGCATGACGCAGGACACGCTTGTGGAAACCTGCAGACACAACTTGTTGACCGATATCCTAGACAAGATGGGTTCGGTCGAATCCAAATCATGGAAAGATCTGCTTAAGCAGGTTGAACAGGCCGAAGAAATACTTCGACGCCTCGAAAATCAGCAGTCCGCAATCGGAGGCAGTACAAATGAACCTCCATTCCATTTCTCCCGTTCTAAAGGGAAAGACATAATGGCAATGGCGGTAGAGAGCACACCGAAGTAGAAACCATGGCCAACTATAAGCAACACAGCAAAGTCGCCCAGGCTTCAAAAGCAGTATTCGTTTAAAGATGAGCACACTGTTACTATGTTTAATCTGCTCAGCAAACGCAAGATGCTTAAGTTGCCGGAAAGCAAGAGGCCTAAAGAGATTGGGAAGACTAACGATCCCAATTACTGCCTATACCACCGGATTGTAGGTCACCCTACAAATTCTAAAAGACAAAATCCAAGCGTTGATTGACGCTGGAGCAGTTCAGCTCAAAGCTGAACAAAAAAGGAGTTAGAGCTAACTCCGACACATCTAATGTGTGTGGTCTAAAAGTACCACTTGGGCTCACAACAATTCCCAAGACGAGCTCAAGACGGTTAATTTAAACCCCCATAAAAAAAATAATGAATTATCCAACGCCGACAAGGCAACAGAAAGAGAATAAATTTCTCGTCAACCCCAACATGCTGGGGGTAAAAAGTATGAATTACCCAACGCCGACAAGGCTACGGGGAGAAAATAAATTTCTCGCCAACCCCATCATGCTGGGGGTAAAGAGTATGAATTACCCAAAGCCGACTAGGCTACGGAAAGAGAATAAATTTCTCGTCAACCCCATCATGCTGGGGGTAAAGAGTATGAATTACCCAACGACGACAAAGTTATGGGAAGAGAATAAATTTCTCGCCAACCCCATCACGCTGGGGGTAAAAGCATGAACTGCCCAAAGTCGACAAGGCTACGGGAAAAGAATAAATTTCTCGCCAACCCCATTATACTGGGGGTAGAAAGTATGAATTACCCAACGCCGACAAGGCTACGGGGAGAGAATAAATTTCTCGCCAACCCCACCATACTGGGGGTAAAAAGTATGAATTACCCAACGCCGACAAGGCTATGGGGAGAGAATAAATTTCTCGCCAACCTCATCATACTGGGGTAGAAAGTATGAATTACCCAACGCCGACAAGGCTACGGGGAGAGAATAAAGTTCTCGCCAACCCCATCATGCTGGGGGTAAAGAGTATGAATTACCCAACGCCGACAAGGCTACGGAAAGAGAATAAATTTCTTGCCAACCCCATCATGCTGGGTGAAAAAGTATGAATTGCCCAACGCCGCTAAGGCAAAGGGAAGAAGAAAAGTTTGGCATTTAAGCCCAAAAAAATCCTCGACAACTCACCATACTGAGGGGAATAACATGGCTAGCCCGACTCAAACGGTAGTTGGTAAAGGCTAATCAAATCCGTTGATAGCTGGGGGTTTGCTAAAAATCCTAATCAAATAGATCTCTTGTCACGTTAAGATTTCACCTCTGACAACAAAACTTTTCTCGTCATTTTTCTCCAACAGAACATATGACACTCCAAAATATTTGTCAAGTTAAAATCATACATCTGACATCATAATTCAAAATCAAATGAGATAAAATCCGATTAAATCTTCTGTCATGTTAAGATTTCACCTCTGACAGAAAAGAAAACTCACACTTCATCGAGTCCAATATTACAGCTTCTGATGAACTTATTTTTGATATAGTTAAGTTAAAAATTACCTCTGACGAAAATCATCTCTCTATCAAGTTAACAGTTACCTCTGATAGTCCAATTCCAAAGCTAAATACGTTAACCGTCACCTCTATTTAGTCAGCTTGTCCCTATCACGACCAGATCCTCTGAATAGGTTGAGCTCCAAGACACGTTTAATGTCACCTCTGTCTTTCCCTGATCCGTTATACTAGATGTCACTGAACGGTTAAGATTCTAATGAGCACGTTAATATGATATACCTCTGCTTGACCTAAAATAAGCATGTTAATATCATACCTCTGCTTGTCACCGAATGAGTACGTCAACATCATACTTCTACTTGTTATCTAATGAGCACGTTAAAAACATACCTCTGTTTATTATTGAATAAGCATATTAACGCCATATCTCCTCCCATATCTTACGAAATACGTCAACAATTATTTCTGTCTACCAAATTCTTCACACATCTGATAGCCAAAATCAAATAATCCAAAATATTTCGAAATTCAGTACAGCTAAATACAGAACTTCGAAAACTATGGAGGGGGTTATGTAGACATCTAAAAAAAGAATAATAATAAATAAAAAAAAATTTACTGCGGGCCCTTTGGGAGGCTCCCGCGGGTGCAACCCGCGGGAGAATCCCGCGGGTTGACACCCACGGGAGCGATCCCGCAGGTGCCAACTCGCGGGTTATTTTCCGTTTATTTGTTTCCTATTTATTTTGCTGATATCTCGTGATCCGATTTTTCAGGAAGGATTGGAGCCAGATTTCGAGGTTCTTCGGTCTATAAAATACAGAAATTTAGTCGGAGAAAGGAACTTTTGGAACTTTTGGACGATTTCGGGCGAGCTCGTGAAATTGAGAAGCAGAGCAGAGCCATCCCCTTCCAAGTCAAACGGTCCACGGAGGCATTAGCAAGGCTCCATCGCCACCCGAACCCACATAAAAAAAGGAAATAAATTAATATTCCCGTTCTTGTAATTCCTAAGATTTTTTGTAAATCTCAATATTTTCGTTGTAATCAAATAATTTTACAATGGAAGGAGAAATCCAAATTTTGAGCAAACAGTTGGCACCTGCGGGAGCTTTCCCGCGGTGCACCTGGGGGAGTTCTCCTGCGGGTGCACCCGCGGGAGCTCTCTCGCAGGTGTCAACCCGCGAGAGTTCTCCCGTGAGTTGGCACCCGCGGGAGGTCTCCCACATGTGATGTCCGCAATGATTTTTTTATTATTTTTATTTTATTATTTATTTTATTATTATTATTATTATTATTATTTTTAGGGTCTACATAACCCCTTCCTTCAAAGTTTTTGAAATTTCGTAAATTGATTTGTAATGAATTACGAAATACTTTAGACTCTTTCTTTATAACTGAGATTACCTGGATATCCAAATTTTAATTTAGATAAGAATATGGATTGGAATAAGAAAAATAATTTAAATAAATACCCAAATCCTATTTGGATTCTGATAAATATTTTAACCAAACTTTAATTTTGGTCAATAATGAATTATGATTCCTTTTCCTATTTGAACTCCAGGTAATTCACTATAAATACCCATAGATCTCCACCTCTTCTTCTCATATTTAGAAAATCTCTTGTTCTCATACTTAGAGAGATTATTTTCTCCTTACTCAATCTAATGGTTTCATCAAGCACTTCGCACCCACAAGATTTAAATTCTGAAGATCGACACGCGGGCGTCATCGCCGGTGTTGATCTCTCCTCTTATGAGGATCGACACGCGGGCGTCACCGCCTGTGTTGATCTCTCTTCCCTGATATCAGGTAACAAATAGTCATCCGTTTATTTTAAAATCGTTTTTGCGATTATTACGAAAGTGATTTCGTTCTTAACTTAAACATGAATTTGAAAATGGCTTCATACTGTCTAACACCACAACAGATGTTGCATAGCTACGCAAGGGTGGCACCACGTGTGGCATGGAGGGGGTGTCTACCCGCGGGTGTGCACCCGCGGGTGCGCATCCGTGCGAGTGGCACCGTGGGTGGCACCATGGGTATGTACCCGCGGGTGGCACCGGGGGTGTCCACCCGCGGGTGGCACCGCAAGTGCCCACCCGCGGGTGTCCATGAGGCTACTCCATTTTTTTTTTAAATTGGATGAAGATTTGGACTAAAGTTTCACTTTCTTTCTTGCAGTTCCCTATTCAATAGATCCTTTATCCAAAAATCATTACTTCGGATTTTCGGGCGGCCCGAATAACTAATCTCACTTCAGATTTGACGGTCACATCCCTTTAGTGGAGGAACAGAGTAGTGCGGATCGACAACAGAAAATTATTAGCTGCAATCCACTCACAGCTCGTGAGTTGATCACTGATTCCGTCTTTGAGGGCGCAAATAGGCAGATTTTTAAGAAGCTACAATTTCTTTTTGGGGATGTCATCAACCAACCAGACGAAGACTTATGGGACACCACTAAGTGGTTGAACAATGCTGGAGGTCGATACATGTTTATCCCAGACTTGGAGCGTAGCTATTCCTTATCATATCTGCAGCGGATTTCGTATCCACGTGTGATGTCTTGGTCAATCACCCATTGTAATCATGGCGTTGCGACAGGGAGATTTAAAAAAAACGGCCCATTTGTAGACGGCCCAGCAAAATATGTTACAGGTCTATTGCCTGGTAGATTCGGTAAAGACCTACCTGTTGGAGAGCATCCGAAGCGAGCAGATACATTCATTAATCAATTTGCGGATGCTAATGGTCAATTCCCAGCTCATGATTTCCGAACTCCTTGATGGATTCACTCCACTTCATGATCATGGTGGTCTCGGATGATCCACTTCATTCTAGTGAATTTCAAAACACGTTTAGAGAGACTTGCCTCTATCGTGCGGTGCGTAATGTACAGTTTGGTCTTCCACATAGCTCCTTTCACTTCTTCTATATATTGGAGATGTATAATCTGGAGACCAATACTTTTTTCACCCCTGTTGGAGAATTGGGATTCGCACTTCATGAGATGCATGAAATTTCAGCATTATCCATAGGCGAAACCCCTTATGAGTAGTATGTTCCGAATATGAAAGAACTACTCCGCCTCAAGGCTATTACCAATGCATACTCAACTTACTAGGAGCTGATGTGTCACTATAATATTTGCACCGATATCTCTAAGCCACGAAATCAAGGGGCGCGCCAGGCCCGAAATCAAGGGGTGCGACATAAGGTATGGACAGAATATCTATTCCAAAATTTGGAAGGAAATTAGCGCAGTATCCAAATAAGGGCTGTTTGCGATATGGATACTATCAATGAAAGGATTGGTGCCTGCTTCACAACCACATATACAGTAGAATCCGATGAAGATGGGTTTAAACCTCAGACCATTTTCGAAAGTTACCACTACCAGGCAGCTTTCCCTATATCGGACAATGCTATTTTTGCCGGATATCTCATGTTGTGGTTGAAGCGCTGTATAGTACCTACCTTATATCGCGCAACTGTCACCATTGAAGTTGTTTACTTTGTAGTCTTACTAGCATTCGGCCAGCCTCTGGGACTATTGCCAGCTATGGTCTGTAGTCTGCAATGTGGTTTGAGAGATATAATTACACAATTTTGTAAAGTTCAGCAGGGGGAAGATAAGGATGGTAACAATATCTTCAAAACGCCTAATCCGCGCATTGACCTGCCATTCACTTATCTGATGACTTGGTTCATGTTGCACTGTCCCGAACTAATGACTTCCCCGTCAGAACTCATTGATCATGCCACTCCTCATGTGCAGCGCTTTGAGAATTGCTCCTGGAATGGAAAGTACATGGCTAAGATCCGACAAATCCTTGGGCGACACCAAAATTATCATATTTACCGCTGTTTTCCAAAGTTTCTTGGAGGAAGTTATAGCAGCCAACTTGAAGATAGTCCTGGAAATGATGGTTATACAGCCTTGCTATCGGGTTGCTTTTGGTGGCTTATCAATATCCAACCAAGTCATTTGATTTTTCGACAAGGTCGAATTTGTTTTATGGAGCCCTATATACCAAGTCGTTTAGCGCGTTAGTTCAGCTATGAACAGCTATATGTTGGCAACCCAAACTCTTATCTTCGTCATGAGGGAAATCTTTTTGAGGGTGCGCGAGGATGGTATCATTTTGCGGCGGGAGGTACAAAGGCATCATTTACCCTTCCAAGCCAATCACCATCTCTTTTTGCATCAATGGGATTCTGCAATTGGTATCATCTTGCAGATATTATCCCTTGTGACTATTAGGTGAATCATTCCTTTTTAAAGCATATTGAGGCATCATATAGATCCTCGAAAAAGGGCCTGACGCGTGAATTCCAGTCTATAAGCACCTCTCTTAGTTTTGATAACAACGATGGGGATGGACAAGATAATACTTTTACTCCAGCCTCTCCTTTTGGAGGCAAACCCGCGTCGTTCAAACCCTAGAGGAGTCAAGGTCCCTCAAAAGAAGAAGAAGAAATTTCAGGCTCGAGTTGATAACTCGGTCTTTGGACGAACTGTGAGTCATTCAGATTTGCCGACCATGAGTCATTCAGATCAGCCAGCCACAAGTCATTCATGTCTGCCGACCACAACCTCTATAGTCTCACCAATCATCTCATCTAGAAACGACTTTTATGTTATCACTTCGGCGTTTGGGTCAGTAGGACCTCCGTCTACCACAACTTCTCCGGTCTTTTCTAACGTAATACCATCAATGACTTCTTCTAACGAGACTGCTAGGATGTATGGCTTTGCAGCTTTCTCTACACTTAAGATACCTGCTACTGCAAGTCTAGCCCTTGAAATTGCAAATTTTGACAGGAGCGGTCCAACCATCAGGGATACAGGAGTCATAGAGCCGACGGGTACTGCATTGGGAGATACTGCACTAGATGACTTTCCATTATCTCCCAGTGAAACCACTTTGCCTAGCCCAACACCGAGACTTGTCCCTTCAGGTGAGCATTTCTCTTTAAGAATTGGATTTTACTCCTCATTTTCCATCCCCTGTTTTTTTAGTACATATTCGTTTGTATTTCAGGTGGCAGAGATCCAATGACTCACGTCTCCCCGACCGCTAAATCAGATTCTTTGGAACTAGTGGATTATTCTGGTGTAAGTGGGACAATTTATGACTTTGACGGTCTAGGCTCCGATGGAGAGTTCGACAGTGATTACTTTTCTCAACCCAACATGGATAAAATCTTCCACTTACACCTAGAGGTTTTAGAAGTGGATAAACCTGAGGGATCTGGTTCTGTTCCCATAACTGCCACCGATACAATTCTTCCAGCAGGTATTTGCACACTATCTTCATATTGCAAAAATCTTTTGATGATAATACCTGACTATTCTATTTATATCAGATGCAGGTGATGTTAATGCATCATTGATATCTTCTTCGGAGACTTTAGTAAAGCCTGTGAGCACATAAAGCTTTCCTTCGCCGGTTTCACCATGTTCCATTGCCATGGGGTCGACGTTTGGCGCAGCAGCCATGCCGCCAGCGTCATCGATCTTAACAACAGCGGTAATGACAACTCTAGCAAGAGTTGTGACTAATTCATTGGATGCGATGGCTATTCTATCATCAGAATCACATATGGCATCAGTACCTCCTGTTGTCACTCCAGCATCCATGCGTCCTTTTCCTGCAGCTTCAACAAATTCGAAATAGAATTCGGTCTCCAGCTTCAGTGAAAGAATCATTGGTCGCAACGTCGAACTCTTCCTCGAACTCTTTCATGGATGTATTGAGGAGATTCTCAACGGAGAGGATTCTCTGGATTGAGAATCTCCTCTGGAGAGGGTCCATCCTCTCATGGTGAGTCACTTAGACCATATCATTAGGATTGGAGGACCGCAGCGGGCAGCTCCTTATAGGGTTCGATGGGACGAGCCGGAGGTCCAATTGTCATTGCTTAACAGTTTACGCTAAGCCGATCTTGCCGAGATGACAAACCAAGAAGTGGCTCGCTTATGAGCCTAAAACTTGGCTTTCCATGCCGAACTACAACGGAATATAGAGCATCGGGCCCAACTAGTTGCTGGACTCCAAGGTTCTTCAGAGAAGTTATCTCGGGATCTGGCCCAGACTGAAAATAATATCGAACGCCACCGTAACTCAATAAGCCGTGAGCGGGAGATCATTGCTAAAGCTCAAGCTTCGATTGCCAATCTTGAACTTGAAATTCGAACTTTTTCTGACAAAGCATCTGAGATCTCACGGCAAAAGGAACAAGCAGAGCACGATATCGTCGTCGGTATCAGAGAGTTGGAAGAATTCAAGATTCAGGCTGCACAACAATCTTCCATGGATGAAATGGAGCTGCAGAGGAGAGCTTTAGAAACAACAAGGAAAAACCTCCACCGCAGGCTGCAAAAAATAGAAGATGCTTTAAAGACTTTGTCTCAGAAGTAATTATTATTATTTATTGGTTGTTTGTAATAATATAGAAAAAGACTTTGTTGTGTGTTGCTGTATCATTATCATTATTATTTCTTTAATAAAAATTACCATCATTTATCTATTTATTCTTATTTTATTACATACGTATACATATATGTATTTTATATACTTCATAGATAGTGATCCATACTATTCAGAGGCTCATGATGTGATAGTAAGAGTTTTCACATGAATTTAATCCTAACTGTCCAGCGGCATATAGTGCTAGTGCGACCTATTAGGATTTACGAACTATAGGCAGATGTATGATATTAATGTGCCTATTGATGACAAGCAAAGGTATAATATTAACGTGATTATAGGATGACAAGCAGAGGTATAATGTTAACATGCTTATAGGATGACAAGGAGAGGTATAATGTTAACGTCTTATAGGATCCTAACCGTTCAGTGACGTCTAGTATGACGGATTAGCAAAAGACAGAGGTATCATTAAACATGTCTCGGAGCTCAACCTATTCAGAGGATCTTGTCGTGACAGGAACGAATGAGCTGACTAAACAGAGGTGATTGTTAACGTATTTGGTCTCAAAATTTCACTATCAGAGGTAACTATTAACTTGATAGGGAAAATGATTGTCGTCAGAGGTGATTTTTAACTTAATGATATTAAAAAAATAAGTTCATCAGAGGTTGTAACATTGGATTTGATGAAGTGTGAGTTTTGTCTTTTTGTCAGAGGTGAAATCTTAACTTGACAAGGAATTGATCTGATGTAAAGTTTTTAGCAAACCCCCAGTTATCAACGGATTTGATTAGCCTTTACCAACTACCATTTGAGTTTGGCTAGCCATGCTATTCTCCTCAGCATAGTGAGTTATCGAAGGTTTTGTTTGGGATTAGAGGCCAAACGTTCCTTCTTCCCTTTGACTTAGCAGTTTTGGGTAATGATGTATCCTTATATTCAGATAAGGATATTATCGTGACAGGTTTGTCATAGGATTTTTAGCAAATTTCCAGTTATCAACAGATTTGATTTGCCTTTACCAACTACCGTTTAACTTGGGCTAGCCATGTTATTCCCCTCAGCATGATGAGTTATTGAGGGTTTTGTTTGGAATTAAATGCCAAACGTTCCTTCTTCCCTTTGCCTTAGCAGCTTTGGGCAATCCATACTTTTACCCCCAGCATGATGGATTTGCGAGAATTTTGTTCTCTTCCTGTTACCTTGATGGTATCAGGCGATTTATGCTCTTACCCCCGGCATAATAGGGTTGGTGAGGATTTCGTTTGGGCTTACATGTCAAATGTTTCCTCCATCCGTAGTCATAAAGACGTAGGATCCATTTTCATTTCAGACCACAAGTTAAGGTGTGGAACTTTGTGTTAGCGGTGAGTAAGAATTTCTTCTCTTTTGTAACGAATGAGAGGTCGAATGAATTTATTTCTTTTAAGAATAATATTTTTTTGGGAATTTTTCATTAATTGGCATCATCATCTGATCACCATATTGAGTAATAAACCGGTATGCTCCATTTGAGTAGACCGTCTCTACTACAAATGGGCTCTCCCATTTTGGCTGAAATTTGCCCTTAGTATTGTGCGTCAGAATCATAGGACGTCTGACCGCTAAGACCAAGTCACATATTTTGAAATTTCGTTCCTTCACTTTCTTGTTGAAATCTCGGGATATTCGTGCTTGGTAAAGCTCTATTTGTTGTTGAGCCTTTAAGCGTTTTTCATCCAATGCTTCCAATTCCCGAAGTCATTGGCTATGTCTTTCCTTGGTGGTCATTCTTGTAGCTAATGCCACTCGAAGAGAAGGAATTTGAATTTCCAGAGGTAGTACGGCTTCGCAACCATACACCAAAGAAAATGGTGTACTCTTTGTCGGTGCCCTAACCGTTGTGCGATAAGCCCATAGACAAGCTCCCAATTTCTCGTCCCAATCGTGCTAATTTGTAGTGATGAATTTCTGCAGGAGCTTCACAATGGTTTTGTTGAATACTTCAGCTTGACCATTCGCAGCAAGGTTGTATAGAGACGAAAATATATTCTGTATTCTGAACTTATCACAGAATTTAGTATAGGCCTTGCTAGTGAATTGAGGGCCATTGTCGCTGATGATCTGTCTAGGAACACCAAAGCGATAGATGATGTGGTGTTTGATGAAGTCGACCACATCGTTTGTTTTTACTTCTCTCAAAGGGATAGTTTCTGTCCATTTTGAAAAGTAATCGGTTATATCTAGTATAAACCGATGTCCACGAGAAGATAGTGGAGTGATGGGACCAATGATATCTATTCCCCACGTCTCGAATGGCCACGTAATCGTGGTTGGATGTAGGTACTTTGCGGCCTGGTATATGTAGTTTGCATATACCTGGCACGCATGACATTTCTTCGCATATGCCATGGCATCTGACATCATTGTTGGCCAGTAGTAATCCATTCTTTTTATCCGGTCTCCTAATTTAGGTCCCGGCTAGTGAGCACCATCGGCTCCGTCATGTGCTTCTTGAAGCACTTCTTGTACTTCTTGTTGTGATAAGCAGCGAAGTAAAACTCCACCTGGTATTTTTCTGTACAAGGTACTAAGCTCAGGATTATAATAGAATTTTTCTGTCTCCTTCACTTTGGCGGCTTCTTTAGAATCTTTGGGTAATATCCCATAAAGCGCGAAGTCGACGAATACGAGCCGCCAATCTCTGGGCTTGAAGTTCATCCCTGACACATGAACTTCATTCGCCTCGAGTATTTCCTCAGGGCAAAGAAGCTCGCGGCTTCCAACCTCAATATATTTGCTCGACTTAGCAGGGAGTGCTAATGTAGCTGCGAGGGAAGCCAAGGCATTAGCGTATGCGTTCTCGTGTCGTGGCACGTAGTCAATATAAAACTCTTTGAATGAGTTGGCAAGTTTGATTGTCGCCTTATGGTAAGATACGAGATGCTCATGTTTAACGTCGTATTCTCCTCTTACTTGATTCACTATAAGTTTGGAATCCCCATAGGCCTCTATACGCCGGACTCCCAGCTGTTGGGCAATTTGCAGTCCCGTCAATAATGCGTTGTACTCAGACATATTATTATAACAAGGCTGAGTTAGTGAGTATCCTCGAGAGATTACATGATTTCGTGGGGATATTAAAACCACCCCCACTCTGGCAGGGTTCCTTCTAACCACTCCATCAAAAAATAGCTGCCAAACTAGTTCTTTAGAGACCATGTTGGTTTCTGCCATCTTATCTGGAATATCCTCATAAAGTTTAGAGGACTCCAGGATGGGATGTTCTGCTAGGAAATCAGCGATTACTTGTCATTTGATCGCTTTTTATGGTATAAATTGCATGTCATATTGCGATAGGAGTATCGACCAATTAGCTAACCTACAATTGAGTGACCCAGGCTTGGTCATGAGCACTCTCAGGGGATTTACCCGAGAAATCACATGGATTGTTTGGCCTACTAAGTAATGTCGCATTTTCTAAACTGCGAATACTAGGGCCAAATATTCTTTCTCCACTGGAGTGTACCGATGTTCGGCACCTACCATAGTTCTACTAAGGTAGTAAATGGCTTGTTCATGGCCTGAGTCATTAGTTTGGGCCAACAGGGCGCCAAGTGAATGGTCCATTGCCCGAACATATATCAAGAATGGTTTTTCTGATACAGGGGCTACTAGCACCAAAGGCTTTGTGAGGTATTTCTTGAGATCCTCAAAGGCTTGCTGACAAGTTTCATCCCAAACAAACGACACTCCTTTCTTCGTTAACTTGGTGAAGGGTTGGCATCGTCATGAAAGATTGGCAATAAATCTCCGAATATATTTCAGTCTCCCTTGTAATCCACAAAGTTCTTTAAGGTTTTTTGGTGGATGCATCTCTTGAATTGCTTTTACTTTTTCTGGGTCTAAATAAATACCCTTGGATGTAACAACAAAACTAAGGAATTTACCACTAGAGACACCGAGAAAGGATCTAGTCAGATTCATTTTTAATTAGTGTTTTCTCATAATGTCAAATATCGCTTTCAAATCTCGGAGATGATCGTCTTTATTATGACTCTTGACGGCCAGGTCGTCCACGTAGCACTCTACCGTTTTACGGAGATGCTCGCAAAAAATTGTGCTCATAGCACGCTGATATGTTGTGCCTGCATTCTTCAAACCGAATGGCATAACCGTATAACAGTACACACCTAACGGTGTCCTGAAGGCGGTTGTTTCTCATCTTCTGAGCATATTTTGATTTGATTGTATCCGGAGAATCCATCCATGAATGACATCCTTTCAAACCCGCAGATATTGTCAATCATGACATCTGCTATCGGAAGTGGAAATTCATCTTTAGGACATGCTGCATTGAGATCCCGAAAATCAATGCAGATTCGAATTTTTCCATTCTTCTTGAGAACTGGAACGATTTCGCTACCCAATCAGAATGTTATTCTTCTCGGATGAAACCAGATTGTATAAGCTTTTTCACTTCATCTTCGATTGATTCCATTAACTTTGGATGGAATCTTCTCTGTTGTTGTTTTACTGGTTTCGCATCTGGCTTAATATTAAGTCGATGCATGGCAACTTGATGATCTAAATCTGGCATGTCTTTATAATTCCAGGTAGAGACATCTATGTACTCTCAAACGAGAGTCACAAGATCATCTCTTTTATTAGGAGACAAACTCCCGCTTATAAATATGGGTTTAGGACTGGTTTCATCACCCATATTTATTTAGATCACCTTATCCTCAGTAGGAGGTTCATGTTGCTCAAAGCGCATGTTCCATTAGGCATCAAAATGCTTTACTAACGCTTCATCTTCTATAAAGGTCAGTTCATCATTTTCATCTGGGGTCGGGCTGACTGATGTCATATTTACCATCATCTCTTTGAATAATACTCCCAGATTGATATCTAAATCCCAATCAGAATCTTCCACATTTTGACAAATCATATCTTCGATATCAGAAGGATCAGGTGTTGTGACGTATCCCAACCCCTTGCCAGTTTTGTGATAATAGTCCGATTCTTTTCTTTCGTGCACGAATGAGGGAAGCAAATCTTGACATCCCTTACCGAAATTTAATCTGGGTTTATGGATGAAATCATATCCCATTTTTGCCATCATCCGGAATGACTTTAGTCCGTAATGATAGAATTGAGGGGCTTCCTGAGCTTCATCCTCTCTATTACTAGATGAGGCTACATGTAATTTAACCCTTCCAAAAAGAATAGGTTTTTGATCCGGTCGATGGGCCGGTACTTCGAACACCGCCCCATCTATATTTTTGATGTTTGACTGTAACATCATTGATAATCTAATTGGCATGTGCATGGTTGCGAAAGTCTCGAATTCTGAGAGACTATTTGCATCCGTACTAGTGGCTGAAGGTATAGAATCAATAGCAGCACCAGACAAATAAGCAAAGTTTAGATTTTCATTTCACCTTCATCACTGGCAGTGTCATTTACATCCAAATCATCAAGATTAATTACAAGAGGTTCAAAGCCTTCATTGGCAATAAACACCCCTGACTCAATATCAGCTTCATTCCCACTATCATATTCATCGTGTAGTGGGGGATCGACTTTAGCACTTTCAGTATATAAAAGGGCGTCTACGAAGTAGTTTTCAATACCCTTGAATGATTGTTTATCAGCAATCAAAGTATGAAATTCCCCATCTTTATCCACGTATTTCATGCATTGGTGCAGGGTGGACGGGACGATCATATTGGCATGAATCCATGGTCGCCCTAGGAGAAGTTGTAGGAAGTGTCTGCTTCGATTACGTAACAGGTCACTTCGCTTTTAAGATCTCCGATCTGGCATCTGAGCCTGATCTTACCCAGAGGATGACTGCCATTGGCGTTGAAGCTAAAAATAACAGTATTAGTTGAAGTCAGTTTGTGGGGAGGGATCTCGCGAAACTGCATAAGCCTTCGCGGCATAATGCTCAAGGCAGAACCCGGATCAATCTGAATTAGACCGACTTCTGTCGAGCCAATATACCCTATATAGTGCCTGTTATGCTTGATATTCTTCAACTGCATGTCCTCCGGTGTAAAAGTGACATAAGGGGCACGCCTCGACACTGAGTTGCAGTGCAGGCATGCCTCCTCAATCTCTTTTGGGAGATGGGCTAGGAAAGCTTCAGATTCTGCTAGGACTTCCCTTAGTGCATCTCTTGTAGACTTTGAGAGGCACAATAACTCATACAGAGTTATTCTTGCAGGTATATTTGCCAACTGCGCCATAACATCAAACTGGAAAGAAGAGCTTTGCTCTTCAGGAGCATCTTTCCGTAGGGCCCGGTTATACCTGAGCTCCCTTTGTTTTCTCTTGTCGGAAATCTGCTTAGTAATTCCCTCATTGGCCTCTTTTGTTAACTTAGAGGAGCCAGCTTCTGTATTTGTGGGATCCTTCAAATATTGTCTCCCAGATCTGGTCCAGAAAGTGGCGCGGATTCATTCTCCACTGCTAAGTTGTCACCTCTGATTCAAAATCTATTGATAGAGGTATGTCATCTGCATCCTTCTCAATTGTTGCTGAGACAGCATTGTAGATGCGCTGCTTTCCTCTTGTCTTGGTTTTCTTCTTGGCCCCCACAGTTGTCTATTGTTTATCTTCGAGGATATCTGGATGCACCAAAAGGACCTCCTGTTTCTCTGTTGTGAAAGGGACTAACCCTTTCTTTTGATGGTTATGGGGGTCTAAATTAACCACCCTAAGCTCACCTTTTGGAATAGGTATGAGCCCAAGTGGTACCTCTAGACCACCCACTGTAAATGTAGCTGAGTTAGCTGTAACCCTTTTTTGTTCAGCTTTGAGCTGAACTGTTCCAGTATCAATCAATGCCTAAATTTTGTCTTTCAAAATAAAACAGTTTTTAGTATGATGGCCTACGATCCGGTGGTATAAGCAGTAATTCGGATCATTAGCCTTTCCAACCTCTTTAGGCCTCTTGCTCTCTGACAACTTGAGCATATTGCGCTTGGTGAGAAAATTAAACATAGTAACAGTATGCTCATCCTTAAATGAATACTGTTTCTGTGACCTGGGTGGCCTCGCTGTGTTGCTTTTAGCTGGCCCTCCTTTTGGCTTGGATGTGTTTTCTACTACCATTATGTCTTTCCCTCTGGAACGGGAGAAATGAGATGGAGGTTTGTTTGAGGTGACCTTTCTCGCAGATTGCTGCCCCTCGAGGCGTTGGAGTATATCCTCAGCCTACTCACCCTGTTTGAATAGGTCCTTCCAAGATTTGGATTCAACCGAACCCATTTTGACCAAAACATCGGTCAGTAAGTTGTGTCTGCAAGTCTCTAGGAGAGTCTCCTGCGCCATGCCATGTGGATACCGCATAGAAAGCTCTCGGAACCGCTCGATAAAAGCTTTCACTGTCTCGCCCTCTCCCTGCTTTGCTGCTAGCAAGGATGGCACTGAGACCTCAGTATCATCTTCAAAGAATCAGGCTAAGAACTCACGTTCTACTTCAGCCCATGATTTAATCGTTCCCTGGGGTAACTGTATAAACCAGGTAAATGCGAGCCCTTGTAAGGTGCTTGTAAATATCTTGGTCAAAGTTGGATCATTCCCCATTAGGTGTCCTGTCTGTAACAGAAAGTAGAAAATGTGTTATTATGGTGAGCCTTTTCCGTCAAACGACTGAAGGTTTAACGGTTTATAGTTTGCAGGGTAGGGTGTAGTTTCCCACTCTATGGGATAAGGACGCACTATCCCCACTTCCTATAACTTTTTGCGGTGAAGAAGAGCTTGCAGCTGGTTCTCCATCTTTTCCATCTTCTCTACATGAGGGTTAATAACCACCTTCACTTTTTCTTTCTCTGAATGAGGAGGTAGTTCTTCATATTCATCTTCGCTATCTTCATCTATGTGGACATGTTGTTTCTCTTCTTACCGCTTAGAAGTAGACGACGAAGACTGGCCTTTCTTCATTTGAGCCAACAACTCAGTTAAGAGTTGTTTCATTTCTTCCGTGGTCTCCTCATACTATTTGAGACGCTGTTCTTGTCTCTCAAGCCTTCTAGAGACTTCTTCTGGAAGGTTGGTCATATTCACTATCGCCTCTGATCCTTTGTTTGAATTAGAATAAGATGAAGATACAATGGCAGAACATCTGTCTTCCTCCTCATCAGATCCTCCAGCTAATTTCTTATAATCCAACGGTATGGCAGCTCCTCTCCTAGCCCGAGTGTGTCGATACACGCCTTCTGGCTCGATAGACACTCCCTTTAACCTTGGAGTGAACTCTTTATCTGAAGAGTCACTTTCAGCAACTTTTTTTCCCTTACTCACTATATGGGATGAAGCTGGGCAGATCATCCCCAGAGTATATCTTCTTCACCATTCGTCTTCTCTTTGACTCTGTAATCCGCTCAAAAATGGATGGTCTTGACTTGCATTTGCAATTTGATAGAACGGCTGAGATCAACCGTTCACAATGGCAGTGAGGAGTGGATTGGGAGGTGCTCCTTTTCTGAGTGAGATACTCTCTCAAATCCT
Organism: Dracaena cambodiana; assembly: GCA_036321105.1. Taxonomy (NCBI): domain Eukaryota; kingdom Viridiplantae; phylum Streptophyta; class Magnoliopsida; order Asparagales; family Asparagaceae; genus Dracaena; species Dracaena cambodiana. Next base: position 9,755,222 of record JAYEPQ010000016.1, read on the forward strand.
GAGACCTGTTCTCATTTAAGTTTGCACTCTAACGCCTCTTGCATCACGAGTTTTGTTCATAATACTGGTTAGTTTGTAGTATTTCAGGGCTAAGCATTTTTTTCAGTATCAGAACGATCTCTTTTGTGGAGCTTTCTAGAGTGCGTGCTGGCCTGCGCAGATGCACGGGCTCCGCACGCATCTAAATTATACTTCGGAATATGTTGGAGGGTTTTATCAGAAATATGTTCATCATCCGAAGAGAAACTTGAAGACATGCATTCAGGTGAGTGCATGAGCACATCCTTGTATTTGTTTGCAGAGAGAGGAACATGATGGAACACCTGAGAGAGTAACCAAAAAATTGGGTGTGCGCTGTGTGCTCACTACGGTGTGCCTGAATAGACACCAGAATCAAATTTAGCTGATATAGCCCGCGGTTGCTCCTGCGGAGTGTAACCTGCGAGATGCAACACGCGGTTGCATCCGCGGGATGCAACCCGCGGGTTTGCACCCGCGGGGTTGCCCCCGCGGTTGGAACCACGGGGTTGCACCCTTGCACCCGCGGTTGGAACCGCGGGGTTGCTCCCGCGGGATGCAACCCGCGGTTGCACCCGCGGGATTGCTCCCATGCGGTGCAACCCGCAGTTGTGCCTGCAAATTTCCGCCTGTGGAACCTTTTCCATCCGATGCGTCATGCGGTGTTCCATTCAGGGTTGTTATCTGCATTGGATTTTGCAAACAGATCCTTTATGACTGTAATTGTTCAGAAAGGCGTGCCCGTTGGGCTTTACGCCTTAGATTCCTCTTTTGGGAGTGGGTGAGAGTTTGTTCTATTTTTGGAGTGGGCGATGACGCCATATGCTTTCTGACAGACGATGACGTCTTGCCAGTTTTAACGGGCGATGACGCCTCGTAAGTTTTAGTTTTTACGGGCGATGACGCCACGTAAGTTTTCATAGGCGATGACGCCTTTTTATTTCTGGTGGGCGATGACGCCTCACCTTTCTTAATCGTCGCCCAACGATGACGCCTCGGCTCTGAATCAGAGGAAGAGAGAAATTCATCATATTTTTGCTGGTCGATTTCTACGACCAGCGTCTCAACAACAGATCCGATGGGTACCAAGTCGGACTGCGCCACAACATTCTCTGTCGTGAATAGAGAGGCTCCCAGTGTGGTCGCCAGTTCTTATTTGCTCAAAAATTGCACATTTCCTTCCATTGTAAAATTGTTTGATTACAACGAGAATTGAGATTACAAAATAGAAAATTGAGGAATAACAAGAATGGGAATATTGATTGATTCCCTTTTTAATGTAGGTTCGGGTGGTGGTGGAGCCTCGCTGGTTTACTCCGTTGACCGTCTGACTTGGAAGAGGATCTCCTCTTTTCTCTGTGAACTCTTGAAGAAACCTGCTCCTTCTAAATTCTCTGAACTCTGCCAAGAATCGCTCCAAAAAAGTCTCTCTTCTATGGACTTAACTCCTGTCTTTTATAGACCGAGGAAGTTTGAAATCCGACTTCAATTCTCCCTAAAAAATCGGATCACGGGATCTCCGGAACTGAACCAATCTGCGGGTGGAACAAAACACAAAACGGGAGGAGACGGATTACAACCCGCGGGTGCCCACCCGTAGGATCGCTCCTGCGGGTTGGCTCTGCCGCGGGTGTCAAGTTGGCACCCGCGGGAGGTCTCCCGCAGGTGATGTCCGCAATCATTTTTTTATTATTTTATTTTATTATTTATTTTTTTATTATTATTTTTTTTTTAGTGTCTACAAAAAGGAGCCGAAAAATAAAAGAAAAATAAAATAGAAAAGTGGGGCTGCAGCAAACAAGGAGGTTGGTGCTGAGCCGAAGCAAAGGGTGAAATTAAGTTGCTTGGCTGCTACATGATTTTTGGCCAACAGGAAGAAACAAAAGCAGTTGTGGTTGCTGCTTTGTTTTTTTGGCCGAAGAACAAGCAAGGGCTTCTTTTGTGTATTCGGCTAAAGGTTTGGCCGAAGGGAAAGAATTCCAGAGAAGGTGCGGCTTCCTATGGATTTTCGGTGGCTGAAAGCAAAGAGGAAAATCACTGCAATAAGAGATTAGGATTTGATTTTAAAATCTTGTGTGATTTCTTTGTGATTTCTGTTACGGTTGAGAACTAGAAAGTTGTAATTCTTTTTTGATATAGTGGAAGTTTTTCGATCGTGTCCCCGTGAACGTAGACATATTCCCGAACCACGTTAAATCTGCATGTTCTCTGTCTCTGCTATTTTTCTCTTCGGTTAACTATTTGATTCTGTTGGTTGTTACATTAGTATTATTCCGCTATGTTTTGCTAACAGTAATCTCACCGCTGCCACTGTCAACGTTGATAACCCCCACAATTGCAGCTTCCATGGTGTTGAGGTGCGCTATAATGTCTCCTACTCTGACCACGTCTTAGAGGCTGACACCAAGTCTCCGGACCGCACAGCATCATTAGTATTGCGGTACCCATAAATTTATCTGACATAGACAGCACCATGCACCAGTTGGTGCATGGGAGAGACAATAGCAATGTGGTGGCATTCGATGTGGCGATGCAGGTAAAACTGTCAACGAATGCACTACACAGAGAGTTCAACTTTAGGAATTTCTATGTGAATTGTCGTGTTTATGCAGTAATTTGACAAAGGGCTTGGAAGTCACTTACTCCGCTTGCCGTAGTCATTCTTAAATAATTTAGGTTTTTTCTTTTTCTTTTTTCTTCTCGAGTTACAAGATTTTTATTATGTTGTTTTTGTAGTTGTGTTTAAATTTATGTCTAGCATGCAATTGGTTATTAACTTTTAAAGTTGCATGAGTACGTTTACTTTTTTTGGAATTCAAATTAAAACGGAGCATTAATACCCTCATGAATAATCTTGAACTCATCTAGTTACTATACTTTATACTGACCATCAAAGTTTCTAAATACTGCTTCATCTATTTTCTAATATTTTAAACAGTTCATCCGTTGAACTAGGCACACTGATATTGACTAGCTAGGGCTATAAAAAAGGCCGAATGATCCAAGCTTCAGGTTGCTCGTATTTTTTCATTTATCTAAACTAGTTTAAATTTTGTTCAGGCTAGTTTATCTATGAACGATCAACGATAGACTGTTCAAATATCATATAACTAGTTTGGATTGATACTGGAATGATTAACAACAGAAACTATTTATTTACTTTGTCAATTTATAGAGCAATTATGAGAGAAATAGATATTTGTATATAATTTTTATTGATTTAGAGAAAACTTATAATAAGATACCACGAGAGATGCTTTGGTGGATATTAATGAAGAAAAGAGTCTCCATCAAGTATATTGATATAATTAAGCATACATATAATGGAATAGTGACCAATGTCAGAACTTATAATGGTTTAGCAAATAGTTTTTCAATCACAATTAGATTGTATCAAGGATCTGCACTGAGTCCATTTTTATTTTCCGTAGTGATGGATAAATTTGTTAGAGCTATTCAGGATAAAATACCTTGGTGTATATTTTTTGCTTGTAATATTATCTTAGTTGACGAGATAAGAACATGAGTGAAAACCAAATTAGAGTTATGGAGGTAAGTGTTAGAATCTAAAGATTTTAAATTAAGTAGGTCCAAAACAGAGTATATGAAGTGTAAATTTAGTAAACGACAAACACAAGACTATAATGCTGTATACTAGATGGACAAAAGATACAAATAAGCAATCAGTTTAGTTATTTGGATTTTATTATTCAAAATAATGGAGAGATCGATAGTGATGTCAATCATATGATCCAACCTGCCTGGTTGAAATGAAGGAGTGCAACGAGAGTTTTATGCAACCATAATATTTGTTAAGATTGAATGAGAAATTTTATAGAACTATTATTATACCAGTTTTATTATATAATATAAAATGTTGGGCTATAAAAACATCATTCACAGAAAATAAGTATACAGAAATGCACATGTTTTATTGGATGTATGGTAATACTAGGAGAGATAAAGTAAGAAATTAAAAACTACAAATGCACCGTAAACCTACAAATGTGCAACGTAGATGATGAGTGTCATATATTGCATATTTATAGCCTCCATATTGTCTATTTTTGTATCTAAATAATACTATTTAGGTATTTTTAGTGTGTTTTTTAGGTGAAACATATTCCTATAAGGAAATAGTGTAAACTTAAAGCCGGATTAGGAAACCAAGTTCATAAAAGAGTTAAAAGTGAATAATGCTACAAGACTATAAAGTTGCAGAGAGCCAAAGTCAATTACAGCCATTCAAATTAAAGCGACAAGGCTAGAACTTCATATAGAAGAAAGTTGAAGCTCAGAAACCTATGTTTTATGTTTTGCCGCTAATTAGCGGCATTTGCCGCTAATTAGCGGCATTGAGCGACACTATGGGGCCCATTTATCATTAGTTTTTTTTATAGGGTCTTTGATGTAATTTTATAGTTACTCACTTGTACTCAGATTAGGGTTTGATTCTCCGAGATCTATATATGAGTCGTGTCCTTGTAACCTAGAATTATTATGTAATTTTGTATTCTTGGCAATTAATAAAAAATTAGGATTTTGTTGAAGGGGTGACGGTCGTCATACTGCACTTCAGATGTGACTCCATTGTTTTCAAAGATTTTCTAATGAGTAGAAATATTTAATTGCTTTTTAGATAGATTTAATTGTTTTCTAATTTAAGTCTTTAATTGCTTTCATAGAAAAAAATAGGACTTTTAATTAGAAGTATGAGTCGCAAACTTAGTTTAACTCTAGAATGTAGAAGAAACTAGGATCAACCATGTAATTATTTTTATTATTTTTTCCTAAAATAAAATAATAAAGATATAATTTTTCAATGAAAAGATTAAATACAATAACTCGTAGATTAAAACTTTGATAGGTTTTACTTGAGTTAAGTTTCTTGATAGTATATATTAAGGGTTTAGAGTTGTTGATTTTCGTCTTCTTCATAGAATTATCTAACGATTTAGTTTACTTTTATGAAAAGTAGTATTTTTGATGAGTTATACTTGCACGCCACTTAATAGCTCATGCTTAGAATACTTTAATTAAAAGATTAAAAACAGTTTTTATGATAGGAAGAAGATAATATAAATAATACTTGGTTGTGAAGTAATGGATTCTATATTCTAAGCTAATTAGAATAACTCGAAATCAACTTAGAACTCTTAGTTAGCTCGTTAGGATTAAAAAATTAGAAAGAATGCAAAAATACTCTAGACCCTTATGGGAACGACCTGTAATGCACTACAACTGACACAGAAACGCTTGTAGTAAATTTATCACATCAATATTTTGGCACAGTTACTGGGGATCGACGGTGTTTTCTTGCTTTTTCTAATATTTTATGGGTTAACAGTATGTGTTGAGTGTGTAGGGATCTGGAAGTTAAGATACATGAAGTAAAAAGGAACGAGAAATGACTAGGGAGCCAAAATCCCTAGTTTTGCCGCTAAACAACGACAATTACCGCCATTTAGCAGCAAATTTGGTGAGTATATCCCTCTTTTTTCTCTCTGGTTCTGTGTTTCGGATCTTCGGTTATGTAAAAAAATAAAAAAATTTAGAAATTGTAGGACATCACATTTTTTAATCATATTTCTTTCACCGTTTCATTTTCACCATACCCCACTTCTTGCGTTAGTTTAGGAAACTCATGCATCCATTCTCGGTCGCTGGTTCATGCCATATTAGATCAATGATCAATTTGGTTGACTTGTAAATTCATATTTGTCCATGAGAGACAAGATGGACCAACCGATCCCGATCTTTTAGGTCGATATTACCCATTGCACGTATCACTACCGTCATGCATCAAACTTCCACACGCAGCGGGTAATCACTATGAACTGAAATCGCAGTACATCAGTATACTTCCTAAATTTACTGGTTCTGATTCTAAGGATGCATATCTCTTTATCAGTGAATTTCAGAAAGTGTGCATGATGATTAAACTGCAACACTTGGCAGAGGATGCAATTAAGCTTCGTTTCTTTCTATTCGCTCTCAAAGATAACACTAAGAAGTAGTTGTACAGTATGCCTACTGATTTAATTATACTTGGGATGAATTCGTTACAGTTTTTCTCAAGAAGTATTATCCCACGCACAAGATGACAAAAATTCGAAATCAAATTAATCTATTCCATCAAGTGCCGGGAGAACTCTTCTGGAAATACTTGGAATGATTCAAAAATTTGCTAGCTCAGTGCCCCCACCATGCAATAGAAAAGTGGCGGTTGTGTCAAATCATGTACGAAGGACTCGATTACATATCCTTGAAAAGCTTTGGATATGAAATCACACGCTCAGATTTGGCAATCAAGTGGGCAATAATACAGCCATGCCCCCTGATTTCACTCCTACTATTTCGCAGGCTACACCATCTTTTTCATTTCTTTCTCCACGCCCATCTCCATCACCTCCATTACCATCACATTCTCATTCAGAAGATTGTGTTCCTAAACCGGAAGCACCATATTTCAATCGGTTTAGGAAGCCTTCACCTCAAATAGAGAAGATTCTTAAAACATTTCAGCAGGTAAAGTCTAATATTCTATTTCTTAATATTATACAACAGGTTCCTACTTATATCAAGTTTCTTAAGAATTTGTGTACAAAGAAACGAGCAAGAAACGTTCCTGAGAAAGTTTTTCTTACTGCAAATATATCGCAAATCCTCTCTAACTCCTTGCCTGTCAAATACAATGATCCAGGTTCTCCCACAATCTCATAAACCATTAAGAATACTACATTTGATAAGGCATTGCTTGATTTAGGGCCAAGTGTTAGTTTATTTTCTCACACTGTTTATCAGCAATCGGGGTTAGGAAAACTTTAACCTACCAAGGTCACATTATACTAGCTCATCGTTCAATTAAGAGACCACTTGGTATGGTTGAGAATGTGCTCATTAAGGTCGGCAAGTTAATCTTTCCTGTATACTTCATTATCTTAAAAACTGAGCTGATTTTCAATCCACTAAATCAAATTCTCGTTATTTTGGATAGACCATTCCTTGCAACTTTAAATGCATTAATTGATTGCAGGAATGGTCTCATGAAGTTATCATTTGGAAATATAACTGTAGTATTAAACATATTCAATATGGATGAGCACATAATGAGCTCTCTCATTGAGATAAACATGGTTCATAGTTTGCACTCTCATTCTACCTCTTACGCTAATGGTGAACCCTTATTTGAGCAAATTTTTAAAGATAAGCTCATACTATTAGACAAATTGGTATATACTAAATCTACATATGATGATACTTGTGCAAGTGTGCTATTCACTTATGAGCAATCTTTAAGGATTTGTTTGTAGAGGAGCTCGCATTACTTTGTGAGTTAAAAGGGCCACCACACTTCACAGTTGGTTCACTTGATAATGTTTTATTCTTCACACTTTACGATATTTATACATGTGTGCTTGTTACTAACGATGATTGGTAAGTTTATAATGAATACTTCTTTAACCCAATTATTAATGCTTACACGTGGACAAAAAAAAAGTAAGGAGAACATAAGAAGGTAAAATGTAATTTCATAATTTATAGGAAGATAATGAGATACGTCAATACATCCACTTCACATTTAAAATGCAGACACTATGAAAGTGGAAAGCAATTAAGAAGTCGTAACCGCTTTCAATTCGTTAATATGGTGATGATATTGAGATCGTGACTTTTCACGACTCTTATTATCTGTATAATATGTATACAATAGTTTTCATATTTATTTTACCATCCTTGATTCGTGTATGAGGGCATATAAAAGTTTAGGTGTGGGGAAGTGGCTTAGAAGATTTTTGTGTTTTTCTAGGATCTTTAATTTTTTTTTTTCTAGGGGTTTTATTTTTTTTTTAGATATTTGGATTTTTTTTACACTTTGGGTAGTTTTAGGATAAAAAAGATTAAAAAAATTTGAAAAAAAGTTTTAAAAAGTAAAAAAAATATTTTCTTCAATAAATCAACCTAATTACAAATAAAAGAATAAATTTATATTTGAATTTTGATAGGAGAGTGGATTAGATAATACACTTAGAATTTTATAAAAAGATTAAAATTCAAAAAATAAATACTGCTAATAGTAATTCTGAGGTAAATATACATTTATTTTTTACTTCACAATAGTTTATTAAGTTAAGGATAAAGATGATAACGATTGAGTAGTTTTTCCTCTTTAAACAAGTAAAAAAGAATAAAAAAATATGAGCATGTTATTTAAGGCATTTAAAAAAAAGAAAAAAAAGAGAGCCTTGTATTTAAGACAATTATCCTTAAAAAAAGAATAAAAAAGGTGAGCCTGATATTTAAAATAATAATCCTTTAGAAATGTAAAAAAAAAAAAATCAGAGTATGGTCCGAGTAATTGAGTATTTGCGCCTAAGCAAGCGTGAATCTTCGCGTGAAAGGTGAAATATTGACAGAAAAAGAGAAAAGAAGAGGAAAAAAAGAAAAAAATTATTTAGAAAGAAGAGATGAATCATGAGTTAGAGTTTGAATCCAAAACCGAAGTAGACTATTACACGTGCATGTAGCTGTATAGGAACCAATGAATTATTTATTAGTGGGTATTAAAAAATAAGATTTGAATTTTTGATTAAAATGATAGATGTATTTGATATGATACTTGACTTGAAAACTGATAATCTAAATACATTCTTGAATTTGTTTATTAGTGATATTAATTGTAGAAAATAAAAAAGATTTTTCTTTCTTTTATATAATTTTTTTTATATTTTTAATATTTGGTTATTCTTATTTTTCTTTTCTTATTTCCTTAATCTATTTTCTTCACGAATTTTGCGGGTATATTCACAGTAAATCCTCACGAGACACACCTCGTCCACTAGGATAACCTAGGAGTTTAATGGTTTATTGCACATACTAAGTGTAATCGCGATTCCTGCGAAAATGAGTTAGGATTTTTATTTTTCTTTTTAGGTCTAGGTTTTACTTTAGGACTAGCAAAAAATAGGTGTGGGGGTGTGATAAGTATCATATATTGCATATTTATAGCTTTCATATTATCTTTTTTATACATAAATAATTC
>JAYEPQ010000016.1:9769282-9874282 GCA_036321105.1 Dracaena cambodiana
TTCGAATCAATTAGAATATTGGTTATCTGACTCAAGTCTAACTGGGACTTATCATTATTCTCGATCATATTTGAATACTCAACGGTTATAAGATACAAACTCAATAATTTTCATCTTGGCTCCTACATATGAACCATGCAACTTGAAGAAATTTTGTTATTCTCGACATCTATTTCGAAGAGAACCACAACACATGCACCATGCTCCACATTAGGGAAATAACTCGTGCCATCATCACTGACTCCATTCTCGAGCACTCATGACCATTAAACCTTACTCTCCTCCAAGTATTTATGATCACTAAACCATACTCCTTTAAACACTCATGACTATTATACCACGCTATTCATCGAGCGCTCATAATTGCTATACCATACTCCACCTTGGTCAAAATGTCATGACTATCTGATCATGCACAATCATTTGTTATATCTTGTACCAGATAAATGCGATTCTTATATCATACTCCATCTTGATCTAAAAAATTATGACCATCTACAAAAATAAACATAAATAATTATACTCTACCATGTGCTACATCGTGTCATGAAGTAACCACATCCATCACTATGAAGTAGTAATCGCCCCTCATCATCAGAAAATTAACCAACTATCGACCATCAATCATCCTAGTTAATATCGACCCCTCGTTCACTATTGATCACTGCTAATCTGCACAAAATCTGCACTAAGCCTAATCTGCATCCACCGCTGTATCTAAAATGCTAACAAAATAGTGGATTTGATTACTGAATCACCATAATCAGATATTGATATCTCAATTCATGCTCCAATTAACTTCAACCATCAATCTGAACTTAAAATCCCATCTCAGTTTTTGGCCAATCATTTTGGTGTTTGTTATTGTTGAGTCATCGATAAATCACACTAAGTTAAGAGATCATTCCTAACCAGATTTGCTGTTTGTTATTGTTGAGTCATCGATAAATCACACTAAGTTAAGAGATCATTCCTAACCAGATTTGGTGTTCTGTACTTGTCTCAACACTGGATCCCAATAAAAAAAACATTCTCATCTTCTAGATCTGTTCATTAACCCCAAACACAAATCTAGCCACTAGTCGAAGCCACCATCGTTGTCGCCTTGGGGGAGTTGACTCGTGTGACACCAGGCATCGCATACACCCCCGGCCGGATGTGCCGCCCTTGTGTCGACCCTGGCATGCTGTGACTCGCACGTGTTGTAGCCTGCGCGTGTCGTCTTGTCGTGGCGTTGTGCAACCCGGGCATGCAGCCTTGCATGTGTGTTGCTGGGTGTGGTGCTACTCGTTCCCCAGCCAGCACCACTTAGTAAGCCGGTTGCACCACTCGCGCATGCCGACATGGTTACAATCCTTTGTGTGTGCTGCATGTGCATCCTGTGCATGCACATGCGGGAGTCGTCCAGTGCCCCATGCTTGCGCCCACCGGCTTGCTGCTAGCTGGGTGCATAGGCCACTTGTTGCTCGCTGGTGCTAATCGCTAGCGCGGCCACCTACTTATATTTTTTTCTCTTCTTGTTCCTCTTGATCTTGTTGTAGTTGCACTTGACGCTTCTGCCAACTATCGTTACTAACTTGGCATCGTTTTATCTTCAATCTTGTAAACTCAATTCTAGATTCATAACTCTATCTCTGATACCAGTTATTGGGGCTGTTACCCCAATCAGGTCTCAAAATCCTATGAGATCAGTATATCGAACAAACAAGATAGAAAAGCAGTAAACACAAAAATAATACAAACAAATAACATGGTTCGACTCACAAAGTTTGACCTACATCCAAGCAAACAACAAAAAAAAGGTTTCATATGAAAAAAAAAATTTACAATAAAATATCCAATTATATCTTCACCTCTCTTCCATCTCTCATCTTTCATATAATATATATAAATACTATTCAAATCCTATCGGGATAACACTACTATAAACTACTACTGTAAACTAATTGGTATATCAAACTAATTAGAATAATAGCTATCTGACTCAAATCCAACTGAAACTCATTTATCTCCGAATACATCTGGATATTCAATGGATATGAGACACAAACCCAACAGTTAATAGTTGATAATATGGCTTGGTAAATAGTTAGACATTAGCATGGTAGATGGTTAGTTATTAGTACAGTTGATAGTTAGTTATTAGCATGGTAGATAGTTAGTGAATAGTATAGTTCATAGTTTATAACATGATTGGTAATTAGCAAGTACTGTTTTTGATAGTTAAATATGAGCTTGGTAGATAATGCCTTATCTAATAGTAGCCTAGTCGCCTACACAATAACAAATTTTAACTGCGCTAACAGTTTTATTTCCAAGAGACAAACAACATTCATGTTCAATCTGCCACAAGATTAAAGGTAATATTTTTAACCTTTAATCTTGAATTGGGTTATGAAAATTCCTAACAATCTAATTATACAATCTTATAAGCAAGTTACAAAAAAATTAGTCCATTGCAAGTAGCAAAAACTTGTTAGATGATTCATACATGAAATCGAGAACAAAGCTAAAGAGCTCTGAGAGCTGCCAACTCGTCAAAACTTTGCCAATTCGATTGACAAAGTTTGTGAATTTCTTTCATTGACAACATACAGAAGGTTATTGAATTTCTTTGCACATCTCCCTCACATCTTCAATCAGACAAACAATCTCCGCAAAAGCTTTTGAAACCAAAGGCGATGGTCTAAACCCAGAACTAGAAATCTAATTCTCCTCCAAAAACTTTACTAAACTGTATCAATTTTTTTTTTGGAAGTAAAACAGTTGACTAATATCCTCCATGTTCCATCAACGATAGTAATAGAATCTGTACAAAATCATGTTCCAATACGAAAGTTATACAAACAGAAAAGACACAAATATACGTAGCACGCATTTACTAAAAGTGCTCAAGAACCCATCAAAGAACAATGAAGCTCAATCCGACAAGGAGGGTGATGGTTTTGGGATCCATGATTGATGGTTAAGAAGCAAGCGAAGGCACTCAAGGCCCTATAGAGAAAAACGACTCGCATATAACGAGGCATAAATTGGTGGCTACCATATTCGACTCTTGTTCGAAGTAGACGAATAGGATGCTCTCTGAGAGCATCCCATCTTCTATTGGGTTTCTTTGGCAGAGGCAGAGACGGTGATAATGTCGATATTGAGAGCGACTTCGAATATTGAGAAGGAGAAGAAGGAGAAGATGTATGTAGGGGGCAAAATGGAATTATCAAAGTTTACATGGTAGAGAGGGGTAACATGCTAGTATTCCAAATGCATGGGCGTTTTCAACCTTGAGACTTCATACAAGAATTCTTGGGTATTGTTGAAGTATAAATTTTGAGATCTACCCGATATTTTATCCGAAAAGCTACAGAATATATAATAGAATCAAATATTTACCACAACAGTAATAATGAGGAAATCAATCCATCTACTTAAGCAAACTAATAAACTCAAAATCAATTATGATTTTTATGTTCCAACAAATCATCTACCACAAATCGCCCTATACTCCATACTATATAAGATGGCCTATACTCCATACTATACTCTATAAGATAAGGAGACGGATTCAGTAGCAATCATGAGAATCCAAAATGGACAAAGAGAAAAATAGCTCTTAATTAATTGTAATTTCTTTTTTACTAGGAAAGTACTCGCTGAATGAAATTCTCTTCGAGAACATAAGTCCAAATCTCTCTCGATAGCCTGGTCACTTCTAGTTGCATTATTTTCTCTATGTATTCATTTTCTTTTTAAAAGTCTACTATTAGATTTGTACCAAGTCTACTCCGAACAATCCATACTTTGCACACGCGTCACATGTGTGTGTATATATATATATATATATATATATATATATATATATATATATATATATATATATATATATATATATATATATATATATATATATATATATATATATATATATAAGAAAATGAGAAATTCTGAAAGAAGTTCCTTTAGTAGACCTAGGTGGTCCAAAAAAATAATTACACGTGGCGCCACTCAAAATAACAAATAAAAAAACTATCTTAATTGTCATTTGAGTGACGCCATTAACCGTCCTTTAAGTAGCGCTACGTGTAATTGTTTTATTGGGCTAACCTAAGCACCAGTGAAGAAAATCCTTCATCGCAGACGAATTTTCCGTTTGCTATATATATATATATATATATATATATATATATATATATATATATATGAAAAAAATGGAAATGAGCTGACAGCTCACGCAAATTACTTGAGCTGCAGTTCATTTTCACTATCTCCAATAAATTTTTTAAAAAAAATTCTTTTGGATTATGATCTTAACCCCTTAGGGTTCATTCATACCCAATTTCTTGAATTTTAGTTTTGATTTGTCATCAAGTTAACACAAAATTAACGGTTTTCAATAAATAAAATATTTTGTATGCACTTGATGAAAGGGTATATGAACTCCAAAATTTATGAAATCTAATTTGAAATAAGTTAAAGAGATAGATATAGTAAATGTTAAAAAAAATTAAAGAAAAATTATTGGATCATTATAGTTTTGTTCCTACCTCACGTAACTTTTCCTAAGTTGGCGGTTTACCTACAATAATCCATATATATATATATATATATATATATATATATATATATATATATATATATATATGAAAATTTAAAGCTGGGGTGTTAGAAACATTTAACTCTTATAATAACTTAAAAATAGAAAGCCAGGATCCGGTTCATACATAAATCAAAGTAAAGATACAGTTACAGCTGTACTTATGGGAGGTGCACAGAATACTTATGGCCCATCAAGCGAGCAGGGTTCAGCTAAACCGGCCAAATGAACCGAGACTCGGTTCGGTTCATTAAAAGCTTCCGGTAAGAGTTTCAGTAGATTCGGTTCGGTTTAATTAAGAAATTGGACAGTTAACTAAGAATTCGGTTTAATATTAATTAGAGGCAGCAGATCTTGCTTCCTTCTATATTCAGTGGCCTCCCAAAATTTGCTCTGGCTCTAGAATCATTATCACAAAAAAAAAAAAATAAAAATAAAAAATTAGTTGCTTCAACTACTCTCTCTTACCAATTTTTATTACCAAGTCAAATCCGCGCAGTGACGATGAGATCCTTGCCACCGCCGTCGCCATCCCAATCCCAATTCAAATCTCGATGATGGATATGAAGCGCATCAGAAGGCAGCAGAACCCTTCTCCGACGAGCCCCCTCGATCTTGAAGAGACTGCCGACGGCGCCTCTCGAGGCTCAATGGAGAAGAGGCCCAGTTCAGGGATGCTGCGCTTGGCTATGGCATTGGTTGTGTTATTGGTTCTTCTTTCTCTTCTCGTGTTCGTCTCTGGGATTCGTCGCAGTTTGCCGCTTGATCAGTTTCAAGGAGTCGCTGCCGAAAGGGACAATCTTGAAGTCAGAGCTAAGCAAGGTATGAGCTTATTGGGATTTTTATGATTAAATTGATAGAATTTTTTTGTATTAGGGTTTTTGGGTTTTGGTCATTTTAGTTGAATTTGTAGGATACATTGCCTTATTCTTGTGAGCGTGTTCTGAAAAGAACTGATTTTGGTAGGATCCTGAAGAGAGAATTGCGTTAGGTGTCTGGGTTTTGGTCATTTTAGTTAGATTTGTAGTGTACATTGCCTCATGCTTGTGAGATTGAGCTGAACAGAACAGTTTTTGGTAGGATCCTGGAGAGAATATTGCGTTTGGTTTCTGGATTTTTCTTATTTTAGTTAGATTTGTAGTATAGATTGCCTCATGCTTGTGAGCTTGAGCTGAACATAATAGTTTTTTTAGGATTCTGGAGAGAATATTGCGTTTGGTTTCTGGGTTTTGGTCATTTTAGTTAGATTTGTAGTATACATTGCCTCATGCTTGTGAGCTCGAGCTGAAAAGAACTGTTTTTGGTAGGATTCTGAAGAGAATATTGCGTTTGGTTTCTGGTTTTTGTCATTTATTAGATTTGTGGGATACTGCTTTCATTTTTGTCGAGAGTGCTATTTTTGTTATGGTTTTTGAGTAGATTATATAATTAGTTTCTGGGTTTTTGTTCTTTTACTTAGATCTGTATGGATCTGTACACTGAATTGCCAGCATATGAGCTATATAGAAGGTAATATTTTTGTTAGGTTATTGATTGGAACGGGACATTTTTTTTTTTTTTTTTTTTTAAAGTTAGATATATACGTTCTTTTCTATTCATTTCGGTTTGACATACCAATTTAGCAGAGAAAAGTATGAGTTTTTTTTTTTTCGGGGTTTTAAGTAGGATAGAGTAATTGCTTTTTCTGGGTTTTGCTATTTATAGTTAGATTTTTATGATGCAATGCAATCATTTGGGTTGCTCAAGGTTATTGGGTAAAATATGGATATTGTATTATGCATTGCATTCTTTTGAATTTGTGAGGTCACAAGGTTTTTGCATTTTTCTTAGGATGGCGTTTGTGATCTCTTATTCTATCTTGAGAAGTCATTTTTAAGTAATTTGGAAGAAGCAGTTAGAATTTGAAAGTAATTTCTCTTAATCCCAATACTTACATGAGATCCCACAAGTTTGGGGCAAGGTCTGGTAGGAAAGTTAGTGATTTTTGATGATCTATAGGACAAAATAACTTAACATTAGAACTTGTGCCTGTCCTTATCTTAATTTCATTTCAGTGGAATATTTGATGCTTGTTCTTGTGTTCTCTGTGGCTTGCAGTTGCGTCTGTTAGGATATCAATCACATTGTATGAAATCTTGAATTCTTTACATCGTGACTGGCTTGCTGAATCTAGTAGAGGTCATTGAACTTAATATGTTCGAACATTCAAGCAAATATTGAACGTGAGATGTAATCTAATATGAAAGTCTACATTCAGTAAATGCAGTAAGAACAAGAGCTATGTTAGATTTCAGATGTTAAAGATAAGATCCTAGTTGCTGTCGGCCTACTTGATCTAACTGCTCTTTGAACCTTGACAGCGAAGGATGGGGGTGAAGGAGCCATCCCCATCACTGATTACAATGCAGATCTCCTCATGGAGTTGGTGCAGACCACTGATGGGCCCACAACTCGTAGATTTAGGACTAATTTCTGCTAGCTTGAGTCCAGACTTGCAAACCCCGGTGCTCTAATACCAATGGAAGACAATTTAGATACGGCACTATCGTAGATAATTATCATAGTCTGGAAGAGCGAAAGGGTAAAGACTTTGCATATTGGAAAGTGAGCATGTTTGATGGGAAGACTTATTAATTTTTTATGGATCTTGTCATAAGAATGTTGCACAGATTTGGTAGAGCACATGACCAGTTCTTTGGAATGTCTGGAAGTGAATGTATTCGAAGCAAATGGTTCTCAAATTTGTCTGAAGCATCTTGTTATGAGAATGTTGCATATATTGGTATGGAAACCCACATTAACTTCTAGTTGCCTCTCATGAATTGCATAGAGACTGACCTTAATATAAACTTCTGTAATTCAGAATATTGTAGTGCATTACAATGAAAATAGTTATTATTTTGTGCATCTAATATCAGGCAGCAATAGTCAGTCTAAAGAGGTAGACATTTGTATGCCAACAAGAACACATGTGAATCTTGAAGTTTGTTTAAGTGCAGGCTGGAAGCTATCTTGGCAATGTAGAGATTTAGAAATTAGTTCACCTTACAAATGCCAGGTGAATTCAGTTGATTTTTCTACCGTCTCTAACAGTTAGCTTTTTTATCTCTACACATTCTTCTATCTTCTTATGACTACTACATATTGACTCTAGAGTTACTATTTACTTTTATTACAAATTCCTCCCTCGAAGAGGTCAGTTGCAAACTTTTGGGTTCATGAGAGCTAGTGAAATATGAACATGCATACCGGTACGGACACGGGTGTGGGACACTCAAATTTGTAAAATATAGATAAAAGGTACATCCACGTATCTTCACATGCAAGGAAAATATATAAAATCTAACACTATAATTTGGAAACACGTAATCTAGATGAGATCATATTGCTTTTTTCATCCACTAGCACCAAGATTGTCCTGTTATACCAAGTAGATTTGACAAATAAATGAAACTAAACATATAACTCAAACTTGTAAAATAGACAAAAAAATGTTTAACAAATACATGAGTCAAAAAAATGTCCAAAAAATATCTTAATTTAAAAATAAATTATAAAATTAAGGTGAGTTTAAGAAGTGTTTAACATGGAGTGTGCAAGAAGTGTTAGTGTCAGACACGTGTTTCGCACATGTCTATGACAGGTATAACTAATTTTAAAAGTATCCATGCTATACATAGAAGAGAGTTATTACAAACTATGTATATTCTTAGCTCGTAACTAATATGGGACTATTACATATAATAACAGCGTTTGCTAATATTGACTAATTATAATTACTAGTAGAGGAGATATTAGATTTGAAGCACCGAAGTTAATTTGATAGCGTTATATTGGGAAAAGTTAACAAAGAAAATCGTGAACAGAAAGCTTGTGATGAAACACCAAATTATTCAACGCATGGATACCTATATTCAAAATTGTCGAAACCATTGAAACTGACAAAACTGTTGCCGATAACAGCAACCCAAACCAAGAAAGATATTGAGATTTCAAACCTGAGGCGGCTACTTAATCTTTTAGGCCTTCTCACACTTTAGTAAAGTGACTACTGTTTGCAATTTGAAAATGGCTGATCCCGTCTTGGCTTTTTTCGATTGCTTGGATCCTTAATCGTGCTGGGGACTCTTTGACCAAGTTATAAATAATGTACGGTCATAAAAGTAAAAATAGATAACTACATGCAGAAATAAAATTCAATTGCTAAAAGCCACATGATTTCATGGTTGAGATGAGATGCCAGTGGCATGCAATGCTGATTGGTTGAGTTCACCGTGTTAAATAGAAAACTTAATATTCTTACAAGAGCTTACAATAGGAACATCAAGAAAGGCCTCCTTCATTAGCTTCGAACCACTACAGCAGAAAGCTATTTTCTACTTTAGCACTGAGTATAAGAACACACAAAAAACTGACACTGTGAGAAGTATGATGAGAGAACAATGTGCAGGAAATGTTCACTAAAATGGTCAAAAAATAGCCTTCGTCTTTGATTTCCTAAGTTACAAACATGAACAGGATATGCACCATCCCCAAAAAACTTTTTACTATATTTTATTTGTAATGAGTAAAAGTTCCCTCTCCTATTTCTCATTCCCGGCTGAAATAGGACTCACAGCTAAGTGGTTGTCTCTTCAGTTCCTTATATGACTGACATATTGCTTGGAGATAGGGAATCATACAAAACAGAAGGAATATAAAATAAAAGGTGGACATATTCTGATGTTATGATTGCAGGGACATCTAAGATGATGAAAGCACGAACAACTATAAATCCATTTAAAATTTATAAATTTGAGGGATTTTGAAGCTTCAGTGCAGCAAGTAGTACTTTACATACCTGTGCTGGAGAGATGAGGTCAACTGGTCAATATCATAGGGGGATGATGACTGAGAAAATTTGAGACTTAAATATTTGTGAAGGATATTGTGAACGATGACTCGTCTTGAAGCTTATGGAAGAAATAGCAGAAGGCTTCCAGATTTGAATATTTTCAGGAATTCACTGTCTTAGAAGTTACAGTTGTAATTCCTTAGTAAGAAACAGGTGATAATATGTAAAATTGCCTTGAACTAGAACCACATGTCAAGAGGACAGCCTTCTTTTTTACTTTTACCTGCGTACAAGGTGCATCTTGTAGCTGTCCCAGTTTCTAAATTCTCAATCAACACTATAATATTCAGAATTCTTCCAAATTTTCAGCAGCATGTCCTTGACTAACATCAACCACACAATATAGAAGTATGAGAATACCCCTTTCGACATCTTCAAAATCCAGGAGTATCAACTTTCATTAAGCTTTGAATAACAATCACTACTAACACATATATCTACACAATATATGTGATCCAAGTTAATTAACTATTTCAAGTCTAACTTGTTCTGTAATGTGCACAACTCAAGTTTGATATATATGTACAAGTGGGAAACTACTCATGCATCCTATAACATAAGTATAATACAGGAGTTTAAATTCTGCATGTGATTCCCAAAGGCAATCTAAGAAGCGTTTTGAACTAGGCTTCTACTCTTATTGTTACCTGAAAAATATAATTAAAAATAAAGAGTGAGCTCGACAATTCAATGAGTAAAATTATGCAAGGATTCCAAGGAAATGTATCCATGTGCAACAATATATTGAATGTGTTATGCATAGGATAATAAGTATGAATATGGATTGCGTCAAGATAAATGAGAATACAATAATACGATAAAGTGAAAAATTATATGCTAGTCATGCGACATAATTTGGGAGAGTTCAACTTGCTATTCATTTAATTGCAATATGAATATTTCATATTCTATATGCTGTACATTTTTTATATTCTTTCCAAGATCAATCTATAACATGCAACAATAATATATAGTTTTATCATTCTATTATTTTCATAATAGTGAGACACATGGTATGATGCTTCTCATTTCTTCACAGTCATACACATATCATGAATACAATATAACACACATATGTATACATACAGATACTCCCCTTCCCCCTTCATAATCCTTTCTTCAAGACACACACACATATGGAAAAGTGTACTTAAGGTGACGTCATAGGGAAATTGCTTACGACAGTACCCTATATCTCAATATAGATAGTGTTTGTGAAAAATCCAAACCGTTAATTATAATCTCCACGTTAAAAAATAATAGCATACAAAAAATCATACATTTTAGGTACATTTTGTCCATATATTGGATATGCACAGAATGAATGGTTTTTCAACAATAAAACAAAAAAAGCCTTCTTGATCGATAATAAAAAAGTGTCTAAATTACATGATTTTTTATATACCATGTTTTTAGAGCATGAAAATTACAATCAATGGTTAGGATCGTTCACATATACTCTCAATGTTGAGATTTAGTGCGCTTCCATAGACAATTCCTCTATGGTGTTGCTTTAGGTATACTATTCCCTATCTACACACACATACACATATACACATGTATATATGTATACACACACACACACACACACATATACACATATACATATGTATATACACACACACACACATATACACACACACACATATATACATATATGTATGTATATATATATATATATATATACAACAACAACAACTAAGCCTTTCATCCCAAGTATTTGGGGGGGTAGGCTACATGAACCAAAAAAGAATCACGCTGGATCGATCACTTTGATAGTCCTTCTCCATTCATTTCTATCAAATAATATCTCCTCATTTAAACCTCTAGAATCCATATCTCTTCGTATCACTTCCATCCATATTTTTTTCGGTCTTCCCTTCGTTCTTTTAACTTATCTTACATTGATAAACTCTCATCGTCGAACTGGTGCATTTGTAGGCCTACATTGTACATGGCCAAACCATCGTAATCGGTTTTCTCGCATCTTCTCATCGATAGGAACTACACCTAGCTTAGCATGAATATCTTCATTTCTCACTTTATATCTCCTAGTGTTGCCGCACATCCAGCGGAGCATGCGCATCTCTGCTATACTTATTTTTTGTGAATGACGTTTCTTTATAGCCCAACATTCCGTGCCATATAACAAAACTGTCTAATAGCAGTCCTATAAAATTTTTCCTTCAGTCTTAACGGAATGTTACAGTCGCATAAAACTCCCGTTGCCCTCCTCCATTTCAACCAACCAGTTTGTATCCTATGGTTAACATCATTATCGATCTCTCCATCATTCTGAATAATAGAATCCAAATATCTAAACTGACTGCTCATTTGTATCTCTTACCCATCCAGTTTTACAGCATTATAGTTTATTATCCGTCGTTTACTAAATTTACACTCCATATATTCTGTTTTAGACATACTCAATTTAAAACCTTTAAATTCTAATATATGCCTCCATAATTCTAACTTGGTATTTACCCCTGTTTTTGTTTCATCAATTAAGACAATATCATCAGTAAATAGCATACACTAAGGTATCTCATCCTGAATAGATCTAGTAAGCTCATCCATCAATATAACAAATAAGAAAATGTATATATATATATATATGCGTGTATATAATATATATATATATGTATATATATATGTATATATGTATACGTATATGTATATCTATATGTATACGTATATATATACATCAATGTTTAAAATAACGATAACGTTTTGTTTCTGTTATGTTATATAGCATATAGGGTAACACATAACTTAAGTTACGCAATTTTCTATTTATTTAATTAAAAATAAATATAAAACTATATAAAATTAATTTTATAAATTGAAAATTGAATTAAAAATTTTAAAAGAAAATATAAAAAATTATGTCCCAGTATTAATTCTAAATTTCTAACAAGTTTCACAGTAATTTTCATGTTTATTTTTATAAATTAAATTACATTCACACCCATAATTTCAGTTATCATCTAACGGAGCATGCGCATCTCTGCTAGACTTATCTTCTGTGTATGTCGTTTATTTATAGCCCAACATTCAGTGCCATATAATAAAGCTGGCCTAATAGCAGTCCTATAAAATTTTTCTTTCACTCTTAACGGAATGTTACGGTCGCATAAAACTCCCATTACTCTCCTCCATTTCAACTAGCCAGCTTGTATCTTATGGTTAATATCATTATCGATCTCTCCATTCTGAATAATAAAATCCAAATACCTAAATTGATTGCTCATTTGTATCTCTTACCCATCCAGTTTTAAAACGTTATAGTTTATGATCCGTCGTTTACTAAATTTACACTCCATATATTCTGTTTTAGACCTACTCAATTTAAATCCTCTAGATTCTAATGTATATCTCTATAACTCTAGCTTAACATTTACCCCTGCTTCTGTCTAATCAACTAAGACAATATCATCAACAAATAACATACACCAAGGTATCTCATCCTGAATAGATGTAGTAAGCTCATCCATCAAGAATATGTATATATATGTGTATATAATATATATATGTATATATATGTATACATATATGTATATCTATATGTATACGTATATATATACATCAATGTTTAAAATAACGATAACGTTTTGTCTCTGTTAGGTTATATAGCATATAGTGTAATGCATAACGTAAGTTACGCAATTTTCTATTTATTTATTTAAAAATAAATATAAAACTATATAAAATTAATTTTATAAATTGAAAATTGAATTAAAAATTTTAAAAACTATATCCAAGTATTAATTCTAAATTTCTAACAAGTTTCACAGTAATTCTCATATTTATTTTCATAAATTAAATTACATTCACACCCATAATTTCAGTTATCATCTAAATAAGAAAACAAAATTTCAAATTTATTTTCAACTATTATCAATATTGTAATTTGTATTTTGTAAAGCTCAATTTATGTTATTTTTAATTATTTATTTTAAATTAGCTGAGAATTTAATTTAATCAGTAAGAAATTTCAATAATTAGAAAGGAATTATAACAAAAAAATTCCAGTACTTGGAAATAAATTATAACAAGTAAATAAGGATGTACAACTTAACAATGCCACAAGCAATCAAATAAGCAAATAATAAGCCGTCAAGTAAAAAAACTACAGCAATTCGCTAACAATCAAAATAAATAATCGAAATCAATATAAAAACTATTTAAAATTTATTGTAAATAATGTAACATAACGTAATTGAACATAACGTAACGTAAAATAACATAAAAAAACGCATCGTTACAGTACATTGAGTTATTTTCGAATGTTAAGTAACGTTGGCTTTCCGTTAGGTTTCATGACGCAACATAACGGGTTTCATAACGCGTTATTTTCAATATTGGTATATATATATATATATATATATATATATATATATATATATATATATATATATATAATTCCACCATCTATAACCCTTCCTCCAAGAAAACATATACATGCATATCATATATATCACACACACAAACATACATACATACATATATATATATATATACACACATATATATATATATACATACATATATATATACATACATATATATATATATAGAGAAAACGGGAAATACACCGGCGGTGAAGGAAGTTTCCTTCACCGCCGCTTAGGTGGCCCAATAAAATTATTACACGTGGTGTCATTTATGAGAATTCATTTATTTGTTACCTTGAATGACGCCCCGTGTTATAATTTTATTGGGCCACATAAGCGACGGTGAAGGAACTCCCTTCACCGCCGGTGTATTTCCCGTTTCCTCATATATATATATATATATATATATATATATATACATACTCCCTCCTCCCTCTCCATAATACCTTCCTCCAAAATACACAAACATATATATACACACCTCTCCTTCCCCATATGTAAACCTTCCTCCATGAAAGCATATGCAGACACAGCATAATCCTCGTTATATCATTCATTCACACATCATCAACAATAACAACTAAGCCTTTTATCCCAAGTATTTGGGGTAGGCTACATGAACCAAAAAAGAATCACGCCAGATCAATCACTCTGATATTCCTTCTCAATTCATTTCTATCATGTAATATCTCCTTATTTAAACCTGTAGACTCAATATCTTTGCGTATCACCTCCATCCATGTTTTCTTCGGTCTTCCCTTCTTTGTTTTAACTTGTCCTACATTGATAAACTCCCCTCTTCGAACTAGTGTACTTGTATGCCTACGTTGCACATGACCAAACCATCGTAAGCAATTTTCTTGCATCTTCTCATTGATGGAAGCTACACCTAGCTTAACACGAATATCTCATTTCTCACTTTATCTCTCCTAGTGTTACCGCACATCCAACGGAGTATGCGCATCTCTGCTACACTTATCTTCTGTGAATGCCGTTTCTTTATAGTCAAACATTCAGTGTCATATAATAAAGCTGGCCTAATAGTAGTCATATAAATTTTTTTTTTCAATCTTAACGGAATGTTACGGTCGCATAAAACTCCCGTTGCCTTCCTTCATTTCAACTAGCCAGTTTGTATCCTATGGTTAATATCATTATTGATCTCTCCATCATTTTGAATAATAGAATCCAAATATCTAAACTGACTGCTTATTCACACATCATTCTGGTTGCATAATTATACCATAAGCTAGATACGTTTCATATTTTGATTTCTTTATTTGGTTATGTCTAGAGATCAAATTGAGTGCCATAAACCACACTCGCTGTTATTATCTGATGACTCCTCTTAAGGTTTATGGGCATTTTAGTATATAGTTTCCTAATTGGCATGTTATGAATGAAGTGATGGATCGATTTTTCCAAATTTTAGTAAGGAATTCAAGTGGATAATTTAATGGGATCTAATGGCAGGTTTAGAAAAAGGAAACCAAGAAAAACTTTACTCAACATTTACGGGTTAACTTCTCTTCGGAACTTGAATTCAATTCCCACAATCTTCGCTTCAATTCAATAAATATCTCACATGGTTAGTCCTCAAATTTTAAATTATTTTCAATCAATTCCTCTGTGTCCAAATTGCTTATCCAATTAAGTTAAAATTTTGCTTAAAAATCTATGACGAAACCGTGTTAGAATCTGTTATGCACAATACAGTCCTTTTTTTTTCCGTAAATTTATCTAGGCACCTATAATTGAGGTCATACTTGTGTTGTTGAAAAGAAGATTTCAATAGCTTAGAATAAAACTAATTTCGCAAAAACGGATGTCAGATAGAAAGTTATGATCCAAATGCTCCAACCTTGCGCGTGATTCTGTAGGCTCGGACTGAGCCTAGGTTGGCTCACTTGGACTCGAGTTAGCTCAGATTTGATCAAAGTTGGCTAGGTATGGTTTAACCATGGAAAAAAGGGAGGAGAGTGGATTTGGGGTTTAATTTTGAGAAAATTTGCGAGGAATGAAGGATTGATGTTTGGGATGAAAATTTATAATTGGTTCCTGAGGGGTTATTGGATAATTTAAAATAGAGAGAGTTGGTTTATGAGAATGTTTAAGGTTGGTTGAGGAAATTGAAGAGAAATTAATTTTTAGAAGAAAGAGAGTTTAAAGGTTTCTCTAGCTTGGGAAAAGAGAATTGGGAATTTTGTTTTTAGATGAATAATGTCTTGTGGATGGTTATATATATGAAGTTCATCTAGTGATGACTCACCATATCAAGAAAGAAGTAGAGTTCTCTTCTCCCATTAAATTTTGGCTTTATCATGTTCTTAATTGGATATTTGTCATTCTCCTATGTTCTCTCCTTTAATTAATAGAGGTATTTTATAAATTTTCATATTTTTTCTATCATCTTATTCTAATTACATCCAACCTCTATCTCCATTTATTTATATATGAGTAAGACTTTATATTCTTCTTTATCCCACTTTATTTATTTGAATATGTTTTCCACTTTAGCATAATTAGTTATTCATTAGTTAATGGTAGAAAAATCTTAGTACTTAAGAATAAATGAATTATTGTTTCTAATTATTTTAGTTAAACAAATATTTAAAATTTAAAATTAGGATTTATTTATCAGGGTATTACAAATTTACAACAATAATTGTTTCTTGAAATAAAAAGTATAATAATGGAACTGGTTATTGTCACTTGAGTGCTTCTCTTAAGTGAGATGACTTGAAAGCTGCAATGGGAACATCAAAGAAAACGGAAAAGAAAGCTAAGAGCTCAGGAAAATCTGGTTTGGGTCCTTGTTATC
Organism: Dracaena cambodiana; assembly: GCA_036321105.1. Classification (NCBI taxonomy): domain Eukaryota; kingdom Viridiplantae; phylum Streptophyta; class Magnoliopsida; order Asparagales; family Asparagaceae; genus Dracaena; species Dracaena cambodiana. The sequence continues at coordinate 9,785,983 of JAYEPQ010000016.1, forward strand.
TATGTTCATGGAAATGGATGAAGGGATGCACGGAAAGGTTACCTTATTTAGTCTTTATGTAAGTTCATTTCCATCTTGGTGTATGATTACCTATGAAGCACGACTACAGATACGAGATGCATATACAATACGATACGGATCCCAGGGCACGACAAATCCTAAAAGAATAGGACATGGGGACACAACGACGTATATATATATATATATATATATATATATATATATATATATTGCATATCAAAACTCATAATTGTTAAGGCGTGTTTTTTGAAGTAGAAAGAAAAGGAAAAAAAATCTTAATTACTAAAATATATATTCTAACTAAATAACTATATCAAAGAGAAGAATCTAAATTCAATCCAATAACCAATACTAGCTTTAATAAGTATTTGAAGGGTCCATCTTTGCAAGGGATTAGTGGTCTAAAGCTTATCTCTTTTATGTCAAAAGGATTTTTTCATTTTTTTAGCAAGATACGACTCCATATTGCTAAATAAGCAGTCTTTATTACTTTTTGAAAGCCGACACGGCTCCAAATGCAATTTTTATGACCTTCTAAAAGTGAACACGGCTCCGACACGCAAGTTTTTAGGTTATTAAAATCTGACACAGTTTTGGTGTGTCTAATACGTATTGGTAAGTGTAGTTTAAGTATCGGTGTCCAATATGTATCCAATATGAACACGATATTCACTTTGAAGTGTCCGTGCTTCATAGATGATTACATCAACAATTTGTTTTCTTATTTATCTCATGTATTTGCATCATCTCATCTGTAATAATGTTTTGCAATTTCAAGAACTTGTCCTCCTAGTTATAGTTAACTTTCATGTGCGTGAAGCTTGTGTTGGACACGTGGACACAACACCCATATCTACCCTTATTCGACCCTTACAAATTTGTAAAACATTATTCACCTTCTAATCACGAGTAAGATGAAGTATGCTAGATCCTTTTGACAAAAGCTAATTGCTGTATAGATCAATTTACTATTTGGTTTTTCATATATGAATAACATCCTAAAAATTTAATGAGTCAACAGTATATTTAGAAGAAATATCCATATATTGCCTTACCATCTTCTTCTGATATCTGACAGCTACCTTGTCTGTGTTAGAGATTGACACTAGTGCTATGTCTACAAACTGTAGATGATTAGCTTGACAATGATATATTAGTTGATTAATTTTTTCAAATTTTCTTCTTTTCCTGTCTTCTATCCACTTCTTCATTACTCATAAAGCACCTTGTTGTCCGACTTCAGTTAATTCATCACTGGAAAAATAAAATTTTTAGGCTGTCTTAGGTACCTATGTGTACTTTTCTTTTTGGCTAAATCTGTGTGCTTTTATTAATCCCAAACAGACTCCAGTCACATTTATGGTCTATTAGTTGATGGTAGGACATGGCTATTTTGCTAATGATCAAATTTCATCTCAATCAGGCTCTTTGGCTCATGATACAACAATGTGATTTACTGTCTCAAGTCTTACTCTTTTCCTAGCATATATAACTTGTTCTGACTTCAGCAGTCTCGGGGGATTGCTTCCTGCTTGCAGAATCTAAGGTCGTTGTGTAAACTTAACCTGTCAAAATTTCCCTTCTGGCCCAGTTTATGATCCTTCTAGTAGATTCTTTTACTTTTACTTCCTATTATACGATTGTGATGTACTTAATTAGCCGTAAGTAGAGCCATAAATGGAGCACACACATTTCCAAGTTGACCCATCTCTTATTTTTCTCAAAATTAACTTAATTTTCACTATGCTGGTTTGACAATCTGCAAATAAGTCTTTCTTTTTTGTTTTCTCAAACAATCTAGAAACAGCATTAACCCACTTAAGCTGCCCTAGTTGATATATATATGGATTTGTTTTACACCCGAATACTTATTAAAGTTTTATTTTTATCAGTTGTCGATTTTGTTCCTTTTCGGATGTTCCAGTGACTTTATCCTGTTCTCAGGTTCTGAAGAATCTTCTTTTGCTTCCTCCAACACCCCAAAGGATACACTTCTCAGTGGCCTACTTGCTGCTGGGTTTGATGAAGGTTCGTGCTTGAGCAGGTATCAGTCTGCTTTCTATCGCAAGACATCACCACACACACCTTCACCATATCTTTTGGAACGGCTACGTAAGTACGAAGCTCTCCATAAAAAATGTGGCCCAGAAACAGAGTTATACAACAGAACCGTAGGTCAACTGAAGTCTGGTCAGGCCACTGGGACTACCGAGTGCAACTATGTCGTCTGGATATCATATAGCGGTTTGGGAAATAGAATACTGACTCTTGCTTCAACATATCTCTATGCGCTCCTCACAAATAGGATCTTACTGATTGACCGAGGTACTGACATGGCTGACCTCTTCTGCGAGCCATTTTCTGAGACATCATGGCTACTTCCTTTGGATTTCCCTCTGAACCCCGTGAACGCTTTCAACGAAAAATCTCCTGAAAGCTATGGGACCATGGTGAAGGAAAAGCTCATCAATGGAAAATCTCCACCTTCCAGTGTCTATCTCCATCTTGCTCATGATTATGGGGACTTTGATAAGCTCTTCTTTTGTGAAGACGACCAAGGTTTCCTTGAAAGGATCCCGTGGCTGGTTCTGAGGTCAGACAACTACTTTGTTCCGTCTCTCTTCCTAATTCCAAAATATGAAGAAGAACTACATCGGCTTTTCCCCCAGAGAGATGCAGTGTTTCACCATTTAGGCCGTTACCTTTTTCACCCTACCAACTTAGTATGGGGTCTCATCACCCGATACTATGAAGCTTATCTAGCCAAGGCTGATGAAGTTCTGGGCATTCAGATCAGAGTATTTGATGTTGGAACTGGCCCATTCCAGCATGTGCTAGATCAGATCCTCGCCTGTACTGTGGAAAAGAAGTTGTTGCCGGATATCAGCAAGAACGAAGCAGTGAGTCCTAGTACAGTTGTCAAAAGATCAAAAGCTGTTCTCATGACTTCTTTATCCGCTGGGTATTTTGAGACGATCAGGAATATGTACTGGGAGCATCCGACGGTCAATGGAGAGACGATTGCTGTATACCAACCCAGTCATGAGGAGCACCAGCAGATGGAGAAGCAGATGCACAACATGAAGGCATGGGCCGAAATGTATCTGTTGAGCCTCTCCGATTCTCTAGTCACGAGCTCTTGGTCTACTTTTGGATATGTTGCTCAGGGCCTTGGAGGCTTAAGGCCATGGATTCTGGTAAAGCCTGAGAACCGAACGACACCAGACCCCCCATGTGGCCGAGCAATGTCCATGGACCCTTGCTTTCATGCACCGCCTTTCTATGATTGCAAAGCTAAGAGGGGGATTGACACGGGGGCGCTGGTCCCCCATGTACGGCATTGTGAGGATATGAGCTGGGGGCTTAAGCTGGTCGACAAGGATGAGTGGTAGCTTTGTGCACTATATAGTTAGACTTGATATCATTTAGCTGTGCATTGTGTATCAGTGTTTCTTCTGAAGAATGTTGTCTGTTAGTATTTATAAGACGATAACAGAGTAACCCTATAAAATCATCATTGTATTGTTTTTTTAAGGAAGAGGGAAGAAACCGATTTTGATTTTTTGGGTCATCTTTCTTCTGCATATTAGCTTTAGAGATCTGGAAGGAGGTAGAAAAGTTGGAAAATTGTGTTACGCTTATGAGGAACAATCATTTTTCTGTTCATCGATCGTTCTGTTCAAGGTGACTGGCAATTTTGAGTTTGTATTATTAGCAGATTTTTGCTAATTTTCCTGTTGCTGGTTACTTGTATCAATTCACACTTCCTCTTAATCTATAGAATGCTTAAAATCAGTTGTACTCTTCAAAGTCTAAGTTACTATTGTTTAGATGGAAGAATGGTGTTACATCAGGGATTTATAGATACAAAATATTTTTCGATGACTTCTTACTACCTTGAGAACTTCCAGCTGAAAATTTAAAAAAGAAAAAGAAAAAAGGGAGCTACCTCATAAGTTATCTTGTTATGGGAGTTATTTATTCTCCTATACCAGCCCTTAGAAGTGTACTTCATGGTATAGCCCTTAGAAGTGTACTTCAAATATGGAATGATAATGGGTACATTTATGAGCTAATTTTTAGCTCAACCTACTCAAATTTTGAATTCTATATGTACTTCAATATGGGATAATATGGATGCATTTATGGGCCAATTTTTAATCTATCATGTTTGAAATTTTGAAAATGAAATTTTTATTTTCTAATTCAAAATTTTAAATAGGGACGGGTTATAAACGACCTGTGGATCTTCTCATTCCCATCCCTCAAAATCAAGGGAGAAAGCAGGTATGGTTTAAGGTTTAGGTAGAGTCTGTTATTTATATCAGAGCCAAGCTTTGGTACTGTCTTAATCAGTGCAGCATTTTAGCCCCACCTATTTCTCAATCTGCAGATTGACACTGATGCTACAGATACAGGTCTGGATTGCAGCAGGAGATGGCTTCCTTTTTCTTCAGGTCTGTTTGTAATGTGGAGAGATATCATCAGTCGTTTCCACTTACAAAGCTGGTACAGATTTGTTGTACCCGTCTCCAAATGTCTCGCTGTTTACTAGGAGCATTGCAAGGTAAATTGCCCCTTAGAGACTGAATACTTCAGTATTGATTGCCTCCAAGAGTCAAATTACTTCAGCCTGGTATCATTTAGAATGATCAGTATTTTATACCTATATGGATGGAATCCCTTGATCACATATTCTTCAGCTGCGCTAACGTTCTAAATATGGTAGTTTCTTATCATGTACGGTGGGCAACCTACAATATGCAAATCCTATCAACAAAACAAAAGCATCAGTACGAGGAATATGTGTCGTTGCTGCAGCAGAATACGGGAGGAGAGAAACTGCAGAATTTTCCAGATTCAGGAATTCCACGGGGTTTCGATTTTTAGATGACCACCACCATGTCCATCTTCTACTAAAAACAGGAAAATTCTAAATGCACACCAGATTTTACTAGTAAGCACCACATACTATATAGTAAAGTTGTTTACAACATGGGGGAAAATGATGCTCATTAGTACTTTCCCTATAGTAAAGTTGTTTACAACATGGGGGAAAATGATGCTCATTAGTGCTTTCCCCTAAAAACATGTGATCGGAAGATCAAAAACAAAGCTCAGCACAGCACAAGAGAGTTCTCAGCCTGTGGGGTGTACCTAGTTATCAACATCATATTGCAATTGTGAATAAACGTCTCAAAAGAAAAACAGATTCTCCAAAACAAAATAAAATTAAATTTTACTACATATTATATGTACATGTTTATTTTCAAAAGAATAAGAAAAAAAACTGCATAAACGGTCAAAAAGCATCTATTACATGTGTAAAAGATTTGCCAAAAGTGTGTGTTCTTACTCAGCATCTTTCTGTTTGAATTGAGTTTTAAATGTATAAACATCAAAACCTGTTTTTTCTACAAAGGGGACCTACTATATATGATTTTGACGCTTAACCACAAATTGAAAAACTCCATCTCCGTTTTATTCAAAAAAACACATTTTGAACCGTTTAAAAGGAAAGATAAGCTTAAAAAGTTCCTATTTTTGACAAAATCATTTTAAACCCATTCATAAGCACATTTTGTCAATTTTTATATTTTTTTTAGAAAACAAGAAACATTATTATCATCTTTGGTAATACATTTTTTATGAAATAATATTGATTAAAATTTAACTTAGCAATAAATTCAAATATGTTTAATTAATAAGTAATCTAATATAAGTCGAATCAAACAACAATTATATATGTCACTTATTAGTATTAGGTAATAATTTCGATGAATATGTACCTATGACATGAGGTATCCCTTTTTATCATTCGTTTTTCCAGATCAAGCCATTTAAAACATAAACATGATCTATCAGATATACATCCTTTTGCTGTTTCAATTATTTTTTGCCTTTTTTTTTAAAATAAAAAAGTGTTCTAGCTCCTTATTGAACTAAACTGGATGAGAAAACTGTCATGAATTGTGAAAACTTGTCGTTTAAATTTGAGTTATTCACTGCATCCCACTTTTGTATGAAGAACAAATTACAAAGAGACGAAGAAATTGATTATTTAGACATCATTCAAGGCGAGTATTGTGTCTCATCAAATAGTAAGAATGAGATCTGGCATGAATACATTTACCAGAGACTTGAATATCATGTCAACTAGCTGAACATCCACCAGGTCTGCTATTAGAAAGAGGAAAGGCCAGAAACTTGCCGAAACTTCTCATAAGAAACCCAGAATACAAATTGCCAAGGGCCGAGCCTCGCCCATGTAGGAAAGAAGCCCTTCCACAGTGCCATTACACCTTCAAATTTCACAGTTTTCACAAGACAATCGTAAGAACTCTTGTAAACAGTCCTGGACTCCCCTTTGCTGGCAGCTTGGTTCATCATTCTAGTCTTGATCACATCAGCTGGGCAGCTGAGAGAAGTTGCAGCGAGACCAGAAGCAACAGATGCCAAAGTGTGAGCAAAAGTATTGTCACCGCGTATCTCATGATTAATGATGAAATGCTTGGCCTGGTCATAGCATGTCAACTCCCCCATGTTGACAAGGAACGCTCTTTGAGCGTTTGGAAGCACTCCTCTCCAAAGCCCTGGAAAGCCTTCGGTTTGAAGTATCTTTCTGAAGGCATCAAAGATCCCTGAATATCGAGGTTGCAGACCTTGGCGTAGAAGAAGACCATCTGCTTGCATCCTCACCTTTATAAGATCAGCTGGGCTAGCCACGATCTGTACTCTAGGAGAAACTAGTTATATACAGAACCAATTGCAGTAAATACTTTGTAAGGAGTTATATAGAACCAGTTATAGTAAAAAAAAAAAAAAAAGGAGATATATGAAAATAGGAACAGAAATTTCGAAGTATACCGTCAAATTTACTTACTGAATAGAAGAGTCAAAAAAGAGTGCACAAGCACAAGGCTTGAGGGATACACACAATGTACAAGTATATTCTCACGTACAAATTTAAACAAACAGAAGCAAACATGCATACAAGATGGAATCATTGATGAATGAGATTGTCCTAAACAAGTGCATGTACACTTGAGCACATCAGAAAACACAAACCTTAAAAAGGCTGGTACGTGCAAAGTGACATACATATGCATGTGTTTCAGGAAAATGCACACACACACACACATGCATTTGAGAATGCAAATAATCATTAATCATTATGCATATATATAAAATAAATAACACAAACATATAACTATGGAAAAGACTCAAACATATCTTATCTACATATAGATGTGTCAACGAATTGAACTGAAACAAATAATTAGATATTCGAAATCAATTTGAATGGCAAAATTCATATTCGACTCAATACTGAATATATAGATTTCATTTTTATATTAGTTTGGTAATCAAATTTGATTTAACAATTATTCATTTAAATACCTTACTAAGTTGAACCTCAAAATGATTCTCCAATTTAGTTGATTCCGTATTGTAGTTTGGTACTCAAATTAGATTACCAGCGATATAAATTTTGGGAAGTGGAATGTACATGTAGGGGATAACATGTAATTTCACATACTCTGAGAATTTCTTGGGTGGAATGTATATGAACTGAACGTATCAATAATAAACAACCCAAATATGCAAATGAATCATATTTGATTTTGCTTAAGAGCCCAACTAATCAAACTAGAACAAATGACAAGACAACTTATTACTGAACTATTTGATAATTCTTCGATCAAGCTATATATATATATATATATATATATATATATATATATATATATATATATATATATCACAATGAGAGAATTTAGTATTAATAGTAAACAATCAAAATATGTGATTGATCATATTCAACTAGGGGTGAGCTTTGGTGGTTTTTGTAACAACCTAATTTCATCATAATTTACATTCTTGATACCAGATTAATCCCAAAGTGAATGCGTTATGTTTGTCTGATTTTTCTATATTTTTTTGTGATTTTCTTGAAATTTTTAAGATAGTCACTTAAAATAATATTATTTTAATTACCGATGGGTTCTACACATATTTTGACTAGTTTTTTTCTTTTGACTTGTAAAATGAAGTTTGATTTTATTTGAATTAATTTAATTTGAGTTTATGACCATAAACAACTCCAGAAAAACCTATAATTACTGGTCATTTGTCATATACCTATTTTGTCTTTATTCACCCATACCTCCCATACCCCATCTCCCCAAATTATGAATCTCAAATCTACTCCCATATTTATATAGTTAATATAATATAAAATATCAATGAAAAATTAACCTAACCTACCTACTCCATACCTTATCTTCACCATACTTGTCTTTTGGCTAAGCATTACAAGCCATTCTCTTACCTCTATATTTCCTTTGTCTCCTACTTGTCCTTTGGCCAAACATAACAAACCATCATCTTACTCTCATATCTCCTTTGTCTTATTATATTTTTTCTCCCTTTCTTTTCATTTCTTCTCCTCATTATATGTCTCTCCTTCATTTTTTATTCTTCTCAACCTCTTTTTACTCCAACTCTCAAGAAGAATAAGAAAAGAGAAGAACAAAGAAAAGAAGTTTTTTAGCCTCAAAATGGACTTACCTTCCCTAACCTATCAAGACAAGTAGAATCACATCGACTTTTATAATTTTATTTTGTAACTAAAATCTTTTATAGCCAATTTAAAATCTTGATTTGTTTAAATTTAAAAAGGTAATACTTTTATACAAAAGTCTCTATGATTATTTTAAATATAAAAATATGATTCTTACAGTCTACTATATTTTTATGTATTAAATTTATGATTTATTTATGGCCTCCTATGCTTAAACTATAAGTTACAAATTTAAACCATATGTCTTATTTTGAAATTACAAAGAAACTATTTTTATAAATGTTCATTATATTTGGATATATATTTGAATTTTCCATATAAGTTCTTCATGTATAATGCAATGATTTTAAATCACTTTTCACTTGTCATTAGAACATAGGTGTATATATATATATATATATATATATATATATATATATATATATATATATATATATATATATATATATATATATATATATATGGGATTACTGTACGTGAGCCGCCAGCTCAGGAAACGTTACGTGAGGTAGCAGCAAAATTATAATGATTCAATGATTTTTCTACAATTTTTTTTATAATTACAATCTCTATCTTCTTAACTTCTTTCGGATTAAATTTCATAAGTTTTAGAGTTCATTTACCCTTTCATCAAGTGCATACAAAATGTTTTATTCATTGAAAACCGTTAATTTTGTATTAATTTGATGGAGGTTCAAATCAAAACTAAAACCCAAGAAATTGGGTATGAGTGAACCCTAGGGGGTCGAGATCATAATCCAAAAGAAATTTTTTAAAAAAGATTATTGGAGATAGTGGAAATGAACTACAGCTCAGGTAACTTGCGTGAGCTGTAAGCTCATTTCCATTTTTCTCTATATATATATATATATTATAATGTTTTAAAGAGAAGGTTTCAAAAAAGTTTCTACATTAAATTGTTAAAATATTTCTTTTATACGAGATATTATGTTAGTTCATAATTCTTTTTAGGCTAATCCATATTTACTTGAAATATATATACATTAGTAAGATTTAATAAATTTGCTACTTTTCATACTATGAAATCATGCTAGAATTTAGAAAATTAATATGTTGTTAAAGTAATCGTTATAATAGTGTTAAGACTATTTAATTCCAATTTTATAATTTAGTACCCACTTACCTAATATGTGTTTATATGCATAATTGCATATGTATGATTCACATACATGATCATCCTAGGTATTTTTATATCCTAATATTCATTTACATACGTGCTTATATATACTTGTATTTATGTGTGGTTTACAAACATGATCATTTCCATAATATTCACTCTAATATTCTATACTCCATCATTCTTATCTTGACATATATATACTAGTTACCTGTATAAAGTACATGAAAATATGCCGGAATTTCCTTATTAGTACATACATATATCTTGATAATGCCATGGATCCTGACTTGCCTACTAACTTGATTTTGACATGGACCACATCTTATTTGTTACTAAACATGTGTATGTAGTAATCTTGACATTATTGGTTCATCATATTCCGGATTGATTTCTATATAATATAATTTGAAAGCTTGGGTTATGGGAGAACTAAAGAGTGGATAAATATTATATCGTGAAAGATTTAGGATATGTTGCGTAACCGAAATAGGGGCCATCCGCGGGGGCGCCCGGATGGTATTGAGTCATCATTTTTTTTTTAGTCCAATGTTCTAAAATGCGTTTTCAGTATGCGTGCGGTCGAGGACCGCATAACGCATAATCGGATTACGCGCCGATTACGCGGAATTATGCGGAATATTAATATTTTAATATATATTAATATAATAATTATAAAATTAGATATATTAAGTACTATAAAACTCTAAAAAAATATAAATAATAACTGTAAGCATGTAAAATGAAGATAATTGGCTATAATCCAATTACAAATTACAAAATTATAAGATGCATGTACAAAATTACAAATTACAATGAACATATGACAATAATTCAAATCACTAAACTGTACATTAGTCATTAATAACTAAATCCAACAAATTTTAAGCAAAATTCAACTTCTTTATCAAAAGAAGCCCTAAAAGTTTGTGTTGCAGAATTTTTTCAAAAGAATTCAGCTATTATTTCAAATTATTGATGTTTGTGCTGCAGAAGTGGTCATTGTTGAAGGTGAAGAACAAAAAACAAAAAAGTGGCTAATGGAGGTGAAGAATCAAAATAATGCAATGGCTGAATCTTCCCTTTTTTCAAAATAACTCAAATCCTAAATTCTACTCAGTTAACAGTTAACACAAAAAAAAAACCCTAACTCTAATTTTCCACAAATAAAACCCTAACCCTAATTTTTCCGAATATTTCTTTTGCCAAAATATTTAAACCCTAAAATCAACTCAGTTTACTCAAAATAATCATAAAAAGCATTTAAGACAAAAAAAAAAACCATCGAAACCCTAAGAAATCCAAAATCTTAACTGAAAAAAAAAAAAAAATTACCTGCGTTGTCGTCGCCGCCGGAGAGCTCCCCTTGAGGACCGCAGCCGCCGGAGGAGATGTCGTCGGGTCGCCGGTGAGATCGGAGGGGTGAAGGGGCGATCGGAGATTTAGGGTTTTTTTTTTTCCCTCGCTGGGCTCGGGAACACGATTCGGGAGAGGGGGAGGAAGGGAAATAAGTAATGGGCTGCGGGTACGGGTCGGGTTTTGGGTGCGGATCGGGCGAATTTTTAACGTTCGAAACCCGATAACCCGTTTGTCCGCATAATTGAGCAAATTCTGCTTTTTCTATGCGTTTTGGTGGCGAAAACGCATATGCGGGCGCATATGCGCCCGCATAGGGCGTTTTTTAGAACACTGTTTTAGTCCATATTGATGGGACGACCGATTACTTAGTATCGGTATCTACTTGAGTGCTTAGCGGCACGACTGGTTCAGCGCCAGTATTTTGGCCCGGTACCGGATATGCACGGGTACTTTCACGATACGAGTCTATTTCTTCACCACTTAATTCAAAACATAAACTAAAATAAGATATTAACTTAAATTTGATATACATGTATATCTCTGCTTGACATTGTTACTTGATCATTACTCTTTTCCATACATGTACATATATTTTTCATATCCATACTCATATTTTATTTATTTGATTATATTACACACTCCCTATTTTTTATTGTTTTATTTGAAGGGTTTGACCCTGAGCTCCCCACACGCTCAGATACTTAAAATGTGAGCGAGGATCTGCCATTGCAATAATCCACATTTTTTAAAGCAGACCGAACAGTAGTAGATTTCTAATCTCCACTTTCGTATTTCTGGATTTGGTATGTATCACTCCATTGGGGCTTAATTTCGACTTTTTTATCAGAATTGTATTTGTTACTTCTTATTTTAGACATGTATATCTTCTCTTTTATATGGCAGCAGACTAACTTTCAAGATCCTGCTAGATAACTAGTATTTAATTCCATTTATTTCTGCTTTTACATACTTGTGGCCTCGTACACGTCGACTTACACGTGTCTGTCGGTAACGCACTCCGTTTTTATATCATTCTAAGAAATGGGGAGTTACAGAGTTGTATCAGAGCTCTAGGTTAATTTAGGATGTCTTTAGGACTACTGCCATATATAAATATGTCCAAATTTTTCTTTGATTTGAAATCTTATCTTGGTTTTATTATTAGTTGATTTTCTATCTTGCCTTGTTCTTTTATCCATACCATATTTATCTTTTGATTTTTTATATAGCTAGTCTTATACATCTGCTGTTTGAGTCCTATTGTGTTGACGTGGTAATTATAAAATTTTATTATCAGTCGACAACAATTACAGTCATTCATTAGAACTATAGCAAACAGATTTATAAAATACTCCATAGTTGATTTTCGACCAAAATCATATGCTTTCTCTATTATGAGTCTTACCTATTGGCATGGAAATAATTGATCTGCAGAATATTATTGCAGCTATTCGCAAGTACCCTAATAAGTGTGACTTATGATACTTTTTTTTCCATCATATATCTTTGATTATTTATCCAACTAGTTTAGATAGTATGACAAGTTAGTTTACAACTATATTCTGACTGGAACTATTTTCTCAATAACCATATTCTTATCAATTGATTAATATCTTATTACTCCAATCAGTTAAAAATTAAATTTCGAAAACTTATAATTGTATATTCTGACTGAAAATTCATATGTTAAAGTAATCGTTATAATAGTGTTTAATAAGTTTGCTACTTTCCATACTATGAAATCATGTTAGAATTTGGAAAATTCATATATTATTAATGTATTGGTTATAATACTATTGAGCCTATTTGATTTTCATGTTTACACTTTAGTATCCACTTTCTAATATATCTTTATATGCATAATTGTATATGTGTGGTTTACATACATGATCATTATTTCCATAACACATTTTAGTATTCTATGACTATCATACTTACCTTGATATATACATACTAGTCACTTGTATAACATACATGAAATTATGCCGGATTTTCCTTATTAGTAAATACACATGTCTTGATAATGCCATGGATCCTCACTTGCCTGTTAACTTGATTTTTTACATGGACCACATCTTACTTGTTACTAGACATGTGTATGTAGAAATCTTGACATGATTGATTTATCATATCCCGGATTGATTTTTATATAATATAACTTGAAATTTTGGGTTATGGGAAAACTAAAGGGTGGACAAATATTGTATCGTGAAAAGTTTAGGATAAATTTGCGCAACCGAAATAGGGGCTCATCCGCGGGGGCACCCAGATGGTACTGAGCCATCATCTCTTGTTTAGTCTATGTTGATGGGATGATCGATTACTTAGTATCGATATCTGCTTGAGTGCTTAGCGGCACGGCTGGTTCAGCGCCAGTATCTTGGCCGGGTTCCGGATATGCACGGGTACTTTCACGATACGAGTTTATTACTTCACCACTTAGTTCAAAATATAAATTAAAATAAAATATTAATTTAGACTTGATATGCATGTATATCCCTGCTTGATATTGTTACTTGATTATTTAATATTTTCCACACATGCGCATACTTTCATATCCATACTAATATCTTACTTATTTGTTTATATTACACGCTCTCTATTTTTTATTGTTTTACTTGTCGGGTTTGATCCTGAGCTCCTCTACATGCTCAAATACTGAAAATGTAAGCGAGGATCAGCTATTGCACGACCCGTACTTTCTGGAGCAGGCCGAGTAGCAGTAGATTTCTAGGCCTCTACTTTTGTATTTTTAATTTGGTATATATCACCCCTTTAGGACTTTATTTCTAACTTTTATATCAGTATTGTACTTGTTGCTTCTTATATTATAGTAGTAGACCAACTTTCAAGATCTTGGTAGATAATTAGTATTTAATTCCATTCATTTCTACTTTTACATACTTATAGGTCTCGTACACGTCGACTTACACGTGTCCGCCGGTAACGCACTCTGTTTCCGTAACCTTCCGGAAAATTGGACGTAACAGGTTCAAATCCAAAACACGGATTACAAGTCTTTGGAGACCCGCATTTCAAATCTAAAAGATAAACTTGTAACGCCCCCGTTTTTCAGCTGCTTCCCAAAACGGAGAACGCTACTTATAATTTGTACTAGACAACCCAACAGTCACAGAATCTTGGAATAACCGTAACTACTGCTACAATTGGATGAATAAATAACATGTCTGAAAAGATTACATTATATAAAAGAGTTTACTACATACAATGGCACACTGCTCTAAATATGAACACAAAAGAATCAAAAGAGCAAGCAGTGCCCAGACAAAAGGAAATATAAACAAAATATACAAAGATCTCTAGAAAGTATTTCACTTACCTACTGTCGCTCGGTCTGGTCAATGAAGTACAGTTCTTTAGTTGGGGCTAGTTCTCCTTCTTCGCTTTCTAAACCTGGGTTCGAAACCCAGGGGATTAAACCCAGTAAGTAACACAAGGAAAATATGTGTACTATTGCAGTACTAAAGATAAAAGTATGCAAATGAATGAAATGCTTTCATTGAGAATATCCCTCAATAAACAGATAAAATGCAATTAAATCGTGATAGTGTTGAACAGTCACGTGAATAATGAAAAATATAACAGCAAAATTATATATGTCATTTGCAAATAACATGTAAATATCATGTAAAGATGCATATCTTGTAAAAATGTCAAGTCTAAGTCAAATCTTTGTTAGTATTTGAAACTAAATATGGATATGATAGCGCCCAGTTTTCGTATTGTACAATTGCCCGTGCATACCCGGAACCCGACCTCAAACCCATGGCACTGAACCATGACACACCGCTAGGTGTTCAAGTCAAACCCCGTACTGTGAAATAGTAATGGACATCACTCTTATAGTGACTCATGTATCAGACGGTGGCTCAATACTACCCAGTGCTGCTGCAGTAAAAGTTCTCAGCACCTCAATCAAGAAGTTGGCCAACAAAATCCTTGTACAATACAGTTCTTATCCATCATGTAGTTTCTCCCATCCCCGTGTCATAATGAATTTTGCACATGAAAATTTTATAACCATTCTTTAATTGTTTTTCAATGTATAATAATATGCTTGTATTTCCATGACTGTACATGACATGTAGTATTATAACACATGATCTGTAATATTAAAACACATGACTTGTAATATCAAAGTACATGACATGTAGCATGATAGCACGTGACTTGTAGGATCATAGTACATGACTTATAATATAAAAAATGATGAATTAGATATCCGTATCATTTTAATAATATTAATGCACAATTATATCATAATATATATTTTATCAAAATTGAGTCAATAATCTAGTCAAGTTCTCAATATCAATCAATACCCAATTCGTGAATCAAGTGCACTATGTAATAATAGTAAATTATTTCTAAACCCAAACTTATGGACTTGTTTCATTTCCAGGTTCAATCACATATATTTACATATTTTTCTTTTGATAAATTTTCATTTAACTTCCAAGCCCAATCCACCAATTATTTCCAATTAAATCCAATCTCAATTTGTCAATCAATTATTTACTTTGTTATTATTTCTGTTATTATTTTTATTTTATTTTAATTTTCTTTTCAACTCCAAGCCCTTTGTTATTATTTCTGTTATTATTTTTATTTTATTTTAATTTTATTTTCAACTCCAAGCCCAGGCCCAATGATTTAAGTATCTTTATTTTTCTTTTAACTTTCTGGCCCAAGTCTAGGCCCAAATTCATTTTCAGTTTTTTCTTTTCTTTTCTTTTGCTGAGGTGGGTCTAGGCCCACGGAATATTTTTATTTTTATTTTTATTTTCTTTTGCTGGACTGGATCACCCAATTACTCTTCTCTCTATTTTTTTTCTCTTTCTCCCGGCCCGGTTCCAGCCCACATTCTCCTTTTCTTCATTACGAGGTTGGGCCTGTCTCTTTATTTTTTTTCTTCTTTGCATGAAGCCCATGCAATTACGTAAGCCCAATTCCCATGCAAATCAATTCCCATACAATCTCTTCCTCTCTCTTTCTTTTTCTCTTTTCCTATCTATTCGGCCCAGCCCAAGCTCTCCTTCCATTATTATTTTTTTTTTCTTTCTATTTTTGCATGGGTTGCATGCAAAGTTGTGTTTGCATGCAACCGAATTATTTTTGAAAATATAAAAAAAATAAACAAAAATCATGATATTTATATATATCAAATTTGACCCGCTAATCTGGTTCAGTTTTCAATATCACTCAATAGATCAAAATATGAACTAAATATTTTTGCAAAATAAATCACGTATACAAATATGATTTAAATACAAATTAAATAAAGAAATGAACGAAAATATAGCAGTGTTACTTGCCTCGGCTTGATCTCGAATATTTGGTTCGAATCCTCGGTTCGGTTTGATTTTTCTTTTTCTTTCTCTTTTTTTTTTCCCTTCTCTCTCTTTTTTATTTTTCCTTTCTCTGTTGGTTGGTTTGGCCGAAAGTTAGAAGAAGAGAGTGATACAGAGAGGGTGTGGCATGGTGTGGTTTTTATAAAAGAGTGAAAAGTTTATTTCAATGCCACCCTTTTCTCCACTCAACAGCACATCACCGCAACTCCCGCTTCTCTTGACAACAAAGAATGAGGTGGGGAAGATATTGGGTTAATAAAAATTTATTTATTTAATAATTTAATAATTTCGGTTCCGTGTAACGTTATTCAAATACTACCAAATTTATATAGGACGTAGTGCTCGACGAGGGGAACACTACAAAATTATCCGTTTGTTGTTTCGATGACTGGAATAAATGAACCGAAATTTCGAAGTAATTGGAAAGATAATTTTAATATTATTAAATTAGCAATTTTGGAAGTATTTTTCGGCCTCGTAAGAAAAATATCCAAAAATCCTAAATATTACAAAACTACTAACCGCGAAGACCGAATATCATTTGGATTTGTGGATTTAAAGTTACGCTAACCGAAAGTTATTTCAGTGTCCAAAATTGATTTTGGTGTCCAAAATTGATTTCGGTGGACTTATTCGGCACCGCTGGTCTCAAGAGAGCAATACATGTAGCTCGAATTTTGGAGTATTATAAAACTTCTTCAAATTTAATCTTTAAAATCCAAAATGCGGATCACAAGTTTTTAGAGACCCGCATTTCAAATCTAAAAGATAAACTTCTTCAAGTTTAATTTTAAATATCCAAAACGCAGATCACAAGTTTTTGGAGACCCGCATTTCAAATCTAAAAGATAAATTGTTTCAAGTTTTATCTTAAAAATCAAAACACATATCACAAGTCTTTGGAGACCCGCGTTTCAAATTTAAAAGATAAACCTTTTTTTGAAGCTTTTTCTTTCAAATCCAAAACGCAGATCATAGACCCGCATTTCAAATTTAAAAGATAAACCATTTGAAGATTTATCTTTCAGGTCCAAAACACGGATCACAGACCCGCATTTCAAATTTAAAATATAAACTTTCTGAAGCCTTATCTTTCAGATCCAAAATGCAAATCACAAATCTTTGGAGACCCGCGTTTCAAATTTAAAATAAGTTTTTTGAAGTTTTATCTTTCAGATCCAAAACTCGGATCACAGACCAACGTTTTCAAAAATTAATGTTATTTTTTTTAGGTTTAATAAGAGTCCATGGCAACAAATTGCTGAAATTAAATGAGGCGAAACTTGTTAGCTTACCGCAAATTATGGGTTCTTCACGAACCATGGTCGGGGAAGAGCTAGAGGTAGCTTGAGAGTTGTGAAAGCCGCCGACGACTTGCTAGAGGTTGAAGATTTCTTAGTCATTTCCTCTGTAAGAGTTCTAGAAAGTCTTAAATCGGAAAAGCCTGAAGGCTAAAAGATGGGTAGCCTAGAAAAACTTGAAGATGAAGAGCTTAAAGGAGCTTGGAGTCGAAGAAAGCTCAAGAGCTCGAAAATTTTCTAAGTCAGAATGACTTTTGAAAGAGATTTGGAATCATATATAAAAGATTCAACGGTTAAGATCTTCGGCCCAAATCTCGTAGAGATTTCATCATTATAAGTACAGAGGAGCTTTGATCTCTATGCCAGAAAGGTAGCAAATGCGGCGACGCTCCAAATACGCCACTTAAAATGCAGACTCACATTTTTTAAACGTAGGATCGCATTTTTCCTTTTCAAACGCAGACTCGCATTTTAAGATGCAGGGTCGCATTTTTCTTTTCAAACGCAGACTTGCGTTTTTAGCTACAGGGTTGCGTTTTAGCCCAGAATTATAAATCCAAAATCAATTATTTCATATATCCAAAGTATTTCAAAACACCTTCAAAGTCACGGAATTTTGAAAATTTTGGAGGGGTTTTGTGGACGAAATTTTAAAAGGGGAAATGCATTTATAAAATCAAAACACAGACCTCTGAGGGTCGCGTTAAGACTTAATGATGTCAAGAGATAAAATCTCTCTTGAAATACAAGAAAATACGGACCTATGAAGGTCGTATTTTGATCTCATAATGTCAAGAGACAAAAAAATCTCTCCAAATATAGAAAAACGCAACCCTCAGGTGCGTTGGCAATAGCCAAAAGATCAAAAACACAGATCATCATCAGAGAGACTCGCATTTTTTAAGTCAAAAATGGCTGAGGCCGAGTGTGGACCCCACACAAGGCCACATATTAATTTCAAAACCTTAGAAAATTACGGTTATTTCTATTTGACCTATATGCGATGTTAACCCCGCATTTCATACGCAGGGCCACCTTTTGAGCTCATGATTGGAGCTAGAAACAACTAAAACGCGAACCCCAGAGGGTCGCGTTTTCACTCCAAAATCTTAAAAGATAAAACCTATCCTCATTTGTACCCAAACACGAGTCTAATCAAGTAAGATATGTTGCTGAAAACTAAAACGTGAATCATTAATCATAGAGAGATCCGAGTTTAACCCTTCTTTTGAGCTAAATATAACCAAAACGCGAACCCCAGAGGATCGTGTTTTCATTTCAAAGCCTCATGAGGTAAAAAAACACTTTCATTCACACCCGAACGCGGGTCTGAGCATGCCACGCAAGCTGTAAAAAGTTAAAACATGGATCTAAAGATTGAGATCCGCGTTTCAGTTACAAATTAAGAGGATTTAAGATTTCAGTTAAAAATACTGGAGATTTAGTACAAATCCAATAGATTAAAAGTAGGAAATCAATGCTCAAATTAAAGAGGCTATTAATTGGACAGTTACACCAATTCAAAAGCCTCTCAACCTTTATAAATAGCTAAAATCTAGGCTAAAAAAGGAGTTGGATTTTCTCCACTTGAGCACTTATACTAAGAATTCAGACTTCAAGAGCTTTTCAACAGTTACCAACTGCAGAACTTGCGCTCAGATCATCAACAAAGAGCAGGATCGTCCTCCATGGCTACAACAGAATCCAGCATTAAGCAAAGTAGAAAAACTATATTTCTCATTTTCTGTAAACGAAAAACCATTCTTGTTGTAATTTCTCTTTGAGTTTTTTAATAAAGATCAATTCCATGGAAAAAAATGGATTCACTATCAATGAAAATGATGTGCCTGTACAAAAGTAAGGAACAATGACTACGTTATTCTCTCTTTATATGGATGATTTACTTATCTTTGTAACCACATTCGAAGTGATTCTGAAAGTTATGAAATATCGAAGGTTCAAAGTATCAAATACCGTGAACATATTGGATTGGAGTTTCACATCAGATATTAGATATTGGGGAGATATCAGGGATATGCGCAAATATCGAACATCCATATTGGACAGTGTATATAATGTAATTTTGATAACTAAAAGGTGATTTAATGTAAATAAATATCATGTAGCAAAAAAAATAGTGCAATAAGTATATAAAAGTAAAATATTGTCTTGAGTTGTTACAATGAAGAGAATCCGGTCTCTTCACTGTAACAACTAGGATTCCTTCCAGAAAACAATCTCATCCTTACCAAAAATTCAATACAAATCACCCAAAGTTCATATATCCAATACAAATTATTCTAACACTATCCTCCTTCCCAAATAAGCCATAACAAAAGGGAATTTACACAATTAAAAAGGAAAATAAAAAATCAAGAAATAATATTATATGCCTCGGTTCTTGAATGAACAACTTAATTAAGCCTTTCAAATTTCGTTCATAGACTGAAAGAAACAAACATGAAGTAATTAGAACCCAAGAATGAGCGAAAAAAATAACACATACCTTTGATCTTGCAGGAAAGTTGTAAAATCCGTCTCTAAAGAAGCTTCGATCTAATGATCAGGGGCTAAAAAAGCCCGATTGCCGCTCAATCGGCGATGAGAGATAGAGAGGGTCGAGGGTTTGGGTTTAGCCGAGACAAAAAAGAACTCAGGAAATTAGATCGCAGGTCACAAAGAGAGAAAGAGGGGAAATTTCATGTTAATATTAGGGTATTGGGTTATCGGGTTTGGATTCAATTCATCTGAACCCCAAAAAACCTAAAACACGATCCTTTAACCTTATTTTCAACCGATTCACCGATATATCAGCCACACCTACTCGGCAGATTTCTTAGTCAATATCAGAAAAATCGGCCGATATCGTTCACTCTCGAAAACACTATCCAATATCAACAACTCGTATTGGCTCGAGTTCAAATCAGAGATCTCAACCGATATATCGACTAAGTCAGCCGATATTTGGAAAAGTGAAAATATCTATCCAGAAACTTTGATCTAAAAGATCTTAGACATGCAGACATGATTCTTGGCATGAAAACTTAGAAATGCTAGAGGAATTTCCTTGAGTCTATCTCACAATGTAAAAAGATGCTTCACAAATTTGACTTCTTTAAATACAAACCTGTATCTACACTTTATGACTCATCAGTTCCCCTGAAGAAGAATTAAGGTGAACAGTCTCTTGAAATACTCTTCACTTATGGGTTCCCTCTTGTGTGTGTCCAATAGGACAAGACTTGACATAGCATAAGTTGCTAGCAAGCTAAGTTGATACTTTAGTAATCCTAGTAAAGAACAGTGGCCAATTTTAGAGAGACTCTTCAGATTTTTGAGAAATACCACTGAGTGCTATTTGACTGACACTAGCTATCTAGAAGCAAAAATAGAAGAATATAGTGACACTAATTGGGTAACAGATGCCGACAGTGTAAAGCAACTAAAAGCTTTGTATTCTTGTTTGGTGATGCAGTTGTATACCGAAAATCTTATAAACAAATAGTGAACGCTAGGAGCACCATGGAGGCTGAGCTCATTTGTTCTAAATGCCACATGTAAGGATCTAATTTCTAAACATTCTATGTGTCCAAACATGTTTCTCCTA
Source organism: Dracaena cambodiana (assembly GCA_036321105.1). Lineage (NCBI taxonomy): Eukaryota > Viridiplantae > Streptophyta > Magnoliopsida > Asparagales > Asparagaceae > Dracaena > Dracaena cambodiana. The sequence continues at coordinate 9,807,365 of JAYEPQ010000016.1, forward strand.
TATCAATTCGTATTGATTCAAAATCCACCATCAAGCTGTTGAACACAGTCAATACTGATAAGAAATTAGTCAAACATATTAAAATTAGATTTAAATATGTTCCGTCTCATGGGCAAAGTTGTGATTATAGACATTGTAAAGTCAGAAAAGAATTCTACTGATCTATTAACAAAGGGTCTTTCAAAGAGCGTTGCCCTAGATGCATCAAGGCATGGGGTTAAGCCCATAGATGAGATCATCGACAATAGGAACTCAACCTTTTTGATTGGCAAGTTATTTCAATTAGTAGGGTTTAATGTGGTGTAAACAAACTAGATTGGGGATACTCGTGTGGAGCATTGACCCAGATATACTTTTATATATGTAGCAAGCTACTGCCCCTTCCTTATGATGTCAAGATAAAGTTGGTTAGGAAGAATTTCAATGTCTAATGCATGAATGGTCAAGGGTATTATATTGAATTGCATTACCCTTGGAGGACTTATCTATGTGAGCGTGGTTGGGAGGGCAAGGCTCAATCCCTAGAAACTCTCATGAGTTGGTTATTGTAAGCATGGCTATTGATGCTCATCCTGTTTGATTAATAGATGAAGACTTGTGTGGTTTTGTCAATATCTAGTAAAGGGGCATGATTCAAGGCTATATGTTTATTATGTCCCTTAGGTTATGATAAAATCAACTAAATGTAGGTTCAAGACTAAGCTACCTATTCTGATTCCACTATATGAAATTGCCCAACGTGTATATATTTCACTTATTGTAATTTCATTATGTCTCCTCCAAAACTCAACCTTTTGAGAAGGATTATTGGGATTTATTATTCAAAAAGGTGGAGTTGTTTTTTGACTTTGGTCCTTTATCTGATAGATTTAGGTTATGACATACGAGTTTCGAGTAAAATCCATTGTCAGTCTAACTCCTTTTATTTATCCTTTCATATATTTATTTATTTATTTATTTATCTATTTTAACATATTTGTTTCATGCTCTCATGTTCCCATTTCCCATTGAAAGAAGATGGGAACGATATTTTGGGAGTTGTTATAACATGCGCGTTTGTTACAACATATCTCATCTCCTCTCTATCCATAAAAGGAGATATGTTGAGGTTTTACTCGTAACAAAAAAAATCTTCTCTTTGTAAAAGATCTTTCCTTCATCTTCTTCAAAGAGTAACTCATTCTTGAGTTTTTGGCTTGCTCCCTCACGAAAGGGCAAGTGTCAATGGCCTGTGAAGTTCTTCTACAACTAATGACGATCGTTGTTTATGTATGGACAATAGGCAAGAAAAAATCTTCTATTGTAGCGACTTATCGCACTAGTACCCACATGTCAGTTTTATTGCTTTCAAGTTTATAATTGTTTATCATTGTTCTAATAGATTGCTAAATATTCCTAACAATATGGTCATATAGTTTCTTATTTTGTAGGTGGCACAGCTACCAAATCAATATCAACAATTATGTTAATACTAAGCTCCTCAAAATTGGTTAGCTACTTCTCATCTTGCTTAAGAATTCTTCTTATTTGTAGGTCATTTGTGAAATAGGGAGGGGCCGGTGGAGCTGCAGCAGGATTTGGAGGAGTCATCAATCATGATTTGGAATATATTCTCTCCATGACCCCTTTTAGCAGAGATTTTATTAATTTTATTTACTCTATTGTAATTTTCTGCTCTGGCTCTGCAATTCCAACTAGCCAAGTCATCCTCTTTTATAAAAGATGGAAAAACATGTCTAAATTATTTGGACATGAAAAAAGAAAACGGAGATGGATCTGAATTCTTGATAGTTACCAGAAAAATACCGGTTTTCAAGACTGCTGAGCTATCAACCATTCAAGTATCTCTCCTAGGGGTAATCTATATTATTCAGTCAATTGATTATAGGACAATAAACTCATGTCCAATAGTCTATGAAACTAGAAAGGAGTGAGTTTTTCTCTTCCTCTTCTCCTTCTAACTCTTGTGTAATCACCCATCTACTTCCGGTTGTCATCCTACCCAAACCTACATATATCTTCCCAATCGCATCTTCACCCCCAATGCAATCACACAAAGACCAGCCTCCTAATGAAAAGCCCGACAACTAAAATATTCCTTTAAACTTTATACTGCATTGTGTCAAAAAGATCCAATTCCTCTCTCTATTATGTTCATCCTAGCTTCAACGAACATTCTTAATTAGTTCAAGGTGACAACTTCTCCATAAGAATCTGAACCAAACAAAACCATATCACCTCACAAGATTTAGACTTTGCTCTCAAAAAAAGAAAGAAAAAAAAAAAGGGGGAACTCAATATTAATATCAAAACTAAAAATCATAGATCAAGAATTAAAATGAAGAATTGAAGTAAAAATTCAAGAAATTGAAGAACTCATCCTTCTAATAAAAAAAATGGGGGCGAAATATACCTGAGCAAGAACCCCAGAAGCTCCGCCAGCGACCGCCTTCCCCATCACCGAATCTCCGGCAACGCCCCGGAGATTCTCATACCCCACGATCCTTATCGGCGTATAGAACAAATGGCGAAGAACCGCAGGAGACAGGCCCTTGTAGAATCCAAGAACCCTTCCCTCCCTCCAAATCTCATAAACAACCCCTCGAATCGTAGAAGAAGAAGAGGACGACCCGTGAGCGTGCTCGCCATGGAGCTGGAGGCGAGTCTTGGTGATGTCTATTGGAAACGTCGCAGTCTCTGCCACTGCTGCTGAGAGAGAAGTGAGAGCGATCTTGGTGCTTGTATCTCCCATTTTATCATTTTGCTAGCGTAGCTTCCTGTGCTGTGGGCTCAGTACTATGTTAAATTGTTGAGTTTTATTTTTTTAGTCCCACATCGTATACGTGATAAAGGGGGAGAGGGGATCCAAATATAAGAGGGGAGGGGTAAGAAGAGCTGAGGCATCTTTGCGCTTGGGGCAATGACGCAGCTAATGAGGTTGTAACCGAGGCGCGTCAATTGCTGGTTGAAAACTATTTCCAAACCCCCTCTTCAGCCTAGGGTCAGCCTTAGGCTGTCGAGAATTTCTGGAAGGGCTCCCTCTAATCCAGGGTAAAGTCCTACAATCCAATATCTAAATTTCAAGTATTTTAGCTTTGGTTTAGGGGCTTAATATCTAAATTTCAAGTATTTTAGCTTTGGTTTAGGGGCTTAAGAGGGTTGAGGGGCTGATAGCTTTGGTTCGGGAGCTTTAGATGTTTATTAGTTTATGGGTTTAAGGGCTTTAGGGGTTGATTAGTTTATGGAAAATAGAGATTATATTTTTAAATAATATTTTTGGGTTATGGAAAGTGGATATTGTATAGAGGTGTTCTCTTTGTTGCATGCGTATTGCTTTTACAATTAAGGGTGATTATATTCTACTTTTTATGAATAGAATAAACCTGCTACAATTAAGGGTACAATTAAGGGTGATTATATTCTACTTTTTATGAATAGAATAAACCTGCTATATAATGCAAGATGGGAAATAATTGCATTTTTATTAGAATAAATTAAGTGCAACATACTACAAATAATTGCATTTTTATTAGAATAAATTAAGTGCAACATACTACGTACATGATATAAAACCAATGTATAAAACACGATATAGCTGGAGACGAAGTCTCAACCTTCTCCAAATAATATGGATCATCTAAAGATACACTTCTTGAGCTCTGCAACTTGGGTATGAGAATCCTAGGGATTAAATCAGACAAGTAGAAAACAAACGTATGAAAAGTGTAACAATAAATGACAAGATAATATCAATATAAAATGGTGAGATTAAGTACAAGATATATATTTTGTGCTAGATATCTGGATGAACTGGTTAAGTCAAATGGCGTAACTTAAGTATAATATAAGCTCGGTGTCATTAATATACAGTCACTTACTGTGTAACATACTATAAGCTTGGTGTCATTAATATACATAGTCACACAAAATCCTAATATCACACTTATTATATATACTCCTAAAAAAACATAGAGATAAATCTCGTCATGCGTCACATACTATTTAACATACCATGTGTTTCAGAGGTAGCTCACATGATTCTAAGAGACCATCTTCTCTTGGACTGCATAGCATTTGTTTTCAAGTGGTCTTCCTAATTTTCGCTCAGTATATAATTCCCTTGTGACCCTAAGTTGTTTGGTTATTAATTATGTTATGTAAAACTGAAATGATCGTAGAAAATCACATATTCTGGAGGGTCTGATACTCACCCAAGACATAGTGAATATCTTTAATATCAATTATATATTGTAACTCTATGCTAATAATTATGTACCACATAAATTATAGGCTCATAATTAATAGATATGTATATCATGAAATTGTGGAATCAATACCAATAAGCATATATACTGTATAATTTGTGGTTTTTATACCTTTAGGAACGTGTGGGCCTATGTCAATGAGCAATCCAACACGGGCTTTTGTGAGCTCAATACTAATAAATATGTGTACTACAAGATTCGGAGGCTATGTACTATTAACCATATACTGCAGAATATAAATAATATGTATATTTGTTTAACCCCTAATAATACATTCGTACTTCTTACTGTTTAGTTTTCTCTCCATTAATCTCCATACTCAATTTATTATTCGAGTAATTGCACAAGTATATAGGACCACGTAACATGTATAGATAGGTAAAAGATATGTCATACGATGTTAAATAATAGGTAGCGCAGTATCAATGAAACAATACAATATAATTATGCAATGTGGTTTAATATTTATTATATATCATTATCTAGTTATGACATTATATTATTTTGCATTTCACAAGGTTTGAGATACTTAGGATGGCAAGACAAGTGTTGAGGTAAATTTCATTTGGGTCTGACCTAGTCAAATCACTCAGCAGTAGTGTTGATCGCTACCTGACAATCTGACTAAATTTCATCCATCTAGAATTTCTTCTAAAGCACAATCAAGACCACTTGTCCATTTTCATATGATCAAATTACTAATTTATCAACACAATTCAGAAATAAATAACAAACAGTTGAAAACTGAAATCTAAATCCTAATTTTAGATTAAACTGATATTGATATGCTATTTAAGCATATCTTCAAACTAATAAGAGAAATATGATTTGCTAACACAATTAAGTTAATAGAGAAATGTCAATGGCTAGTAGTCACAGTTGTTTCCGTCAAAAAATGCACCTTCTTTTATTGCCATGGATCTATAAAAATTACAATAAAAATATCCAAATTATAATGAAAAGAAAGAAAAGAAACAAACAAGAGAACTTATAAAATACATCTCTCTCTTTCACAGAAGAAGAGGGTTCTAAAGTAATTATGCAGCGTCGCTCTTGTACTCCGTTGACGATCTAATATCCAAAAATTAATCTTGAACGTAGAGAATATGAAGAAGAAGTTTCTGACCAGCGGTTTTTGCTGCTGGTCGGCGTGCTTCCTGTATAATAACCTAGTATCTAATGATCTCTCTCCCCAAAAGATTCTAAAAATCCTTCTCTTGGCCCTTATTTATAGATTTTGGGGTTTTCTTAAAAATAAGGATGGAATTTCAGTCGAATCTCATATCTGAACTCGTATTTGAATACGAAATCTTTAATTCTGAGTGATTAATTACGATTATAATTGGATTTTTGGTTGAAATCTAGAAGGAAATCCAGTTTAGAAATTAGAATAGCTCCGCACATGCAAGGTTGTCATCCCGTGCAAGGCAATTAGCCTCACACAGAGCTGCTTGCCTCGCGCGGGGCTATTTGCCTTATGCTGGGCAGTTAGCCTTGCATGCGCGAGGCTATTTTTACCACGTATGGCTTTTTCCTCTTACTTTTAATATTTTCTCTGCTTATAAGACCCCCACTAAAGATTTCAAAATCTCGTTTATTGATGCCCAACGAGTTGTGAAATACTTTGGATTTCAATTCCTCAAATTTTTGTCATCCAAGTTTTATTAGGATATATTTATGCAGAGCTAGTATCCTCACGCAAAATAGCCTTACAGAGGAATAGTAACTGCCATGCAAAATTTTAGCCCCGTTGGGCACCATTTTCTCCTCTAAATATCTCTTCATCTTTTTCTTTCCTTTATTTCAAATAAACCCATTATCTCTCCTCGAATTTCTTCAAATTTCCTTCAGATTTCTTCAATTTTTTCGATCAATCTTTGTAAAATGGCACTCAAGAAGTCTCTAATCAGTCAGAGCGGCGCCGTCTCTGCTCCATAACTGCCAGTCGCTAGCGTTGGACGGGTTCCCCCATTCTTGGAGGTAAAATCTTCTCCAAATCTTATTTTTTTTCTCCTTTCTTTTGAATAGAATCTTAATATGAGGTGTCCATGGAGGATTTTAACCTTGATTTTGTGGAAATTCGGGGTTTAGAATCTCAATTCGCCATCGGCGGCGTTGGACGCTGCCGAACCGCCTTTGGGGCATTTAGACGCGAGGTTCTTGCTTGCATGTAGAGATGCAAGGCTACAATTTCGCGTGAAATGCCGCGAGGCAACATCCTCGCATTTTTGAAGCGCGAGGCTGTTAGCCTCATATTTTTGAAGCGCGAGCTGTTAGCCTCGCATTTTGTTCCTTTCTTTGCAACAACCCTGCGTTTCTTTACTTAGATAAATTTTTCAGAATATTTAGTGATCCTCTGACTTCTTTTTGCTTCTTTGGCAGTGAATTATACTACTTCTTTGTCAAAGCACCATCACTTCAGTTTCCGAGGAGGTCTTGATGGTAGAAATCAATCCGAATTTCGTGGACCAATTTTCTCATTTTACTTCAGGTAGTAGTGATGATCGTAGGGACATATTGTCTAGCTTCAGTCCATCTACTCTGCAGGAGTTGATAAGTAACGCTCCGCTTGAAGGCGCAGATAGAGAAGAACTTGAAGAGCCGGTCTCTTTTTGGCAATTCGATACCCATCTCGGAGGAGTTGCTTTACGAAGATGAGTGCAAGTGGCTTCGTCAAATCAGCAATACAAGGATGTTCATCTCGGACATAGCGAGGAGTTGTTCTTTGACCTATCTTCAAAACATCTCCGTATCTTGTCAAATGGAGTGGAGTCTCATCGACATATTTGAAGTTTCCTTATTGTCGATGGGAGAGTTGCCATATGAGAAGATAATTTCGATGACACAGGAGCTACAATAGATGAGGAGACAGGATTCTCAGGTGTACGAGACATACTGGCAGGTGATGTGTCACTACTGTATCTGCCAGGAAGTCTCTGGAATAAGGAATCAAGGTATTAGCCAAAAGTTGTGGGCAACTACATATTTCAAGATGTTGATCATCTAGAGCTTGCGGTGACAAAACTGGACCCTCTTAGTCGAGCTAATGTTGAAGCCATAATAGCTCACTTGGGTACCACCTCATATGTGACAGAGTCAGATGAGGATGGGTTTAAGGTGGGCATGATCTTTCAGAGTTGTCACTATCAAGCATCGACTCTTATTTCCGACAGGGGACTGATAGTGGGCTTTCTCATACTCTAGCTGAAGCGTTGTGTCATCCCGTATGTTCCTCATGATACTATTGCTATTGAATTTGTGTATCCGACCATCCTCCTGTCTCATGGAAAGCCTCTCAGTCTCCTGCTCATGATGGTCTGCAAGATATAAAGTGACCTTCAGGAACTTACAACCAAATTTTGCCCGGGGAGCAAGAACAAGAAGAAAAGTAGAAGTACCAATCCCGAAGCTGAGATATCAACTCCCAATCCCAGAGTGGAATTGCCTACACTTATCTTATGGCATGGTTCTTGATGTACTGCCTGAGTCTGATAACCTCGCCTCTCGAAGACAGTATCGGGGGCTCATTTATTTAGAGATATGAGAGCTGTGACTGGAGGAATTACTATATGCGTGCCATTTGGAAGACGGTGCGTAGTCACCAAAACTACCATATTTATCATTATTTTCCTGACTTCTCTAGAGGAGCTTATGGGGAAGAATTTCGAGATACCACTAGTTTTGATGGCTACACTACTCTCTATTTTGATTGCTACTAGTGGTTGATCAACATCAGGCCAAGGTACTTGCTATATTGCCAAGTGTCGATTTGTTTTCTTGAGCCATACTTCCCTAGCCAATTTGCTTGCCAGTTTGGGTATTCACAATTTTATGTTGGTAACCCAACACTTCGCTGCAATCACAAGGTAATTTATTTGAGGGTGCTAGGGGTGGTACCACTTTTCTATTAGCTTCACAGGGGCTCATTTTGCTTTGCCTCAGAAGACTCCCAACCTTTACATGTCACTGGGATTCTGTTCTTAGTGCCATAGCGTCAATGCTACATCCACCTCTTCTTCGATCAACCACTCATGTATGAAGAACATTGAGGCGTTTTATTATCGGAGAAAGAGTGCCAAAGTCGTCAGAGTACGAGGCATGGATAAGTTCCTTTTAGTTGATAATGATGATGATATTGTTGTTAGGGCCGCGTCTACAGTACCTGCTCTAGGTAATGTGCTAGTTTAAGGAGATACCCTGATTCAGGCTACCGTACCAGCTCAGGCTGACGTTCCTGCACCAATTGACGTACCCGCGCAAGCTGGTGTGAGCGCACTAGCTGATGTTCCATCCCAACCTATTGCACGTGGTCAAGGAGATGCGCCTACTCGAGGAGATAATGAGTTTGTGGCGAAATGTACTAGATTGGCGAGCTCTCGTAGTTCCACTCGCTCAGCAAAGAAGCCTCATCGTTCTCTTACCACCGAACTGGCCAAAGAGTTATCCTCTCCTCGGCATGCCACAGACCTTGCTGGAGTAGCTGTGAAGATTTCTGCGCCTGTTGCGACCACCGATGAAGTCGCTTCTAATGTTGCTGCACCTACAACAGTCATCCTAGAGACCGTTCCTAAAACTACTCCTACCACTTCAGAGCTAGATATTGTTATTGTGACTAGTTTGGGCTCTAGCACCATTCCCTCGCCACCAGTTATGATGCAGGGAATGGTAACTCCTTCTCATAGTCCGACAACCGGATTTGTGTCTTCTCGTAAGTTCAATTCTCAATACTTTATTTTTCTGCCTCTTTCTGCTTTTGCCTTTATGTAATGGATTTGATTCTAGGTGTTGGTTCACCGCGGTCCCGTTCTACCTCCGATCAATTGCTCTCATCTGAGCGCATTGATTACTCAGGCACTAGCAATCATGGCGGTGATGGTGGTGGTGTTGCATCTGATGTGGATGCCTATGAGGAGAGTTACTTTGCTCCTACCCCCCATACGAGCAAGCATAGTCACCTCCATCCCGAGGAACTGGAGATAGTCACCTCCGAAGGTGTTCCTCCTCCGGCTAGTTCGACTGTGTTCGCCATAAAAAATTGTAAATGATTCTTTATTGAGATATTTCAATAAAGGATTGCAATTCCAATGGTTTTCCGTTTATAAAAGATGAGGAAAATTGATTCCCTATTTGTTTAAAGCTGGGTTCTGAGATAGCTGTGGAGGACGATCTTGCTCTCCATTGACACTCCGCACAAACTCTTTCAATTGGCAGAAAAATAAAGACTCTGGACTTCTGATCACAAGAGATAATTCAAGAAAAAGATGATCGATCCCTTCTCTTTCTGTCGTCTCGCTTTTTATAGGGGTTTTAGAGCAACATCCCCATTTCATTCGTTTGACCGTTAGCCCCACTACTCGAGAAGTACCGTCATATTCGTTAGGTAGTTACTCGCATGACCGAAATAATGCAGCTGCATTCATTTGGTAGTTGGTTTCACGATTCGAGGTGACAACTCTCTTGTTTGGGTCGGGTGACTTTGTATTAAACCTCTCCCCGGAAGTTATGGGTGATATCACGAATCTCAATTTTAGATTCGCGATCCTGTCTATTGTAGCTGGGTCGCGAATCTCGATCTTTAGATTCGCGGATCTGCTGAGTTGTGGATCTCCAACCCTAAATTCGCGGATCTGCTTATTTTGACAGATAACTCCAGAATTTTTCACCGACAAAACCCCTCCAAAGTTTTTAAAACTCTCATGATTCTTTGAGGTGTTTTGGAATACATTGGATATAACATTATGTATTAGAATCTCCATTTTTCATATTTCTCAGTGTATAATTCTGTATTAGAACTTTCTTCAACTGAGGGCAGTATGACTCTGTCTCAATGTCTTGAACTCCCATTTTAAAAGGAATATGACTCTGTATTAGCGCCGTGAATTTGTTGTTTTTAAAGGAAAATGCGACTCTATGTTAGCGCCACAATTCTCAACTCTTGAAAAAAAAATATGACTCTGTGTTAGGGTCGCAAACTTTTATTTTGGAGGGAACACGACTCTGTATTAGGGTCACGAACTTTTATTTTGGAAGAAACACGTCTCTGTATTAGGGTCGCGAACTTTCATTTTAGAACGAACACAAATCTGTATTAGGGTTGCGAACTTTTATTTTGGAGGGAACACGACTCTGTATTAGGATCGCGAACTTTCATTTTGGAAGGAACACGACTTTGTATTAGGGTCGCGAACTTTCATTTTGGAGAGAACATGACTCTGTATTAGGGTCGCGAACTCCCCTTTTGGAGCGAACATGACTCTGTATTAGAGTCGCGAACTCTCCTTTTTGTTGCGGAAAATCCGAAAGGCGGTTGTTTATACGGCGTAAGAATTGAGGCGTTCTCTGAGCCGCATTAAATGAAAAGGTACTTACGAGATTTCGGCTAGAGATCACGTCCATCCGAAAATCTCGGCCTTCAAATCATCTGCTATATAACCTCGATTTCATGAGAGAGGTCATTCCTATCTCAAGAAATTTGAAATACATGTTCTTTCTTTAGGGTTTTTAAGACTTCTCATTTTCGGCCTCTTTTAGCTTCTGATTCTTCTCGTGAAGGACTTCCTTAATCTGCAAAAAATACTGAAGAAAGCTTCCTCCCCCGATACTTCTGATAGTGGCCATCGAGATCTTCAAACAACCTCCAGTTCGATAGTGGTTCGGCAGGAACTCTTGATTGGAGGTAATTTTTTTTCAACAAACTTTTGAAAACCAATCTCTTTCTTAAAATTTTTTTTTGTCTTGAATCTGAATATTTCTTTTGCAGTTGATTACGCTTTGAATCTTTGGCCTAAGGATCATTATTTTGGATACTGGGGTGGTTATGACGGGAAGAAGGAGTTCAGATTTGGTCAAGTTTTCTTATATTGTACAACATCAGATAGCCAAGAGAGGAAAAATAAAATTCTCCATCCTACTCGTTCAATATTGCGAGAGCTGATGACCAATGCGCCTTTTGAAGGAGATAATCGATCCTTGCTTAGTAAACTTGCCTTTTTGTTCAGGAACCACGTTTCGGTGCCCGATAGCGATTTGGAAGATGGAGATTATAAGTGGCTTCCTCAAGTTGAAGATTGCTACTTGTTTCTCCTCAATATAGAGAGGTCATACCCATTTCTATTCTTCCAATCCTTTTCTATACCCAGACGAATGGACTGGCATGTAAATAGGCCGCAAGACGGCATCTTATTGGGAGGATTTAGCTCACAGAGTGCTTTGTCCCGTACCACTGGGAAACACTTTTGTGGGTTGTTCCCGGGGTCGTTTAAACAAGACTTCCCTATAGGTGAAACACCCATAGTCACACAGACTTTCTTGCATCGATTTGTCAATGTGCAAGGGGAGTTTCCTGTTCAAGAATTTCGTCCCCTGGATGGCTTCACTGCTCTTCGAAAGGAGAGTGGGCAATCCTGACCGACTTCTTTTTGAAAGCTTTCAGAGACCAACTTCATCATGCAGAGCTGTATCGGCTATCAGGGCTGTTCAGCACAGTATTCCTGCTAGCAGATTTTATTTTTTTCCTTTATAGGAACTGTACAATCCTGATACTTGTACGATCTTTTTCCCTCGCGGCGAATTGGATTTTGCCTTTCATGAGATGTATGAAATTTCGGGACTACCCATGGGAGACATCTCATATGAAGAGCATGTCCCTACTAGGGAAGAACTCCACCTATTGAAGATCCAGGACTGTTTGGTCTACAATACTTATTGGGAGTTGCTCTGCCATTATTATATTTGCACCCACATGTCCGGCACTCGCAATTTGAAGCCGAAGAAGTGGTTGCAATACCTTTTGTCCAACTTTTCCAAGAATAATTCTAATTTCACTCGCCTTCCTCCAGTTTCTGAAAAAGAGGTTGAGAGAAGAATCGCAAATTTCAGGATGGATGCTTACGTCACCGAATCTGACGAGGATGTTTTCAAGGCTGGAACGTCCTTTGAAAGTTTTCACTATCAGGCCCTCCAACCTTTATCTGATCCGGCCTTCTTAGCGGGCTACTTGATAGTATAGTTGAAGGAATGTATTATTCCTTTATAGGAAAACATACCATTAGGGCCGTATACCCAGCTGTCCTACTTGCATTTGGTAGGCAGCTCAGTCTGCTGCCCACGATGGTGTGCAGTATCCAAAGCAGACTGAGGAGATTGGCTGATAAATTTTGTAACGTGAAGAAGGAGCAGAGGAAGAAAGGAGAACCAATCATTAAGACTCCTAACCCGTGTTTAGAATTCTCTTATACTTATTTGATGGCCTGACTAGTTCTACATTGCCCCACTTTGATGAGTCCTGCCGATTCGTAGATTGACTTAAGTGCTCTCAAAGTGCAGCACTACGAGAAGTCGCAATGGAAAAGGGGCTACATGGCCGCTATCCGCAAGACTCTCCGTCACTTCGCGAACTTCGAGTTATTCAGATATTTTTTGTACTTTCCAAATGCTAGGTATGGGGAGGAATTCGTAGACATTGCTGGTGCTGATAAGTTCACGGTTCTATCTCCAGGGTGCTTCTGGTGGTTAATAAACATCCGCTGAGGATATTTGGTTCTTCGTTTAGGGAACCACTGCTATATAGAGCCTTAATACCTGAGCCGTTTCGCTCGACAATTCGGGTATGATCAACTCTATGTTGGTAATCCCAACAGGAAAATAAGTTTTGTTGGGAATGCTCTTGAAGGAGCTCGAGCTTGGTTTCACTTCATTGCAGGCGGAACCCAGGCTAGATTTGATCTCCCACTCAAGACCCCAAACTCGCATATGAGTTTTGGTTTCTGCAAGTAGTTTGCGAATGCTAATTCCGCTCCCCAAAACTTCAATGTAAACCATACTTGTCTGAGAGAAATCAGAGCTTGGTATGCTCAGAAAAAGATGGCTGACAGTACAAAAGTGGCAGGGATGGAAGATTTCAGGGCAGAAGGTGCTTCTGATGAGTCAGAACCGGCGACTCAATATGGGGGGAGGATAATAACGCATTGGATTTATCAACTCAGCCTGCCTCCCTTGATGCTTCTCCTCTCCCAACTTTGAAGAAAACTTCTCCTCAACCGCAGTCTCCTCCCAAGAAATTTTTACATAAGCGGAAGAGACTAAAGCACCTCAGTGATTTGCCTACCAATCCGCGGGACGTTGATCCGTAGGACACCCTATCTGGAGCCAGTACTGCGGCACCCAGTTTGATTTCTGAGACCCTTGCGGAGGAACCTGAGGAAGATGAGGACGACTCCTCTTTAACTCTCCGTTCCCTTAAGAGGCGTCAGAGTCAAGAGCCCATTTTTTGTAGCGATCCTACTCCCACTACTCAAGAGGATCCTTTGACTCTCACCCACCAGGTCGCTATTGAAGTAGGTGCTTCTTCTACTATACAAGAGGATTCTGTAGCCCCTGTTCATCAAACTACTTCGGATGACGAAGTACATATAATTGGGGAGATTCGCGCATCAGGTCCCCCAAAAGTAGCACCTCTCTCAGAAGATCAAGATGATTGGGAGATGACAATGATGTCAGCAGTGGAAATCTTTGATCTTCCACCCCTCCTTCGAACCATAATAAGTACGTCTATTTAAGCAAAGACATTCAGACCGAGGTATATGGGCCTAAGGTGTTCGGACCTGAGGTGTACGAACCTGGAGAATCTAGTGTTCAACCTTCAGGTTCGCCTCTTATATTTTATCCATCTTTTTCTTTAAAATTCTGCTATTATTGAATGATACTGTAACATTCAACCGTCAATTTCTTTTTTTTTTGCCAGCTCCAGTTTTGACTCCAGCTTTAGAGTGCATGGGTGCGGAGGTAACTCCACCAGATAATACCATCGCGGAAGCTGATGCTGATAAGGTGACCGAGGTCATTACTCCTATTGTTAATACTGCAGGGGTAATAGCTCCGGAGATTAATATATCGATGGTCTCGGTCGTAGCTGCTCCGGCCGACACTTTGGTTCGGGATGTCGTAGCCAGTAGCTCTACTGAAGCCACCAGAGGTCCCGCTCCTCTTGATGTTGGTGTTGTTACCTCTGTGCAACAGAGTACAGTTCAGACTGTCTATGCCTCGCCAGCATTGATCCCTCTCATGCAGAGGTTGATGTTTTTGAAGTTGATTTATTGAAGGATACGGTGAAAACTTTCCTCCACTTCCTTGATCGTTACATTGATAAAATACTAAAGGGGGTTTCTTTTGCTTCGCTCGCCAATGTCCTCAATATTTACTTGACTGGTATAGTCAGAAGAGAAAGCTACTCCTTTTACGCTTATGATAACTCAACTTCAAGAGCATGCCGAGTCCTTATTGAAGGCTAGGAGTGCCGATAAATCTGAGGCAGTTGAAGCCATTTTCCAGAAGCTGAAAGAGGAACAATTTAGGTTCCAGAAGGAGACCCAGGAGAAGGCCATTGCTTGCAGAGCTTCTTTGAAAAAGGGTCAGGTAGACCGTCAGTCTTTAGTTCTTCAGGTGGAGGCAACTGCTTCAATTGTCAAGGACCATGACCAGGCTATTGTCAGGACCCAAGAGTCCATCGCCAGAGCTAAAGCTTTCTTGGCTAAGATCACCAAGGAACGTGATGAGTCAATGAGGAATCTCACTAAATTATCACGACAGCGGGACAATACAACCAGAGATGTTCAGGCGATACAAACTGAATTGGATATGTTGGAGCCTGCTGCAGCGCAAAATGTCATCGCCAGTGACGAGGAATTGCGTCTCCAAGCCACTGTTCAAGCTTATGAGGTCATCCAGCAAGATATTGGCGATACTGAGGAGAAATAAAAGCCCTCTTAAATCATTAAATTGTAAAGACTTCTCCTCCTTAGGATTTGGGAAGCTCTTTTTTTTTTTTACTTTGATTTTGCATAGCTCATGTAGCGAACTTGATTTCGTACTTCTAAATCATGACTTTGTATTTGTCTTCAAAGGTTTGCAATAAATTCAGCATCTTTAGTTTTGAAATTTGTGAGTTTTCATGCAATTCTGGTATCTGTGTATCAGGCACGTGATTTTCATGGGTCTTTGTCATATTTGCGACTTTACATCCGGAGGTTCGAGAATTAACAAGATCCACACTAAATATGCGATCTTGATTCCCGAGGATTGCGAGTTTAAGTTCGCAACTTTCTACCTGGAAGTTTGCGGGATAACCCAAAACTCTTCAGAATTTGTAGAGATTTTTGCAAGTCTTGGGATGAGGCCGTCAAGTGTGGCCAAGCATTATACGTCTTCATTAATGACGAGATCTCCGGACCGTGAGATCTAAACGTTCCATGCAACAGTAATAAATTCTGTTGAGATCTAAGCCGAGAATCTTAATCGAATATTTCAACTTTATCTTTTCCCAACCGAAGATCATAATTACCAGACCGTCTATATAAGACGCATAACTTCTTCTATGGAAGATCATTCTGACGTGAGAAAATTTTTTCTCCCTTATCTTCTATTCCTTTCTTTTGTAGTTGATTTAGTCGTGCAGTCATATTTTCTTCTCCTCCAACCGAAGTGAAGGATAGGAGTTGGCATGTTACAAGATCTCCAAACTGCATCAATCTAGCGGGGTGTTTTACCGAAAATGTTCTTCTAACCGTAGTCATTTTTCTTAATTAAGGTAAACTTCTTCTTCTGATTAGTATCATCCTCTTTCTTCTCTTCTTTCCTTTTAACAAGAATTTGACTTGGCTGCAGGAAATAACCATAGTCATTCTCCTTAACAATGACCCGGACCCCATGGGCTTGTAATTGCTTCCAATACCTCTAGGGTCTTGGAAGGTCTCATATATTTTTCATAAGAGAAAAGATTTCGGGTCTGTGGCATTGTTTTATTTCTTGCCTAACATCCCACAAGGTTGGGAGGTTAATGACCAGAGCCTTGAATTTGTGCAACCCCTCACGTTGTACGTTTGGGTGCGTGCATTTGGTATGCCCAGTTTTGAACTAATCAAGTCACTGGCATCATTGATCATAACTGGGCTAACCAACTTGGAGGTCCCTGGCCATTGTCGGAAAGAAGAAACAAGTCTGTACCCTTAAGTCATCCTTGAAGAGGAAGCTACAGAAGCAAATTCACCCTTTCGGAAGAAGAGACTACAGGAGCAAACTTTTGATCCGAGCCATGCTGAAAGAGAAGCTACAGAAGTAAGTTCGTCATTCTAGAAGAAGAACCTGCAGGAGCAGACTACTGCCTTTAAGCCGTCCTTTAAAAGGAAGCTACAAAAGCAATCTCCTTTTTTTTGTATTCTCTTTTTTTTTCTTTCACATTAGTAATTTGTGTTCATTCTTGTTGACTGTATAGTGCTAAGGAACTCTTTGTAATTTTGACCTGATAATGAATAAAGAAACTCTTTCCTCTTACATAACTCAGAGTGACTGATGGATGATTCTGATGTTGATTACCAGAGTTAATTGTTAACTTGATAATCTTAAAATCAATCAAAACTTTCCAAGCACCCGAAATTGCTGTGAGTGAAAGAACTTTTTGTTGATTTCGCTGATCAGATTGAAATTCGCACTGTGTAGTGATTTTCAGTACAAAGAGTTTGATTCGCCAGAGGTATTCTTTAACTTGGCAAATTTGAGAGGAGGAAAATGTGATTCGCCAGAGGTGTTTTTAACTTGGCAAATTTGGAAAGAAAGAAAATTTGATTCGCCAGAGGTATTTTTTTTAACTTGGCATATTTGAAAGAAAGAAAATATGATTCTCCGAAGGTTTTTTTTAACTTGGCAAGTTTGAAAGAAAGAAACTTTGACTCGCCAGAGGTATTTTTAACTTGGAAAATTTGAAAGAAAGAAAATATGATTCGCGACTTAAAGAGTTTTAGTCCGGAACCATGAATCTTTGTTAATGAACTCTTTACAGACAAGTTTTTGTTCATCATTTGCATCGAACTACCCATATCACATTACAACTGGTGTTCCGCAGTTTTACTAAAAATAATATTTCTTCAGTTGGCATCATGATCTTATCACCATTCGGTTTTGCCAACCAATATGCGTCGTTAGAGTAAACTGTATCAATGAGAAAAGGTCCCTCTCACTTCGGCTGGAACTTTCCTCTAGACTTTTTACTAGTTAGGATTGGTCTTCTGACTGACATGACCAGATCACCCTTTTTGAAAGTTCTTCGTTTGGCCTTTTTGTTAAAAGTCCTAAAGATCTGCACCTGGTATAATTCAATACTCTGTTGAACTTCCAACTGCTTATCATCTAAGACTTCTAATTTTTGGAGCTTTTGCTGATATCTTTCTTCTTGCGTCATCATAATTGTTAATGCGACTCGCAACGATGGAATTTGAATTTCCAAAGGCAAGACCGCTTCTGACCCACATACCAAAGAAAAGGGCATGGTATTAGTGGGGATTCAGACTGTGGTGCGATATGCCCACAGACATTCTCCAAGCTTCTCATCCCAGTCCCTTTGATTGTATGACACAAACTTTTTGAAAAGTTTCACAATGGTCTTATTGATGTTTGCCGCAAAAGTTTCTTTGCTTCCTTCCATCGAATAAACTTGAATTAACAATGAAAGTGAACAAGAGATAAAGAAAACAAACGAGAGGATTTTATATTTCAATCTCTCTCTTTTACAATATGTTGTGTGGGATCTGTGGCGATGGGATCTGTTGAGCAGCTCTTTTGGACGATCGGTACGTTGAAATCTTCTCTCTTGAAGATATCGGTCGACTGTAGACGATCTTCTCTGGTCTTTCCCGAACTCAAGGCTCTACGCGTAACTTGAATTCTCTAAAGATGCCAAAAAGGAGATGATCACTAAAGGCTTCAAGGCTCTCTCGCGTACTTGAATTGCCAAAGGATCAAAAAGAAGACTTCAGATGCCAAAAAGAAGACCAGCCGAAAAAGAAGAAGACCTCTTGATGATCTATTATTGATTGATTCTCCCTAAAATCTCCTCAAAGAGGGTATTTATAGACTTTAGTGGTTATGAGAGTTTCCATAGGAATAGGAATCAAGATTTCCATAGGAATAGGAATCAAGATTTCCATAGGAATAGGAATCAAGATTTTTGTATTCATCAAGGATTCTAATCAAATATTTAATATTGATTTAAATCTCTTAATTTAGAATTCTGATTGGACTCAATTTGGGTATTGGATAAGCCCAAATCTCAATCACAATCAGTTTAGGATTTTTAAGAATCTGCTCACGCAGAGTTAAATACTCTAAACGCGGAGCTATTGAACCAGAACACGGAACTAACGTGAAGCTAATAAACATCTCCGCGTTTTGTTCAAACGCGAGGCTAAAGAAGCCAAACGCGGGGCTGCGGAATTAGCTTCGCATTCTGTTGTGGAAAATTCTTTTAACTTAGAAATTTTCACTGCCAACAGAACCCCCTCCAAAGTTTTCAAAATGACTTAGAATTTAGAAAATTTTGAAATACTTTGGATCTTCAATTTGGTGATCAGGTTAAGATCAAGAAATTCGGCAGAGGTGCTTAACCGCACATGCTTGAAACTTTGATGGAGGCGATTCAAGGCTCTCATGCGTAACTTGAACTATACACGCCAAGATAATTGGGTCATGATCATCAGATTTTGGCAGAGGTGCCTAATTGCACATGCCGGGTCCAAGTGCTCTCACGTGTAACTTGAACGGAGATGGAAATAATCCAAATCATACTGTCAGAGGTAAGAACTTAACATGACAGAGTTTATGGGATTTTTAGCAAACCCCCAGCTATCAATAAATTTGATTAGCCTTTACCAACTACCGTTTGAGTTGGGCTAGCCATGCTATTCTTCTCAGCATGATGAGTTGTCGAGAAATTGACTTCCTCTCTCCTTTGCCTTTAATCAGCATTGGGTAGTTAATTTCATATTTTTACCCCCAATATGATAGGGTTGGCGAGAAACTTGATCTCCTCTTCCCGCTGCTTTGATAGCATTGGGAAGAAAATATTTATAGCACCCAATTAGCCATTCCAATGGCTATTGAGAATAGCAGAAGCACGATGTTTATCATCGTCAATATTTTCGGCACCCCCAGCCAAGTCCGGCTACTAGCCAATGAAGATAACTTTGTCATAGCTGTGGTTCGGAGCGTCCCCAAGGGGCTAACTTGCAAGTGCAGGTTGCCCGTGCTTGGTGTCGATATTGGCTTCCCTACTGGTACAGGGATTACTTCGGCAGGGAACTCATTGGTTTCTACAACTAAAGTTGCCATATTTGCAGAAACTTTCTTTTGATCCTCTTTAAGTGTGAGAACTCCGGTTTCTATCAATGCCTGAATTCGGTTCTTAAGAGGATAGCAATCCTTAGTTAGGTGCCCGACGTTCCGATGGTACAGGCAATAATTAGGGTCGTTGGTTTTTCCAATGTCTTCCGGTTTTCCATTTTCCGGAAGTTTTAGCAAGCCCTTTCTTAGGAGGAGATGGAATAGAGTACCTGTCTGCTCCGTATGAACGTATAAGTTCTATCTTGTCGGGGCCTATTTTGACCTACACCTCTCGGATTCTGAGGTCTTGGTTTCGGATCTGCAACTGACACCATCACAGCCTTCCCTTTATTTTTAGGATTCTGTGGATATGGCATGTTATTGGTAGAGTCTCTCGTGCTACGAGATTCCTCAATCCGGCGAATTATATCTTCCGCCTGCTCTCCCTGCCTCAGCAGATCTTTCCAAGTTTTGGACTCTACAGCTCCCATTCTTATCAGCACATCGATCATAAAGTTATGCTTACAGGTTTCCACCAGGGTTTCCTGGGTCATACCGTGTCGACAATACATGGATTTTTCCCTGAAGCGTTCAATGAAACTTTTGACCGTTTCCTCTTCTCCTTGTTTCGTCGCAAGGAGGGAATGAACCGATATTTCGGTATCATCTTCAAAGAAACGTTCCAAGAACTGCTTCTCGATATCATACCAAGCATTTATGGTCCCCGGGGGCAACTGCATAAACCAAATGAAAGCAGGCCCTCGCAGGGTGCTCGCAAATACCCTGGGTCATTATGGGATCATTTCCCATCAGATGACCTGCCTGCGATAAAAAGTAATATAAGTGCTGGCTTGGAGATCCCTTCCCATCATATGACTCCAACTTGAGCGGTTTATACTTTTCTGGATAAGGGGCAAAGTCCCACTCAAGCGGATATGGCCTTGAAATCCCCGATTCCTTCAGTTCCTTCTTGTGCATCAAGGCATCAAGTTGGCTTTGCAATTTCTCGATCTTTTATCCATGAGGATCATGGAAAGAGTATTTGTCATCATCCTCATGTATCGAATAAGCCTCTTCTTCTTTAGTTTCTTTATTTGTCTTAGGTGGCGGTTCCGAAGAAATTTTAGCCTTATCATCAGCTATCTTCTGGGTATTTTCGACCACTTTTAGAAGCATTAGTTTGAGGTCATTAATGGCCTTTTGTTGACCTCGAATCATCTGCTCTTGGGCTTCATCTTTGATCGATGTCATCTGATTTATCCGCCACATATGACGTTGATTTTTGTGGCTGGGAGGATGCACAAGATTGTATGGAAGCTATGGCTGAATTATCGCTGTTATTATCATCAGAATCTTTTGCAAGTTTCTTGTATTTTCGAGGAGCGACAATACCTGACTTGAGTCATGTAAGATGGCGAGGTTGTTCATCATCTGCATTTGACTCGTGTCTTTTTTCCATGGCCTTCTTCCCTTTACCGACCATATTTGAAGTCACCGTCTTTACCTCTTTTTCCTTGATTTGATATCTCAGATTATTCTTCCTCCTTTTCGGAGCATGAGACTCAGTTATTCTATCGAATAAAGAAATTCTTTTCTTACCACAGCAACAACTATTCAGTATAGCTGATATTATTTGCTCGCAATGGCATGTCGAATGTGACTGAGTTTGACTCATTTTCTTTTTACTCGTCAAATAATCTCTAAGATCAAGTATTTTAGAAAATAGAGAATCTTCAGTTATATTTTGGATATGGGGCCCACTTGGCTGATGGAGGAGTCCAGGAGTCTGCTGTAACCCCCCATGACTGGTGGCGTTATCTGTGCTATACTTATCAGCCTTTATTCTATATAATGGCTGATTTATGCGGAGTTGACAGTTAGCTTAGCGTTTTGCTACGCTAGCCTCGCATTTTACGCTGGCTTGGCGTTCCTTCAGAAGTTTATCTTCTGTTTGTTTAGCCTCGCGTGAAGGAGTACCCCCACATGCTGGCATTATTTTGCGATTAACGCAAGAATCCTTGGCTTCGCGTTTAACGCTTGGCTCAAGTTTTTGTTCAAATTCAATAGCCTCGCATGGGGAGTTTTTACTACATGCTGGCTTATGCTCGCGTTTTACGCAAGTTTTGGCACTTTGGCCAGTTTCATAACTAAATTTAGTAACCTCGCGTGGAGACAATCCATCACACGCTGGCCTGAAATTAGTTTCGTGATTTGCTACGCTAGCCTCGCGTTTTACGCTGGCTTTGCATTTCTTCAGAAGTTTACCTTCTGGAATCTTAGCCTCGCGTGGAAGAAAATTCCTGCACGCTGGCTTACCCTTGCGATTAACGCAAGTCATAACTTCGCGTCTAGCGCGATTTTTATGATTAACAACAATTTGCCAATCGTCTTCGCGATTTTCGCGGAGAATCTTGCGTTTCTCGCAAGTATTACTGGCCTCGCATTTCTTGCTTCGCTCAGTATCAGCCTCGCGCAGAGAATCATACACTGGCTTTAAAGAATTTTTATACTCGCGTTTCTCGTGAGTGTCAGATTGTTTGCGACTAGCGCAAATCTTGCTGGCTTCGCGTCTCTCGCTAAGCTCAGCAGTAGCCTCGCACAGAATATCACACGCTGGCTTTATAGAATTTTTATACTCGCGTTTCTCGCGAGTGTCATAAGTCTTGCGTTCTCGCAAGTAGCCTTGCGTTTCTCGCTTAGCTTAGTATCAGCCTCGGGCGGAATATCACACGCTGGCTTTACTGAATTTTTATCCTCGCTTTTCTCGCGAGTGTGAGAAGTCTTTTGTTTCTCGCAAGTAGCCTCGCTCTTCTCACTTGGCTTAGCATTAGCCTCGCATGGAGAATCACACGCTGGCTTTAAAGAATTTTTATACTCGCGTCTCTCGCGAGTGTCAGAAATCTTGCGTTTCTCGCAAGTAGCCTCGCGCTGTAACGCCCCACTTCTAGTAGTGTGGAAAGCTGGAACGTTTGGCGTCGAATGATAACTCGACGAGCCTCAAACAAAATATTATAGTCACCATTTGCAATTTAATATGAATAACATGCAGAAACTAAGTGAAATTTTTTTTCTTTATCAAAACAAGGCACTAATAAGTTCTCTCAAAATTAAATTAACAAATGTTTCCACAGATAAATTCTTTCTGAAAAGAAAGGACTGTCTTATATGAAACTAAATATAGTGCCATGTGCACTTATTACATTTATCTAAAAAGAAAGCAGCTAATAAAAGAAAGTAATCACTCCTGCAGATCTGCTTGTTCCTGGAAGTACAACATATCCTGTTCTGCCACTGGTGGATCTACCTCTTGATAGAGGCCTGCATCTGGTCATGCATAACCAGGATCGTCAGCAAAGCGACCCAATATTCAATAATTAAAGAACAACAAAAAAATTATGAATAATAATATCTCAATGTCAGGAACAATCATGCAAATGAAGGACGGGATTTTACGTACTTATATTTATCATCACTATTACTCTAATCGATGTCTTTTAAATTTTTACAATTAATGTCTTTTAGTTATGGTATTTAAAAATTCAAGGAAATATGAATATAGCTGAGCTGAATGCATCCCCGTCTACCCCCGGGAAAACGGAACAGTAGTTGATCGAAGCCTATCCCGATCCTCCCAAAAATGGGAAACAGTGGCGCAGTAAATTGATCGGAGCCTATTCCGATCCTCCCACAAGTGGGAAACAGTGGCACAGTACAGTTACGTTCAGCCATCTAATTCATACAAACCTAAATTTCCCCCCAAATCCCCAGTGTATATCAAGTTCAGTGTTAATTATCAATTTCAATATAATTTATGATCTCAGGAAATTTCAGTTCAATATGTAGATTGGTGATAATAATTAGGGTTCAGTGAACAGTAACAACATCAGTGACAGTATAACGTTGCGGTAATTTAATTATCTATCACCAATCTTATACAATAACAATTTGCATTTATACGGTTTCTTTTCGGACTTTATTTCCAATATGATGTATAATAAGTGACTTACAATATAGGAAAAATGGGGCTCACTACTAAATATGTGTGCATTTAGAATTTCCTAAAGTTGACTTATCATTGTAAGGAGAAAGAGAAGTAGCAGTAGCTGAAACAAAAAGAAGTAGTAGAATTCCTCAATGCGCACCCCATTCTATATAGTAGAGTAAATTACAGCATAGAGGAAGTAGTGTTCACTAGTAAAATATGTGTGCATTTAGAATCCCCTAAAGTTTTCCTGCAATGTTGAGGTAGTTCTAGATGCGCACCCAATACTATATAATTAAGGTGAATTACAACATAGGGAAATGGTGCTCACTAGTGAAATAGGTGCGCACTTAGAATTTCCTAAAAGTTGCCTGCAAGGTTGCAGGTAGTCTAAATGCGCACCATATACTAGATGGTAAAGTGGTTTACAGCATAGGGGAAATGGTGCTCACTAGTGAAACATGTGCGCATTTAGAATTTACTAAAAGTTTCCTGCACTACAACCAAACAGAGAAAGGAGAAAGAGAAGCAGCAGCAGCAAAAGCTGAAGCAGAAGCAGAAAAGAAGAAGAATAAGAAGGAGAAGAAGAAGAAGAAGAAGCAATAGATGCAGAAGCAGAAAAAGAAGAGGATGAAGAAGGAGAAGAAGGAGCAGCAGCGGCAGAAGCAGAAAAAGAAGAGGAAGAAGAAGAAGAAGAAGGAGCAGCAGCGGCAGAAGCTGAAGCAGAAGCAGAAAAGAAGAAGAATAAGAAGGAGAAGAAGAAGAAGAAGAAGCAGCAGATGCAGAAGCAGAAAAAGAAGAGGATGAAGAAGGAGAAGAAGGAGCAGCAGCGGCAGAAGCAGAAAAAGAAGAGGAAGAAGAAGAAGAAGAAGGAGCAGCAGCGGCAGAAGCAGAAAAAGAAGAGGAAGAAGAAGAAGAAGAAGAAGGAGCAGCAGCGGCAGAAGCAGAAAAAGAAGAGGAAGAAGAAGAAGAAGAAGGAGCAGCAGTGGCAGAAGCAGAAAAAGAAGAGGAAGAAGAAGAAGATGAAGGAGCAGCAGCGGCAGAAGCAGAAAAAGAAGAGGAAGAAGAAGAAGAAGATGAAGGAGCAGCAGCGGCAGGAGCAGAAAAAGAAGAGGAAGAAGAAGAAGAAGAAGGAGAAGCACATGCGCAAGTGGGAGAGGAAGTGGAAGTGGAAAAGGAAGTACAAGAAGATACGGAAGTGGAAGTGGAAGTGGAAGTGAAAAAGAAACACAAGCAGATGCGGAAGTGAAAACGGAAGAAGCACAGGAAGATGAGTGTTTGCTAGTAACATGAATGTTTGATTTACATAATTGCCTCCATACAAAAAATTAAAGGAACAACAATAAGAAGAAGAAGCGGATAAATAAATTGCAAACATATGGAGATAGTATCATGCAGCCAGAGGCACTGCTAGCAACATGAATGTCTAATTTACATAGTTGCCTTCATACAAAAATTAAAGGAACAACAATAAGAAGAAGAAGCGGATAAATAAGTTGCAAACATATGGAGACAGTATCATGTAGCCAGAGGCACTAATGCTTCCATTGTCAAAGAGGAGGCCGTACACAATTCACCAGAGAGGAAGAGTTGAGTGCGCGTATCAAACCCTAGCTCTACTCCAATCTATAAACCTCATAGGCATCGAAGAAATTTATCCTAATGACAATTTATTTGACTGCCTAATCAAGCAAGCTGACAATGGTGAAAATCAAATTTTATTCTTGTCAAATATACCTTCGTCTGAAACAAATTAATATAAATATTCTAATCAATCGCGATTGTAAAATTCCTAGAACTATCTTTAACAAAATCTATAGGACTATTTTCGATTTAATATTTATGCATCTAAATAAATAAGAACTATATAAAGAACAAGCATAGCATGTTAAGTGAGTTTAAAAACTCACTTTTGGCTGAGTCGTTCCCCTTCCTTGCTTCCGCTCTTCTTCTTCCCGTACGTCCTGCAAGCGTTCCAATTTCTCAGCGTTCCAGAAGAGGGATGAGAATGAGGTTTTGGATTAAGATATAGCCTATTTAGTTGAGATCCAATAAAAATATATTTTTTTGGTTAAGATTTGATTTCCTTTCAACTATTTAGATTTCTGTCCGATTTTCTCTCAACTATTCAGATTTATATCCAAACAAATCCCAATATATATTTATATTTATTATTATTATTATTTTCAGATTTTTTTTTCAAAAAAAATTTTAAAAAAAAATGGTCGTTACATTCTACCCCCTTAAGAAAAATTTCGTCCTCGAAATTTCTTTAAACTTAAATGATGGAGAGGGGTTATACCTTTATTCAAATAAGTGTGGAAAACGTTCTCGAATGTCTTCCTCTCGCTCCCAGGTTGCTTCCCGATTAGAATGTCGATTCCAAGAAATCAACACAAGTGGAATTACTTTGTTCTTCAAAGTCTTCTCCATTCGGTCAAGTATGGAGACTGGTTCCTCTGGATAGGAGAGGTCTGGTCCAACCTCCAATTCTGAATAGTCCACTATATGCTTTTCATCATGAACATATCGTTTTAATTGCGAGACGTGGAAAACGTTATGTACTTGCTCCAGTGTAGACGGTAGTGCCAGGCGATAGGAGACTTTGCCTATCCGTTCCAAGATTTGGAAGGGTCCGATAAACCTTGGGCTTAACTTCCCACGATTGCCAAAGCGAATGACTCCACGTGTGGGCGACACCTTCAAGAAGACTGAGTCCCCAACTTAAAATTCCAGAAACCGTCGTCGTTGGTCTGCCCAGTTCTTCTGTCGATCTTGAGCTGCTCTCAGATGTTGCCGTATTAAGTTAATTTTATCTACTGTCTGAGTAATTATCTCTGGTCCAAGCAGTTTTCTTTCTCCAATATCATCCCAATATAACGGAGACCTACATTTCCTTCCATACAGAGCCTCAAATGGTGCCATCTTGATACTTGCTTGGTAGCTATTATTGTAGGCGAATTCCACTAGATGCAGGTAATCCTCCCATGAGCCCCCGAAGTCAAGCATACAGGCCCTCAACATATCCTCCAATGTCTGGATAGTCCTTTCTGATTGACCATTTGTTTCTGGATGATATGCTGTGCTGAATTCTAATTTTGACCCCAGACTATCTTGCAATTTCTTCCAAAACTGAGAGGTGAACCGAGCATCTCGATCCGATACAATACTGACTGGCACACCATGTAATTTTACCACTTCACGCATATACTTCTCTGCCAATATTTCAGTAGACTGTCCTACACGAAATGGTATGAAATGCGCTACTTTGGTAAGGCGGTCCACAATCACCCAGATTGCATTATTACCCTTGGGACTATGTGGCAATGCGGTAACAAAATCCATAGTAACTCTCTCCCATTTCCATTCACGTATGGGTAGAGGTTGAAGGAGTCCCGACATTCTTTGATGCTCTGCTTTAACTTGTTGACAAGTCAAGCATTTGGATACAAACTTGGCGATTTCACGCTTCATTCCATGCCACCAAAAATATTGCTTTATGTCTTGATACATCTTTGTTCCTCCGGGATGGATTGAATAGACTGAACTATGAGCCTCTGATAATACTTCCTGCCGAATTTCTCCTTTGGGCACACACAACCTGTTGCCAAATCGAAGAGACCCATCTGCATGAATACATAAATCTGTTCTCCATCCTTCTTCTACTTGTCTTCGAAATCTTTGCAACTTAGGATCATCTTTCTGAGCTTCTTTAATTTTCTCTACCAATGAAGGTTGAAGTTGCAAAACCAGCATTTGAGCCTTAGCACCGCGTAAGAAAATTTCTAATTCTAACTTTATAATCTCTTCAAGTAGCTCTTTTTGCTGAGTTAGAACCATTGCCATTGGCTTCCTGCTTAAAGCATCTGGTACCACATTGATCTTACCCGAATGATACTGCAAGTTGATGTCATAATCTGCCATCAATTCAAGCCACCTTCTCTGTCTCAAATTAAGTTCTTTCTGTGTGAAGATATACTTAAGGCTCTTATGGTCTGTATAAATCTCTACTCTACTACCCAACAAGTAGTGTCTCTAAATCTTCAATGCAAAAATCACAGCTGTAAGCTCCAAATCATGTGTGGGATAGTTTTTCTCATGTGGCCTCAATTGTCTAGAAGCATAAGCTATGACCCGTTCCCCGTTGCATCAACACACAACCTAGCCCTTTGCCGAACGCATCACTGTACACAACCATTCCTTCGGTCCCTTCCGGAACGGCTAATACTGGTGTTGTTGTGAGCCTCCATTTCAACTCATTGAAAGCTGCATCACATTCAACTGTCCAGTCGTACTTCTCTCCTTTCCTCAGGAGTTTGGTCAGAGGCCCTGCAACCTTAGAAAAGTCCTGAACGAACTTTCGATAATAGCCTGCCAATCCCAGAAAACTCCTCACTTCTGAAACATTTTTCGGAATCGGCCAATCCTTTACTGCTGAAACCTTGCCAGGATCAACAGAGATTCCTTCTTGAGAAATAATGTGTCCCTAAAATGAAACACTCTTCAGCCAAAATTCACATTTGCTAAGCTTCCCATACAATTTCTCTTTCCTTAGCATCTTCAAGACTACCCTTAAATGCTTAGTGTGATCCTCTTGGGTCTTAGAATACACCAATATGTCATCTATGAACACCACAACGAATTTATCCAAATATGGAAGGAAAATTCGATTCATTAAGTTCATAAAAATTGCAGGTGCATTTGTTACTCCGAATGGCATCACTAAGAATTCAAAATGCCCATATCGAGTCCAGAATGCTGTTTTAGGAATGTCTGACTCCTTCACTTTCACCTGATGATATCCAGACTTAAGATCCAACTTGGAAAATACTTTAGCACCGCCAAGTTGATCAAACAAATCATCAATTCTCGGTAGTGGATACCGATTCTTGATAGTGACCCTATTCAATCCTCTATAATCAATGCATAATCTTTTGCCTCCGTCTTTCTTCCCAGTCAAAAGTACTGGTGCACCCCAAGGGGAAGTACTTGGTCTAATAAAACCTTTAGCTTCCAACTCGTCTAATTGTACCTTAACTTCCTTTAGCTCTGCTGGACCCATTCGATATGGTGCTTGAGAGATTGGTGTGGTGCCAGGAAGAAGCTCGATGGCGAACTCCACTGTCCTGTCTGGTGGTAGTCCTGAGAAATTCTCGAAGATATCTAAGAACTCCGACACCACTGGGATGTCCGCCGGTATGGCATCCATTTGGATTATTACTCCTTCCCTAGGTTGAGCTCTAAATTCTGCTGGCTCCTTGGTACTGCTTCCCCCGATGAATTCGAACTCCAGGTAATTCGGTATCTTGAAGACGACGCTCCTCCTCTGACAATCAATAATTGCATGGAAGGTACTTAACCAATCCATTCCCAATATCACATCAAATCTGTGAGTATCGATAACCAGGAAATTAGCATAAAATTTCCTTTTACAAATCACTACAGGACACATTCTACACATTTGAGTGGAATCAATACTCCCATTACCCGTACTAATTCTCCATCTAATGTTTAGGTTTTCACAAGGTATGGCATGTCGTGTCACAAATGTAGAAGAAATAAAGCAATGTGATGCTCCCGAGTCAAATAAAATGGATACAGGTACATGATATACTAGAATCATACCTGTCACCACATCATCTGATTTCTCCGCTTGCTCCACAGTTAGATTATATGCTTGCCCACGTCCTTTATCCACTGTCATATTCTTCTTGGCCTGCTCGTAAACTTTATTTTGAGGTGGAAGTGGTCGCCTATTCTGACTGCTGATTTGATCCTTGGGTGGTTGTTGTTGTTGGGGTGCTGGAAGACGAGGCATTGGCCCCCTGTTGCTCCTTCGTGGGCAATCTCCGATCCTGTGTTCACTTGATCCACATGCTAGACATAAGTTGTTGGCATACCGACACTCCTTGATAGTGTGTCCTGACTTCTGGCAGTGTGTGCAAGTGACCTTCTGTTGCGAAGAAGTAACTAGCCGCTTCTCCGCACTCCTAGCTGAAGTTCCACCCAACATTTGACTGGTCGACCTCTTGGGCGCAGAAGATTGAATCCTCCTCTCCTTATTTATTACTTGCTCTATATCCTGAGTTGCATCAATAACCTCAGCATAGGTCTCTATTCTGGAGGTTACTAAATATTTCTGGATATCTATCCTCAATCCTTGTTGGAAGCGATGAGCACGATCTGCCTCATTTGACACCATGTACATCGCAAATCGACTCAGATGGACAAACTCTAATGCATACTCCTCTACTGTCATCCCGGCCTGCCTCAAGTTGATGAATTGGTGCTCCATTTCCCTCCTGGCTGTTCTTGGAAAGAACCTTGCAAGGAAGCTCGTTGTGAAAGTTTCCCACGAGATTGGTTGGGATAGTCTGCTCTCCTCTGTTTGCCACCAAGCCCTTGCAATATTCGTCAATTGGATTTTGACGATATTTACTTTGTCGGCTTCAGGAATCCGAGCGGCCCTTAATAAGTCTTCCATCTGCATGAGCCACTGTTCAGCCTCCAAGGCTCCTACCGTTCCTGAGAAAGTTGCTGGATGAAGACGTCTGAAATCCGATATCCCTCCTGGACGCTGGTCCCTCGGTTCCACCACACGATCTAGGGTTGCCATCACTCCCGCTCGAAAGGCTTCGGCCTCCTGTTGTTGTGCGTCGACCATCTTGCTAAGCAGTCCCAACATTTCATTAGCATCAACGGAGTTTGAGGTCGAACCGGAATTTCCCCCATTCCTATTAGTCTGACGGGCCATCCTTCTGAGGAACAATATAACGTAAGTATTACGTAAATAAACATAATAAAAGTAAATAGATATACGTAGAAAATCATATTTATGCATATATGTGTATAGTCGTATCGAACCTTAAATAGTTTAGTAAATTTAAATTATTATACTTATTTATTTATTTGCCGACTGTAATGATATTCAAGTTTGTTCAAATCACTTGAATAGACTTAAAGAAGCCTGGGCTCTGATATCACCTGTAACGCCCCACTTCCAGTAGTGTGGAAAGCTGGAACGTTCGGCGTCGAATGATAACTCGACGAGCCTCAAACAAAATATTACAGTCACCATTTGCAATTTAATATGAATAACATGCAGAAACTAAGTGAAATTTTTTTTCTTTATCAAAACAAGGCAATAATAAGTTATCTCAAAATTAAATTAACAAATATTACCACAGATAAATTCTTTCTGAAAAGAAAGGACTGTCTTATATGAAACTAAATATAGTGCTATGTGCACTTATTACATTTCTCTAAAAAGAAAGCAGCTAACAAAAGAAAGTAATCACTCCTGCAGATCTGCTTGTTCCTGGAAGTACAACATATTTTGTTCTGCCACTGGTGGATCTACCTCTTGATAGAGGCCTGCATCTGGTCATGCATAACCAGGATCGTCAGCAAAGCGACCCAATATTCAATAATTAAAGAACAACAAAAAAATAATGAATAATAATATCTCAATGTCAGGAACAATCATGCAAATGAAGGACGGGAGATTTTACGTACTTATACTTATCATCACTATTACTTTAATCGATGTCTTTTAAATTTTTACAATTAATGTCTTTTAGTTATGGTATTTGAAAATTCAAGGAAATATGAATATAGCTGAGCTGAACGCATCCCCGTCTATCCCCGGGAAAACGGAACAGTAGTTGATCGGAGCCTATCCCGATCCTCCCAAAAATGGGAAACAGTGGCGCAGTAAATTGATCGGAGCCTATCCCGATCCTCCCACAAGTGGGAAACAGTGGCACAGTACAGTTACGTTCAGCCATCTAATTCATACAAACCTAAATTTTCCCCCAAATCCCCAGTGTACAGTTACGTTCTGCTGGTCGATTTCAACGACTAGCGTATCTCCGTCGGATCCGATCAAATCAACGTCCGATTGCACCACAATCTCTTCATTAGTGATAGAGATGGCTCCCACTGTGGTTGCCAGTTTGTTCGCCGCAAAAGTTTCTTTACTTCCTTCCATCGAATAAACTTGAATTACAATGAAAGTGAACAAGAGATAAAGAGAACAAATGAGAGGATTTTATATTTCAATCTCTCTCTTTTACAATATGTTGTGTGGGATCTGTGGCGATGGGATCTGTCGAGCAGCTCCTTTGGACGATCAGTACGTTGAAATCTTCTCTCTTGAAGATATCGGTCGACTGTAGACGATCTTCTCTGGTCTTTCCCAAACTCAAGGCTCTATGCATAACTTGAATTCTCTAAAGATGCCGAAAAGGAGATGATCACTAAAGGCTTCAAGGCTCTCTCGTGTACTTGAATTGCCAAAGGATCAAAAAGAAGACTTCAGATGCCAAAAAGAAAACCAGCTGAAAAAGAAGAAGACCTCTTGATGATCTATTATTGATTGATTCTCCCTAAAGTCTCCTCAAAGAGGGTATTTATAGACTTTAGTGGTTATGAGAGTTTCCATAGGAATAGGAATCAAAATTTCCATAGGAATAGGATCAAGATTTCCATAGGAATAGGAATCAAGATTTTTGTATTCATCAAGGATTCTAATCAAATATTTAATATTGATTTAAATCTCTTGATTTGGAATTCTGATTGGACTCAATTTGGGTATTGGATAAGCCTAAATCTCAAACACAATCAGTTTAGGATTCTTATGAATCTGCTCACGTGGAGTTAAATACTCTAAACGCGGAGCTATTGAACCAGAACACGGAACTAACGCGGAGCTAATAAACATCTCCGTGTTTTGTTCAAACGCGAGGCTAAAGTAGCCAAACGCGGGACTGCGGAATTAGCTTCGCATTCTGTTGTGGAAAATCCTTTTAACTTAGAAATTTTCACTGCCAACAATTGAAAGCTTCTGCTAGACCATTGACTGCAAGGTAATATGGTAACGAAACTATATTTTCGATCCTGTACTTGTTGCAGAATCTGAAAAATACTTAGCTCACAAACTGAGGCCCGTTTTCATGAATAATCCTCTTGGGCACTCCAAAGCGATAAAGCACATGGTATTTGATGAATTTGACAACATCTGACGACTTTACTTCGGTCAGGAAAATGGCCTCAGTCCATTTCAAAAAATAATCCGTTATGGCTAAAATGAACCGGTGTCCTCTTATTGATGGCGGAGAAATTGGCCCGACAATGTCCATACCCCATTGCTCAAACGTCCACGATGTAGCCGTTGGGTGGAGATATTCTGGTGCTTAATGTATAAAGTCTGCATGTATTTGGCAGGCCCTACACTTTTTGGCAATGTCCATACCCCATTGCTCAAACGTCCACGATGTAGCCGTTGGGTGGAGATATTCTGGTGCTTGATGTATAAAGTCTGCATATATTTGGCAGGCCCTACACTTTTTGGCGTAGTTAACTGCTTCTGTCATCATCTTAGGCCAATAATATCTCATTCTTCGGATCCTATCCCAGAGTTTTGGCTCTGGCTAGTGTGCTCCGCAGATGCCAGCATGAGCTTCTTCAAGTACTTTTCGAGCTTCTCGGTTAGAGAGACAGCGAAGTAAGATTCCATCGTGAGATTTCCTATACAATGTCTAGAGCTCCGCATTATAGTAGAACCGAATAGCTCTTCTTTGAATTGCCCTGGCTTCCTTTGGATCTTCAGGTAATATACCGTAAAGGACATATCTATATAAGGGAAGTGCCAATCCCTCGGTTCTAAACTTGACTCGAAAATATCAGTCTCGTCTTCCTATGTTTCCCTCATTTCCTCTTTGAGTTCGTCCTTTGGACAAAATAATTCTTTGCTCCATACTGTAATTTGCCTTCTAGCATGCTTGGGCAAGGCTAATGTAGCAGCTAAGGAAGCTAGTAAATTTGCATAACTATTTCGATAGTGCTTTACATGGCTGACGTAGAAACTATCGAAACCATCAGCTATCTTAATCACCGCACGATAATACGACAAAAGGTCTTCATGTTTTACCTCATACTCCTGTTTTACTTGATTCAAAATGAGTTGAGAATCTCCACATGCCTCCAAATATTTGACCCCCAATTGTTTAGCTATTTTTAAGCCAATTAGGAGGGCGTTATACTCTGCGACATTGTTGAAGGACGGACTTGTTAATGAGTAGGCTTGTGGAATGATGTGGTTGTGAGGAGAGACGAAAACAACTCCTACCCCCGTTGTCATTCTTCCCTCGGATGCCATTCGGGAGGCGCCATCGAAGAAAAGTGGCCATACACCTTTCGCGACTGTATTTGCCTCTAAAGACTCTTGCGAGCCGTCTTCTTTTGGAGCCGGGCTCCATTCTCCCAACTCTCCAGGGATTTGTTCATATAACTTCGAGGATGCTGGGATTGGGTGTTCGGTTAGGAATCAGTCACGGCCTGTCCTTTAATAGATTTTTGCGGGATAAAATGCATATCATATTGTGATAACAAAATAGCCCAATTGGATAGCCTTGAATTCAACGATCCGGGTTTAGTCAATAGTATTCTCAGGGGGTTAACTCTCGATATAACGTGAATGGTTTGTCCAACTAAATAGTGTTGCATTTTCTGCACTGTAAACACCAAAGCTACACATTCCTTCTCCATTGAGCTATATCGGTGTTCCGCCCAGATCATCATTCTGCGGAGGTAATAAATATCTTGTTCATGACTCGACTCATTCTTCTGCACTAACAAGGCTTCCAAGGAGTGGTCCATAGCCCTTACGTATAGCAAGAAAGGTGTTCCCAAGACTGGAACTACGAGCACTGGTGGTTTCATGAGGTATTATTTGACTTCTTCAAAAACCTTTTGGCATGCATTATCCGAAACGAATGACACTCCTTTCCTCATTAACCTGGTAAAGGGCTGATATTTACCGGACAAATTTGATATGAACCTGCGGATGTATGCTAGCATACCTTGCAGTCCTCTTAACTCTTTGAGGTTACGGGGAAGTGGCATATTTAGATAGCCTTAACCTTGTCTGGATCGAGATAAATCCCTTTGGAAGTTACGACAAAGCCGAGGAACTTTCCACTGGAGACCCCAAGAAAAAATTTAGTTGGGTTTATCTTGAGCTGGTGTTTCCTCATGAAGTCAAACACCATCTTCAAATCTTTTAAGTGATCACCTTTATTCTTGGTTTTAATTGCTAGGTCATCTACGTAACATTCCACTATTTTCCAAAGAAACTCTTAGAATATTACGTTCATGGCACGTTGATACGTGACACCCGCATTCTTCAGGCCAAAGGGTATAACTGTATAGCAGTATACCCCAAGTGGTGTTTTGAAAAACGTATACTTCTCATCATTAGGGTACTTCTTTATTTGATTATACCATGAGAAACCATTCATGGATGCCATACGTTCGTACCCGCAAGTATTATCTATCATTAACATCTGTGATGGGTACCGGAAATTCGTCTTTAGGGCAGGCCTCATTCAAATCCCTGAAGTCAATGCAAATTCGGATTTTTCTATTCTTCTTGGTTACAAGAATTATATTTGTGACCCAATCAGTGTGTTGTTCCTCACGAATAAAACCTGACTCAATCAACTTTTTGATTTCGACTTCAATAGCCTCTATGATCTCTGGGCAGAATCTTCGTTGTTGTTGCTTTACTAGCTTAGCATTTGGCCGGATGTTCAGTTTATGAACCGCGATACTTGGGTCTAATCCTGGCATCTCCTCATAACTCCAGGCAAAAATATCGATATACTCGCGAATAAGGGATATCAATTCTTCTCTCTCCTTCGAGGATAGGTTCTCACTTATAAATATGGATTTAGGATTCTTTTCATCTCCCATATTTATTTGGATTATTTTATCTTCGGTTGGAGACTCGCGTTGTTCAAACTGAATCTCCCACTTCGCATTAAGATCTTGGCCCAGGGGTTATCTTTTATCGGCGAAGCTTCCTCTAGGTCTTTGTCTTCTTGGATCACGGAGGCCATGTTCGCAGACACCTCACGGAAAATCATGCCAATACTGACATCTGAATCCCTGCAAGACAATTCTGATGAATGATCGAACTGCCTTTCTTCAGTTCTCTCACCTGAGGAACCTTCGGGAGTGGTGACGTATCCTAACTCCCTGCCGGTTTTCTGATAATAATCTGGCATTTTCCCTTCTGGGATAAAGGGCTGAAAGATTGTTCTTCTTCCTTTTCCAAAGTTCAACCCCCTGCCCTTGGGCAGATTACATCCTATTTTCTTTATTAATCTATGAGAATTTTCATCGTAATAGAAAAACTCGGGATTTCCCTGTTCTTCCTCAGAATCGAAGCATTTCTTTTTATTCTTGTGACTTGCTCTTCCAAATACTATGGCTTTCTGAGTTCCGTCTTTAAGAGGAACCTCAAAAACGACCTTGTTAGCACTTTCAACGTCATCACTTAATTCGAGTAAGGATGATCGGATGGTGCTTAGAAGGAAGTCAGAGAGCATATCTTATTTAAACAATCATTGAATGCATCAGGGGTAGTTCTTGAGGGCTCAGAATTAACACCAGAAGAGTAAGCAAACTCTAAATTTTTATTTATCACCCTTTCACCATTAGAGTGAACGGTGTTATTTACATCAAGGCCTTCGAGGCTTATCACAATGGGCTCACCGTCTCAAATTACATCCTTGAATTTTGAATCTTCGGATCCTGATTTTGTGTCGGCTTCTCCACCGCTATCAGAGTCGTCTAGAACAGGCTGATCTGAAACATTAAACGTATCTTGATATAGTAACGCATCAGTAAAGTAGTTTTCAACTCCTTTAAAGGGTTGCTTTTCTGCGACCAGCGTTCTTACATTCCCGTCTCTGTCCACGTACTTCATGCATTGATGTAACGTGGATGGCACAATGAGGTTGCTATAGATCCAGGTTCTCCCCAATAGCAGGTGATAAGATGTGTCCGCATCTATCATATAGCACGTGACTTCCATCTTCAGGTCACCGATTTGGCACTTAAGTTTTATCTTACCCAACGGTCTACTATCATTAGCATTGAATCCGAAGATAGTAGTGTTGGTTGCTGCTAATCTGTTCATCGGAACTCCAAGGTACTGTAGTATCCTCCGTGGCATGATGCTTAAGGCCGAGCCTGGATCAATTTGAATGCAATCAATCTCCGTAGACCCTATGTATCCTTTGTAATACAAAGGGCAGCAATACTTATTACTTCTAACTTGCATGTCTTCCGAAGAGAAAGTGATACAAGGGACGTTCTTACCAGAGACCTGGTGACAGTTCGTGTAAATAGATTCTTCATTCTCAATCATTTCTGGTATTTGTTCCAAAAATACCTCCGAATCTTGCAGAGCTTCTCTTAAAACTTCTCTAGTAAATTTAGAAAGTTTCAGGAGCTCGTACAAGATTATTCTTGCAGAAATATTGGCTAACTGAGTTAAGATGTCGAATTGAAACGACATCTGTAAATCTTCCGCAGGCTCTTTTCCCTTCTTCTTCAAAACTTTATCAAACTTGAGCTCTTTTTATTTGATCTTCTCAGGAGATGGCCGAGAATCTGCGGCCTGACCATTGTTCTTCAAGTAATGTTTTCCCAAACGGGTCCCCGAGGGAGGAGGATCTGCGTCAGCTACCAGAGAGTCTCCAATTTCTTCTTCTGAATCTATTAGAGTAGGAATGCCTCCGACATCTTAGGGAATTATGGAGACGACATTAGAGGTAAGGATCTTCCCTTTTGGCCTTCTTCCAGATGAATTGGAAGTCCATTGTTCATCATTAAGGAGATCTGGATGCACCCACATTATCTCCCCCTATCAGTTTCGAAGGCGGACAATCCTTTTTCCTACTGTTGATGCGGATCAAAATTCACGACCTGCATCGTGCCTCTAGGAATGGGTTGCACTCCATCTTGAATTGTTAACTCTATCTAATCGGGTGCTTTACCGAACTTGATAGTCACCATGTTTGCGGTCACCTTTTTCTGGTGCTCTTGGAGCTTGATGACCTCGGTGTTCACTAAGTCTTAAATCTTATCCTTAAGGATGTAACAATTTTGGATAGGATGGTTAATAATCCTATAATAGACACAGTAATTAGGATCATTAACTCTCCCTGCTTCTTCCGGATGTTTAGATTCTAGCAGCTTCAGCATCTTCTTACTCATGAGGAGGTTGAAGATAATTTTCGTGTGCTCGTCCTTGAAGGAATATTGCTTTTGAGGCATACGTGCCTGAGAAGGGAGCTTCGGAGAAGACTTTGCGGGCTGCGGAGTATTAGCCACCATTGTCTCTTTCCCCTTATATCCTCGGGATCGAGACCTATGATTGTTGTCATTATTTTGCCTATGTTTCTCCTCGCCTCCTTCTTCTTCAAGCCTTTGAGCGATCTCTTCATCCTCCTCAGCTTGTAGGGCGAGATTCTTCCAAGTTGAGGACTTCACTGCTCCTATCCTGACTAGAACCTTAGTCGAGAGATTATATCAATAGGTTTCTACCAAGGTCTTTTCTGGCATCCCGTGCGGGCACCTGAGAGAATCATTCCGGAGCCTTTTAATAAAGTCTCGGGCCGATTCCCCTTTCTTCTGCTTAGTAGCTAGAAGCGTCGGCATCGACACCTCCATATCGTCTTCATAGAATCTAGTCAGGAAGGTTTTTTCTATGTCGTTTCATGAATTTATGGTTCCCGATTCTAGCCTCCGGAACCATTCAAATGCTAGTCCTGTCAAGGTATTAACAAATCCCAGCGTAATGATAGGGTCGTTTCCGGCTAAATGCCCAATTTGCAACTTAAAATAATAAAGGTGCTGATTCGGCGACCCTTTACCATTAAAAGATTTGAGCTTCAATGGCTTTTAGCTTTCCAAAAACGGCATGCTTTCTCATTCCATGGGATATGGCCTTACAACACCCAGCTCTTGCAAATCACTCTTATGCATGAGAACATTCAGTTGATTTTGGAAGCTTTCCATCCAGACAGCATTCACGTTCCCTTCCTGATGCGTGGAGCGATTGTTCTCATCCTCATGATGTTCTGTTTCCTCTTCATTATTGTGAAATATATGACCTTCTTCTTCCGCCTTCTTTCCCTTATCAGTTTTCGGGTCATGAGGTGGCGTCTACGAAGATGCATTCTTCAACATAATCTTTTCCAGTTCCAACAAAACATGCAGCATGTCTTTAAGTTCGTTGATAGCATTCTATTGTTGCTGGATATTTTTGTCTTGTTCATCCATCCTTTGCATGAATTCCTCCGGGGTACTGTTTTGAGCCATGTATGTGGAGGCGGAGTCTTCCAGGAACGAATCAGACATTTGCGACTCGGCCATAACAGACTTGGTTGTGTCTTCCTCCTCGGAGGAGACTCCCGCCATTTGTCTATAATTCATTGGGATTGCCATCCCACTTTTGAGTCAAGTGTTTTGGAAAACTCATCGCTCTTCATTGAGTACGTCCTTCAGGCCCAAAGAGAGCTCTGAGTCGGAAGCACCTCCTTTGAAGACTTTCTTCGTCTTCTTTTTCTTCTTCTTTTCTCCGACACTTATCATATTGGATGACACTTCGGGGTATTCGGGCTCAGAAAACTCGAGCCTGTTTCGTCGTCTCCTCTTCACCGGTTGGGATGAGGATGTTGATGGTGTTGACAGTCGATGGAACACCGACAGTCTAGTACGGGCTGAACAATGACAATGAGATAGTACTGCATTGATCAATCGTTCACAATGGCAGTGAGATGCATGGGATTCTTCTATCTTTCTATTCAAAATTTTTGAAGATCTCCTGCATTGGAACTCTTGGCGTCATTTGTGAAAGATAGCCTTGGGACCAGCCTCCCTCTTTCATCGAAGGCTCTTGGAGCAGGTCTCACCCTTGCTGTGACAGTGAGTGAGATAGTCTTAGCCTTTGAGATAGGCTCCCTAGTAATCGCGCACCTTCCGCGAACTTGGGTTCACGAGTTCCTTCAATTGCGCGATCATGCTTTCCCCCCAGAACACGAGAAACATGGATGTAGACTTCGTGTTTGTAGTCAAAGATAACTTTGGTGGATTTATTCCATTTTCTGTAGGAAATGCGAGTAAATCTTTCTGCATCTTGATCTTTTGTATCCTTGCATTTTGGCCTCCATACTTGTACAGTAGGCCTTTGCGATGACGAGTTGGCAGTTTCCTTTTGCTGCGTGGTCCTATGAGGGACATGAGTTTTGCTTCTTTTTAGATTCTTTCTCATTGTGCAAGTGAGAGGAACCTCCTTCTCCGCGTCATAAACCTGCGAAGTAGGTAGTGGTCGTTTCCCTTTGTTGAAGTGGGGACCTTGATCCACTTTGCTTGAGAGATCAGGAGTCTTAGCTGCAACTGGCTTAGAGCACAATGTTGGTGAAGAAGAGGATTTCGGACCAGTTTGGTCTACTGATTCCCCTGGTTGAGTTGTTGCCCTTGGAGTCTCCTTGGAGATTGACCCTTTGGAGACTTTACGGCACCCCCTATAAGGAAGTAGGGCTCTTGGAGCCTGAAGAATAGAATTCTTCATACATTTCTTGGTCAACCTGGATGGTGAGCGAGTTGACCAGGCTGCCAACTGGAATGTTATCGGATTGAGCTACTACCTGATCACCGGAAGTGATGGCAATCCCCAGCAGAGTCGCCAATCTTCTGTTTGCCATAAAAAATTGTAAATGATTCTTTATTGAGATATTTCAATAAAAGATTACAATTCCAACGGTTTTTCGTTTACAAAAGATGAGAAAAATGAATTCCCTCTTTATTTAAAGCTGGGTTCTGAGGTAGCTGTGGAGGACAATCTTACTCTTCGTTGACACTCAGCACAAACTCTTTCAATTGGCAGAAAAATAAAGGCTATGGACTTCTAATCACAAGGGGTAATTCAAGAAGAAGATGATCGATCTCTTCTTTTTCTGTTTTCCCGCTTTTTATAGGGATTTTAGGGCAACGTCACCATTTCATTCGTTCGACCGTTAGACCCACTACTCAAGAACTGCCATCATGTTCGTTAGGTAGTTACTCTCACGACCGAAATAATACCTCTGCATTCGTTTGGCAGTTGGTTTCACGATCCGAGGTGGCAACTCCCTTATTTGGGTCAGGTGACTTTGTATTAAACCTCTCTTTGGAAGCAATGGGTGGTATCGCGAATCTCAATTTTAGATTCGTGATCCTGTCTACTGTAGCTCGGTCGCGAAGCTCAATCTTTAGGTTCGCGGATCTGCTGAGTTGCGGATCTCCAATCCTAAATTCGCGGATCTACTTATTTTGACAGATGACTCCAGAATTTTTCGCCGACAGACTGATCTTGCAGGTATTCTTTTATGTATATCCCTCATCAACAGTTTACATTCTGTTGTATCTTCATTGCTCATTCATTATGCTTATTTTGCAGATATTGTCATTCAGCCGAGCAATCTACCAGCTCCTACTGTTGCAACTCAGCTCCCACCTGCAGCGGCAAGTGTAGAGGCCATTGCCACGTCATTGTCTATTGATCCTAGTGTGGGGCCCTTGACCAGGGTGCCTCCTGTATCTGAGTCATCGTTGATATTTTCTTTTAAAGGAGCAGGATCTAATACTGGAAATATCCTAAAAGAGAGTCCTCCTTCAAAGTCTGCTCCCATCACCACCATCATAGTGACTCCAAAGGGTTCTCCGTCCAAGATTCCAGAATTAGCTCGTCCATTGTTGTAATCATTGGTGCCTCACATTACAATGGTTTTAAGCAGTGAAATTTCTCCTAGTATCGCAACACCTTCTGTCACTCCTACTCCGATATTGGTTCCGGTCTCAACCCAAGTCATTCCTACTGACGATCCACTTGAAAAGTTTCTCCAGCACAATATCATGGACTTCCTGCATTTGTTACGGCGGTGCGTGTCCATGTTCTTGGATGGTTGTCGTTCCATAGATTTGGGTGTGCGATGTTGTTAAATTATCTGACCAATATAGAGAATATCATGGGACCAGAGTGAGCTGCTCCTTATCAGGCCTGCCTAACTGCTTTGGATGAACATGTTTAGTTATTGGAGACTCTTTAACAAGCTGATGTGACTACCATAATAGAAATTGAAGTTGCTCATCGTAGGAAAGAGTTGTTTACACGGAAAGAAGAGTTCCGCCGCTAGGAAGAAGCCTGGATTGCTGAAATTAGTAACCTCCAAGCAAATCAAAAGGTTATCAGTGGAGAAATAGAGCAAACGAGGTTCGAGCTGAATGTCAATTAGGCTACTATAAACCATGCTCATGAGACAATCGCCAAAATCTAAGCCATTCTTGCAACTGCTTAGGTGAAGCAGGATGAAGTACTGAAGAGGCAAGATGAATTTATTCTGCGCCATGGCCAGCTTCAATAAGAAGTTAGCATGTGGAACAAGGCGATTGAGGACGCCAGGGTGCAAGCTACCCAACGGTTGGCCATCAATAAAAAAGAATTATGCCATCAAGTGCTATCAACTGAAGAGGAGACTCAACGAATGGCTCTTGAAGAGGCAGAGTCAAGTTTAAGAGTTTTGGGCATCCGTTAAATCTTTCATCCTCTCTTTCGTTTCTTCTTTTGAATAATAAGGTTATTAGCTTACTTTCTTATGTTGCTTTGTTATTGAATAAATAATTTAGCTTCACTATGTTGTATTTCTTCATTATTTTGGAATTGTTGCGTGACACTCTTGTGGATATCCGAGGATTTTTGGGATAGACCTTTTGGATCTGTGATACATGACGCTGCTTCCATAACCACTCTCTTTTTTTTAATAGACTCATCCGGAAAGCAGACAGAATCGAGAATGATAAATTGGAATATGGAGTTGTGGATTTTTGGAAGATAGAGTTACGGAAGATGAAACTTATCATGGGAATGGTGGACCATAACAAGTTTAGTTTCGGAATTTATTGGGGGATGACTCGCCTAGAAAGCAGACAGAGTCGGAGTGATTCACCTGGATAACAGACAGAATAGATTTGAAATTTGGGGTTGACTCGCTTTGAAAGCAAACAAAGTTGGGGTGATTCGTCTGGATAACAGACAAAATTGACTTGAGATTTGGGATGGACTCTCTTGGAAAGCAGACAGAGTCAAGTGATCAGGTTAGAATCAAAAGAACCGTAGGCAGAGGTATAACTGACATGCATATGGGGTGATTCTCCTAGATAACAGACAAAATTGTTAATCGGATTAGGGTCATAGGTTGACTCGCCTGAAAAGCAGACAAAACCAGTGATCAGGTCAGGATCACGGGTTGACTCGCCTGAAAAGAAGACAGAGCCAGGGTAATTGGGTTACGATCAAAAAAACCATAGATAGAGGTATGACTGACATGCCTACGAGGTGATTCACCTGGATAACAGACAGAATCGATGATCAAGTTAGGATCACAGGTTGATTCGCATGGAAAGCAGATAGTGCCAGTGATTGGATCATAATCACGGAACCCACAGACAGAGATATGACTGACATGCCTATGGGGTGACTTGCCTGGATAACAAACAGAATCGATGATCGGGTCAGGATCATAAATTGACTCGCCTAGAAAGCAGACAGAGCTGGAGTGATTCACCTAAATAACATACATAATTGATAATCGGGTCAGGATCATAGGTTGACTCGTCTAGAAAGCAGACTGAGCCGCTGTGTTTTGCCTAAATAACAAACAGAATTGATGATCGAGTCAAGATCATAAAAATGATTGTTTATTAAAATTTGAAGTATTTATGGGATGACTTATGGGATAAGTGAGATGATTCAAATTTCATTGTCAGAGATAAGAGCTTAACATGATAAGTTCACGATAAGTGTCTTTTATGTAGTGATATGATTGAGATGGTTCAAGTCTTACTGTCAGAAATAAGAGTTTAACATGACAGCTTCACAAAATTTT
Organism: Dracaena cambodiana; assembly: GCA_036321105.1. Taxonomy (NCBI): domain Eukaryota; kingdom Viridiplantae; phylum Streptophyta; class Magnoliopsida; order Asparagales; family Asparagaceae; genus Dracaena; species Dracaena cambodiana. The sequence goes on from JAYEPQ010000016.1 coordinate 9,850,537, forward strand.
TAGCAAACCCCCAACTATAAATAGATTTGGTATGTTTTTACCGTCTGCCGCTTGCGTTGGGCTAGTCATGCTATTCCCCTTAACATGATGAGTTGTTGAGAGTTTTGTTTGGATTTAAATGCTAGACGTACTCTCTTCTCTTCGCCTTTCGGTTTTGGGCCGTTTTATTTCATACACTTACCCCTAGTAGGATAGGGTTGGCAAGGAAAGGGTCCTCTTCCTGTTGTTTTAGCGGCATTGGGTAGCCAAATTTGGTTATTCGCCTGTGCAAATTTTTTTTTATTTTTTCTCTTTTATTTATGCCACTCATTTTTCTATGAAATTCCCAATCATTACACAAAATTTTCTGACAGCTAGCATGAGTAGCAAAAGCAGCATGATGCTTATCGCCATCAATATCCTTGGTACCCCCAGCCCAATCTGGCTGCTTGTGAACATGGATGACTCGGTCGCAGCTATGGTTCGGAGGGTACTCAGGGAATATGCTTACCAATGCGGGCTGCCTATGCTCGATAAGGACCCTGGCAGATTCAATCTCTGCTGTGCTAGTATCGATCGAGTGTTTTCCTGAGTTTTTGTTGAATTGACTGATAAAATCAATTGTTCTTCTTTTAGTAAGTCTGGGTGTACCCCCATGAATTCTCCTTTTTTGGTAGGAAGTGGGGAGAGCCCCTTTTGCTTCAAATTATGGGAGTTGTAGTTCTTTACTATCATTTTTTCCATAGGGATCGAGGCTGTGCCAGCCGGTATTTTCGAAGATCCCATGGTAATTGTCGTTGCATTTCTAGACACCATTTTTGTTCAGGTCTCACCTAAATCACATTCATATTGATGAGTGCCTGAATTTTATCTTTCAGAAAATAGCAATTCTTGCCCAATATTTTAATGGTAGAGGTAATACTTGGGATCGCATGTTTTTTTAACTTCCTCTGGCTTTCGATTTTCGAGAAACTTGAGCATTTTTTTTATTTAGTAGGTGAAAGAACGTGACTATTTGTTCATCTTTGAAATCGTATGTCCGTTGCGATCTAGAGCAATCTCAATTAATCTATGGCTTTTTGTTTGCAGCAGGTCTGATAGTCATTACTCCTTTCCTTTAGGATGGGATGATTGTGGCTGTGGCCGATTCATAACCATCTTCCTCTGAGCATGGTATTAATTGATACGTCGGATTATGTCTTTGCTTGCTGCTCTTGTTATGCTAGATCCTTCTATATCTTAGACTCTACTGGTCTCATCTTAATGAGTATGTTGGTTTGAAGATTGTATTTACATATTTCAACCAGCATTTCTTGTGACATGCCATGTGAACATCGCAGTGCCATTTCTCGAAAATATTCTAATAAACTTTTCATGGTCTCATCCTCTTTTTGTTTATTTGCAAGGAGAGTATGGACCGAGATCTCCATATCATTTTTAAAGAAGCAATGCAGAAATTCCTTCTCCACGTCAGACCATGACTTAATGGTCCCTAGGGGCAACTGTATAAACCATGTAAATACAGGTGCTCTAAAGGTACTTGTAAATATCTTGGTCATTATGGAATCATTCCCCATAAGACGTCAAGTTTGCAATAAGAAGTAATATAAGTACTGGTTGGGAGAATCTCTTCCATCAAAAAACTCTAACTGTAGAGCTTTGTACTTTTCTAGGAAAGGAGCCGATTCCCACTCCATTGGATATGGCCTAGTAATTCCAACTTTTTGCAGATTTTTTCTGTGCATTAGGGCTTCCAGCTGGTCCTGCATTTTTTGCATCTTCTCTGCATGCGGGTCTATGACATAGTTAAACTCTTCTTCTTTTTTTGAACTTCTATCATCATTCTTTGGTGGTTCGTCATAGGGTTTCTTTTATTTGTCTTCAGTGTTCTTTTCCACCATTTTGAGAAGCAGCGTGAGAAGTTTATCAAGACTCTTTTGTTGCTCTCGAATCAAGTATTCTTGAACTTCTAGCCTCTGGCTCATTTCACTGAAACTCCCTACCATATTGACCACTGTTTCTTCAAATCGGGAAGACTTGTATGACCGAGGGTTGTAATAGCTGAATGATCACTATCTCCTATGCTTTCCTCATCTAAACCCCTAGCCAACCTTTTGTAATTTTGTAGTGCCAGAATTCCTGACTAAAATTGTGTATAATGGCGAGCTTTCGTATCTGAGGAGTATTTATCGCCTCGTGATTTCTTTCCTTTATTCACCATATTTGAAGTCATGAATAGAGCTTCCTTATCATTGGTGATCCTTCTTCTTTGAACACACCTTCTTTTAGGCGCATTGTTCTTTGTCTCAGTTATTCGGCTAAAAACTAAGGGTCTAAGTGGACCATAATTGCAATTGGTAAGTACTACGGAGATTATCTGCTCACATCGATATAATGGACGGGATTGGATCATCCTCCTCTTGTTATTGAGGAATTCTCGCAAATTGGTCTCTTGATGAGTCTCTTCTTTGCTACAGCTTTTGGGAGACCCACTATGGTATTTATGGAAGTCAGTGGGTTTAGAAGATTTGAATCTTTGGTCTGATTGAGATCTTGTTCTGGTTTTTGCAGAAACTTGACGGAACTGAAGTTCAATTTTGTGTTCTAGACTTTTTATGCAAGGCTGAATAGCCTGGCATTTTGCTTTTTGTGTGCAAGGCTGGTTAGCCTCGCACAAAGTTATACTGGGCTGATTAGCCTCGCGCTTGCAATTAGCCTCACGCAAAGTTACGCTAGGCTGATTAGCCTCGCACTTGGAATTAGCCCCGCGCAGAATTACGCTGGGATGATTAGCCTCGTGCAGAGTTATGCTGAGTTGATTAGCCTCGCGCTTGGAATTAGCCTCGCGCATAGTTACGCTGGGCTATTTAGCCTAGCGTTTTGAAATAGCCTCGTATAAGGCTACGCTGGGTTGTTTAGCCTAGCGTCTGAGACTAGATTCATTTTAGACTTGATTTTTGAGAATTTGTTATCATGCTCGACAGTTTCGATTGCGAATTTGATTTCTTGTTAGTCAGTTCTTGGCTTGCCTTCAGTATTTCATGTAGCCATAATAGGAGAAGATTTTTTCGTTTCCAAAATATTGGAATCCAAATATCCAAACGGGTGTTATTCAATGGGAGTCTCCTTGTCATTTGAATTTGTAATTTGGACCTCTTCGTGTTCAGAACTCGAAGATCCGAGAAGTTCATGTTCAATGGGAATCATCTCGTCATTCGAGTTTGACGCTTGGACTTCTTTCTTTTTCAAGATCAAAGATCCAAAGAGCTCCTGTTCAATAGGAGTTCCCTTATCATTCAAACTCATACTTAGGGTTTTCAAGCGACAATGGAGCATATTTTGGTCGGACTCTGTTGGTCGACTTCTACAACCAACATCTCCGCAGACTTACCAATTTCTTTAGCATTAAATTGGGCCATAATTTTTTTGCCGGTGTAGGAAACTTCTCCACTATAGTCGCCAACTTGTTTCTGTCAAAAGATGCACATCCTTTCATTGCCATGGATTCATAAAGATTACAATAAAAATATCCAAATTACAATGAAAAGCAAGAAAAGAAATAAACGAGAGGACTTATAAAATACGTCTCTCTCTTTTACAGAAGAAATGGGTTCTAAAGTGTTTATGGAGCGTCACCATTATACTCCGTTGATGATTTAACACCCAAGAATTAATCTTGAATGTGGAGAATATGAAGAAGTTTCTGACCGGTGATTTTTGCTGCTGGTCAACGTGCTCTTTATAGAATAATCTGGTCTCCAATGATCTCTCTCCCCAAAAATCCTGAAAATCCACCTCTTGGCCCTTATTTATAGATTTTGGAATTTTCTTAGAGATAAGGACAAAATTCCAATCGAATCTCATCTCTAAACTCGTATCTGAATATGAAATCTTTAATTCTGAGTGATTGGATACGGTTAGAATTGGATTTCTGATTGAAATCTAAAAGGAAATCCAGTTTAGAAACTGGAATAGCCCCGTGTGCGCGAGGTTGTCATCCCTGCGCGAGGCTATTAGCCTCATGCGGGGCTATTAGTCTCACGTAAGGCTGCTTGGCGCTTGGCGGGAGAGACTAATAGCCTCGCATACGTGAGGCTATTTTTGTCCTTTGTGGCCGTTTTCTTTTACTTCTAAAATTTTCTCTGCCTATAATAGTCATACTGCTGGTTGGCGATTGGACCCACAACTTGGCAGTTTGTTCTTGACTTCAAGTCATGAACTTCTGATAAAGACTCCTATATCATTATTATATTCTATTTTCCTCTTTCTTTCACACATATGAATCTCATATCCAAGCATTATGCAATTCTAACTTTTATCCCAAAATCCCAAATAAAGAAAATCACCAATTATCATATACATTGGTTCCATTTATTCTCAGCACAAACAATTAAAATTTAACTATAGAAAAATATCCTATATAACAAATCGAGATTATGGAAAAATTTATAGGAAGATTGGCCAAAATCTTACCGTTGCCTAGCTTAGTACCACTAGGTGATGATTTTTCTTGGTCAAACTCATTTTGAAATTGGTCAGAAAATTCAAAATTGAGATTATGATTACACCATCTAAAATTTAATTTGGCTTATTGTAATAGTATTCTCCCAATTACAAGATTTAAATTAATTAAAATAAAAAACTAATTTCTATATAAAATCACCATGCTCTCCGGTCGTGTTGTTATCTAGCATTTCATAAATTATTACAAAATAACCATAACATGAAAATAAGGCTACTCAAGAAAATTTGGGCTTACTAGGACCACTGAATAGCAGAAATTACCGCTATGTGGTGGTCCCGCTAAGTGCAAACAAGTTGAAATATTAATCACATGACAATCATAGTATGTAAATGTGTTTGGCATTGATAAAATTGAATGAAGTTGAATATACCACAGGTTATATGGAGACCCAAGTAAAAAAGAATAAAAATGGTATTTGCTTTGCCTTTAGTTTTAATATTCTTAAGCTGGTGTTGACTTAATTATTGTTGGATTTCAGTTACCCTGGGAGAAAATAGAGGGAAAGTTTTAGGTATTCTTGTGAGTTAAGTAGTAAATGAGAAATAAACTTTTGTTCACCTCATTTTGATTTTTAGTAAAGGAAAAAAAAATAGAAAGGGGAGATATAATTACCACTCTAAATGGGAGAGATTTTGTAGAAACGTTTTAAGCATGTTTCCTATCAATCTTGGGTTGCAAGGAAATAGACAAAGACTAATACTGGATATATCCATGTGGAAAAGAAAAAATATTTTAATAGATTTAGGACTGCATTCCATAATGTTCTCAGAAAGTTCTTAGAAAAATACTAGATGTAGAATGAAGTTAGACGATCATGGCACGATTTATGTAATAAATTTTGGATGTATGATTTATAAGATAGAATTTTTTAAAAACTGAATCGGAAAATTGAGAATCGAGTATTTACTGGTTACGAAACTTTCTCAGAATATTTTAAGAAAATTCTTAAAAATCACAAATATTAGAAAAATAAAAAACCTTAATAATATAATGTCATTTGGAGTTATATAATTCATGTTATACTTATTGTAAGTCTGATCTGTTCAACCGTACCACAATATTTGCATAGTTGTTATATTTTTAAAAAATTCTGAGAGTATTTAGAAAATAAAAAAAATAATCATCTCGAAGTCAAAAATTTATTTTAGGTTATGAAATTTGAGATGGACTTACCGAATATCAAACTGATATTCAATTTAGCCCACGATAATCCTAAATCTTGCACGACTAATAGAAAAATCAAATAGAGATACATGATGGATTCAATATATTTTGTATTAGGTTAATATTAATATCCATGTGTTAATTTGATGCGATCAGTACAAAATATATTGACCCAGGGTGTTGGTAAGTTAGGATTATCATTTTATATTTGGAATGTATATATACTTTTCATCTATATTTGTTACAAATATATTTAGTAAAAAATATGTCTTACTTCTTCAATAAACTTTTCGAATATGATTCTACATATAGTATATACTTTTCATCTATATTTATTACAAATACATTTAGTGAAAAATATCTCTTGCTTCTTCAATAAACTTTTCGAATATGGTTCTACATATGTTTAATCGTGATAAAACATGCAGCAGTTACTTGTATTAAAAAAAAATGTACATGTAAAAATCCCTTTTGACTTCTTTTTTTCTGCCTAGTTTTATGTTTTAAATAGTTTGAATATCATATTTTTTAGTACATCTCAACTTTATCTTTATTTTTTCTTATACATCGCATGGCTCAGCTTTTATGAACAATTATTGCGTCCATCAAAGCATGATATTAGGTGAAGCTATGTGTACAAAACATCTGCCTTTAGTATAAATATTTCTTCTTTTTTTTTTTCGTTCAGATATTGAATTGTTGGATAACTAATAATATTTTTAGGCTAAATATTATGATGATTATCATTCAAATAACTGCAAGACATGTGTGCATTCGATGTTTCCCTACACCGCTAATTTTATCATTTGTTCTCTCTGTTTATTTTCTTTCTATATATATATATATATATATATATATATATATATATATATATATATATATGGGATTACTGTAAGTGAGCCGCCAGCTCAGGAAAAGTTATGTGAGCTAGTGGCAAAACTATAATGATCCAAGGATTTTTCTTCTCTTTTATTTTTTACAATTACTATCTCTACCTCTTAACTTAATTCAGATTAAATTTTATAAATTTTAGAATTCATATATCCTTTCATTAAGTGCATAGAAAATCTTTTATTCATTGAAAACTGTTAATTTTGTGTTAACTTGATGGAGGACCAAATCAAAACTAAAATCCAAGAAATTGGGTATGAGTGAACCCTAAGGGGTCGAGATCATAATCTCAAAAAAAAATATTTAAAAATATTATTGAAAGTAGTGGAAATGAACTACAGCTCAGGTAACTTGCGTAAGCTGTCAGCTCATTTCCATCTCTCTCTCTCTCTCTCTCTCTCTCTCTCTCTCTCTCTCTCTCTCTATATATATATATATATATATATATATATATATATATATATATATATATGAGAAAAATGAAAATGAGCTGACAGCTCACGCAAGTTACCTGAGCTGCAGTTCATTATCACTATCTCCAATAATTTTTTTAAAGAAATTTCTTGTGGATTATGATCTCGACCCCCTAATGTTCACTCATACCCAACTTCTTGGGTTTTAGTTTTGATTTGGTCATCCATTAAGCTAACACAAAATTAACGGTTTTCAATGAATAAAACATTTTGTATGCACTTGATGAAAGAGTAAATGAAATCCGAAATTTATGAAATTTAATCCGAAATAAGTTAAAGAGGTAGAGATAGTGATTGTTAAAAAAAATTGAAGAAAAATTATTGGATTATTACAGTTTTGCCGCTAGCTCATGTAACTTTTCCTGAGATGGCGGCTCACCTACAGTAATCCCTATATATATATATATATATATATATATATATATATATATATATATATATATATATATATATATATATATATATATATATATATATATATATATATATATATTAGACTAATCAACAATGACTTTAGACTTTTTTTTTTATATCAATTGATCCAATTAATCTATATCGGGTGTCAAATATATCAAACAATATCGTTGATGTAAAACACCATTAACTTCTTTAATAGCAAAGTATACTAAGACAGTTAACTTACATTTCAGATATGGATATACGATATTCAAATGAATAAATAAACAAAATATATATGCTATATAACCAATTTACACCTACGCTTGGATATTTAACTATAATGGTGGACATATTAAACTATAGGAAGCCAAAATAAAGTAAGAGATACATAATTTTATTATAAGAATAAACATATCTCTCACATTGAAAGGTAGACACTTTTAAATATAAAAATAGAAAAATGACGGTATCTAATATAAGGGTAGACATATTAGGATATAGATAGTCTCTTTGATGTAAAGATAGTCAATTTCATATAGAAGTAATATTTTAAGTTAACTGTAAACAAAGTTAGCTCAAAATTAGACAGATTTCTATGAAAGATAGATAGAATAAATTAAATGGTTTTCAAACAGACATAGATATTTCCATTCAGAAGCCAGATAAATTCATGGAAAATGAAAACTTATTAATGATAATCGTAACAACTATAAAAAATGATGGCTTCTTTAATAAAAAACAAAAAAACATCCTCTGTTTGCGCATTCCATCTTTTCCTTTTGAATAAGGGGTATTTACAGATTTATCCCTTACATCTTTATAAATTATAATTTAGTTCTCCAAATCTTCATATTTAGAATTTAGTTTCTCAAATCCTTTAAATTACTACAATTTAGTTCCCGGTTTATACTTTGGTCCGATTTTTCCGTTTTACCTCTAATTTCCTTCACTTAATTCCACTTCGCTCTTCTCCCTCTCTTCTTAGTTCTTATTAGATTCCCTATTGTTATTCTCTTCTCTCTCTATATTCATTTATTATGTTCTCCCTCTCTATATTGAAACTAAATGTATTATTCTCCACTAAATATATTAAATCTTTAAGTCTCAATATAAATTTATTTATTGGGTTCTCCCACTCTATATTGGATAAATTCATTTCTAGGTTTAATATATTTAGTAGAGAATAATATATTTGGTCTCAATATAGAGAGGGAGAACCCAATAAGTGAATAGAGAGAAGAGAAGAAGAATGGAGGAACTCAATAAGAACTAAGAAGAGAAGAGAAGAAGGAAAGGAGAATTAAGTGAAGGAAATCAGAGGTAAAATGGGAAAATCGGGCCAAAATATAAACTGGGAGACTAAATTGTATTAATTTAAAAGATATGAAGATTAAATCCGAAATATGAAAATTTGGGGGACTAAATTATAATTTATAATAAGGGACAAATCTGTAAATACCCTTTTGAATAAATACCCTTTCTCATGAAACTTGTTATAATTAATGTGGGAAAGGACAACTAATTTTATAAAAAAAAAAAACTTTATTTTCTCACTTCTTTGTATTTGATCTCCATGAAAAGGAAAAAAAAAATTAAACATGTGAAATAGGACGTTATATTTTTTGTTGGCTCAAGGCAAGAAATTACTCTTTATAATACTTTTAGATCCATTAGCAAGTAATCATGTTTGTTCAGTACACTAGTGTGCATTAGAGCGGTCATATTTTTTAAACTACAAGTCTAATTAAATTTATTTTTCTTTTCCAGAAAGATACTTGAAAATCCTATAAATTTTTTTTTTTAAATTTGAACAATATGATATGAGGGTCCTATTATTTGTATATCATGTAAGTATTTCAGTCATAACTTTTAATCTTAAAATGCAAATAAGGTGGCCATGATATTGTTAAAAAGAAAAGACAGTTTCCTATTACTTTAGTGTTTTACATATTTCTAATTCCAACTCTAAATCTCCTAAATTAGATCAAAGTTGACGTTCACGCTAGAAGGTGAGGCATTCAAGCCCAGGTCCTATGAGCACAAGGTCTGCGTTTTGCCCAAAGAAAAATGAGGCTTTTGCTAAATGTGAACCAGTGGGCCACCTCGTATACCAGTTTCGTATTTTCATTGTAATTTTTGATGGAGAACTCCAACAGAGCTAATCTTAGGCTAATTGGAAATAAAAATAATACAGTATAATGTAATATTTATATTGTAAATATTACTAATTCTCTCTTCATTCTATTAAAAATGAGATTGATACTGAAATTGCTGCGCAATAGTAAGACTCTTACATCAAATTTAGTAACTCTACAAAATCTCTTGATCATAGACTTTGATTAAGCCTATTTTAGATTTTTTTTTTTCAGAAGGGAAATTCAATAGTCTACCACTCTAATTTGAATTACTTTTTCTATCCTAATTGTTTGAAAATAAAAGAAATAATTTAAAGACTCTAAAACTATATTATGACGAAGTACAATAGGGAGGTACGTTGGAACTCCTCGTGGCTCGCTTTGCCAACTTTGCTTAATAGTGGGCCTGCCCACAAACTTTATCCTGACCTCAATAGTACGTCGTTAGTATTATTTAAATTAATAACTCTTGATCAATTAACATAATTTATGATATACTCTCATTTAAGTAAAAAAAAAAAAAAAAAAACTTACTTGCTTATACTACACTTATAAGTTTTAACCACGATATTCTTGTTAAACCTAACCTGACTTGGCTAACAGCTTATTTCCATTATTCTCATATATATATATATATATATATAACAATCAGGATACGGGTGAAATGAATGGTGGAATAAAATATGTAATTGAAATTAGCTTGCGTAGCTATACAGTCTCGTATTGCAAATATCTATTATTACGGAAAAAAGTACCATGCCTCATGGGTGGTGGAAGCCACCTCTTAAATCTTGGGATGAACATGTTAGTAACTAAGTGTCATATGGGACAAAATTCCACCTACATGATAGGGCTACCTCTTGAATCCACGTCAACCACCTCATTAATCCTTCGAGATGACCTGAATACCTAGTTATATATTTGATTTAGTGCTGGAATCTGTAACTGTAATACTGGATATGCATAGAATAATTCTAAAAGATGTGCATTGCATCCACTAGTAAATTCCATCAAGCATTAATTAAGTAATTCTTGGAAATTGAATTCTTTGTTTTGCCACGTTATACTTAATGAAGACTTTATTTGGTTTTGCCAGATACTCAGGATGCATGTGGTTGACCTAGAAACTCATTATTTTGGTTCTACTTCAATTCATTCATGCTTAATATTGTCAGCTATGATATTATGATTATTCTCTTCCTATGGAAAACTTGCTATGATAATTGGTACATAATTCTCAATACCATTCCCAAGATTTATTGATTCTACTTATTATGTTTGGTTCCAATATTTTCTTTGATATATGAATTTCAGCTTTTCCATATATGTTATTTTTTAATATTATTTCTATTATTGTTAATTTTTATCATGTGCTTGATTCATTTCTTATTAGGTCTGACCCCTAAATTACCTCTACACACGTTAGAAATTTTGAAGAGGACCCACTAGCTGAAGATCCTTCTTCCAAAAGTAAGCAAATTCCCGACAAACTGTTAGAGACCTCTTGTTTTTCAATGTAATCATCTTTTGCATTGTAACTGTTGTATCAAGCCTTCGCTTGTAATAATCTTGTTCATGAAGTTGCCTTTTGCTAGACATATCATAATCTACCCTGGCAACGTACTCTTAATCATCCATGATGTAATCCTTTTGAGAATGTTATCAAGTAATGCAATGTAATATTTAGGGATTATAGCAATAAAAATTTATTATATTTGTACAGTCTGATTTCGTGGCTCTTTATCATGAAAGATCTTGCATACCAATTTGGGAGTACATGCTTGTAATGTGTTACCCAAAAACGGAATATATCACCTAAACATTTGATGTGTAATTTAGGATGTTAAATGAAGGGTTTCAGGAATGGCGAAGGGGGGTGGGGATGGTGGGTGGCAGCTCGGAGGGGTTAGTAGGGACAGGAGGGGGTATGTGGAGGGATAAGAGGGTTCATGTGCTATGTAGGGGGGAGTTTTGTAGGGGTTCTTTGGGTGTGGGCGGGGGGGGGGGGGGGGGGGGGGGGGGGGGGGGGGGGGGGGAAATTAGATTTTTATTTTTTAATTTGTAGTGGGAGATTTCGAGTCAAGTTCAAGCCAAATTTGAGTAATTGAGAATCTTGGATTTTTCAACACTTCATATGGTAAAAATTTGAATTTTAGGGTTAAATTTTGATGAGATTCATGTTTCATGTTCAATACGTCGACAACGAGTAAGATGTAAAACAAGTTGATTGTGATATATATGATGTAGTCCCAATTTTTTATAGTTTTAATGAACATCATGTTTATGAAGATTTAGAAAGTAATCTTGAATATTCTTCCCTTACTTTCCCTTGACTTAATGCAAATATTCTCTTATGCTCGACTTAAGTTGGCTAGACGATTTTTTGGTTGGTTCATAGGTATCTATGAATTTTGTGCAAATTGGAACTCCTTGCAAGATTATCTTCATGCATGATCAAGGGTGGACATAGGCATCCGAACCAGGGGGGCAAAGTTATTCTAGCTTAAGCTACCTGAACAACTTGTCAGGTGTGCAAGGGACGAAGTACCTCGCTCTCGACTGAAAAAATATATCATGTTTCTATTATAAAATTAATAATAAATTTTTGACACTACAATACTTGCATATATGTTTCATTACAATATAAATATCATCTTCAAACACTTTTCATTGATTTTTAATGTTTAAAATAAATAAGAATATTTTATTCAATTGAAAAAAATGAGATATCATCTTTAAACAATTATTGAGCCATTTATCTCTATAATCAAGATATAAATTATTGAAAATAAAAAAAATAGAGAGGACATAATTATAAAATTAAGGATTTAGGAGAGATGCTCTTGAAAACTTTTGAAAATTAAAGTATATCAGGTTAAGCGGGACCTTTATAGAGATTTGAAAAAGAATATAGTGATGGAGCGAGTTTTGAGAGTATAAGTTAGCTAAGGAGAAGCTTAAGAGAGTTGTTTGGATGCAAGAACTAAATTATAAAAAAAAAAAAAGTGTTTGAGAAGTTGGACAATAAAATGCTTGAACGTATATATACAAGATTTCTCAAAATAAGAGATGGAAAGTCTAGATACTTACATACCATAAAGTGTGTTAAAAATTAGGATTAGAAAATTCTAATTCAAGACGAAGAAATTGAAAAAATATGAAGATATTAATTTGACAGATTATAAAATGATAGTTTTACTTAAGATTTAGATGATCTTACTATTCATTGTGAGAATATGAATTATAGTTTATGCATATAATTAAAAAATTTGAAGTAAAAGAGGTTATAAATAGTATGGAATTAGAAAAGCTATGGCCCAGTGAGATTCTTATTGAGGTATGAAGATATCTTCTAGAGATAAGTGAAGGTGACTTAAAGACCTCTTTAATAAGATTTGGTAAATTAAAAAATATCAAATAAATGGAGGGAGAGTCCATAATATCTCTATATAAGAATAAAAGTGATTTTTAGAGATACTCTAACTATAATAGAATACAACTTATGTGTCACACTATGAATCTTTGGGAAAGATAATTAAATATAGGTTAAAATGGATTATAAAATATCAAAGAACCACTTTGGATTCATATGAGGACAGCCAACGATAGAAATAATTTATTTCCTTCATTTTTTTTTTTTTTTTAGGACAGCCAACGATAGAAATAATTTATTTCCTTCATTAATTTATAAAGCAATTTCGAAAGAGAATCGGAGATTTACGTATGGTCTTTATTGATTTAAAAAGCCGAAAAGCTATTGAGAGAGGCGCTATGGTGTATATTGATGAAGAATAAAGTCTTTAGTATATTGACATAATTAAGGATATATGCGACATAGTAGTGACAAATGTCAGACTTTTTAGTGACCTAACAAGTGATTTTTCTATCATAATTAGATTGATCAATGATCTACATTGCATTCATTCTTATTTATTATAGTGATAAATGTAGTTACTAGAGCTATTCAGAATGAGATACCTGGTGTATGTTATTTGTTAATTATGTTGTCTTCATCGGTGAAATGAGAGTAGGGGTATATACCAACTTAGAATTATGGAGGTAAATATTATAATTTAGAGGTTTAGATTGAATAAGTCTATAATAGAATATATATAGTGTAAATTTAGTAAATGAAAAGACTATAGTGATGTGATATTGAATGAGCGAGAAGTATAAATGAGTACTTAGTTTAGGTACTTTGGTTTTATTATTTAAGACAATGGAGAGATTGATAGTAATGCCAACAATAGGATTTAAGTTAGCTAGTTAAAATGGAGGAGCAAATGCAAAAAAATCGCCTACGATAGTTTGATTATATGTGAGTAGACCTACAACTATGCCAGTTTAATGAGTGGGGTTTATCAATATATGACAAGTTAAATAGTAAAGAGATGACCAAAGAAAATATGAATGGACGTTATATGATAAGATATAGAAGCTAGAGGCTTAAATAAAGACATTGATCAATAGGAAAGAGTGGAGAAGGATAATTTATGTGATCGATCCGACATAATTCTCTTTCGGTTCAATATAGCCTACCCCAAGTACTGGGGATAAAAAACTTAGTTTTTATTGTTGTTGTAAAGTATACTAGATTTTAAAAAAAAAATCGAGGGGTTGGGAAGATGAGTTTTGCATCCTCTTTCAAATTATTCACCAAAGTCTTTTCTAGTTAGAAAACAATTTTATTAGCATGAATGCTATGTACCCTCCCCTCACCTATGTCTCCAAGTCTGGAGAACTTTGACACTATAATTACCTCTGTCCCTCGTAGAGTCAAAAAACTGATATTAATTTTACGACAATTGTAACTGATATTAAGTTTACGATAATTGTAGTGTGAAGAATAATGAAGCTCATTCGATAATACATACATCACAATCAGATACTATATGTCACAACTTGAGAATATGTTTTTATTGTCAAAATCATTTCATTTTTAAGATCAAGTTACTAATAAGTGAAAAAAAAAATTAGAAAATTCTAAAATTATAACATTTTTATCCATTGGTGGTAAATGATTGAAAACTGGGAAAAATTAATGGAGACGATTAAAGGAATTAATAAGATTTGATTAAATTAGATTTTAGTTTCATTTGATTTTATTATTATTATTTTTTTTTTTTGTTGCAAGATACTTTTCTTATATATAGCCTTGGCATGTGGTTTACTAATCTACCATCAAATTTCTTGAGTAATTCATGAGAATTTGGATGTGTGATCCAAATCTTACCCCCTTAATTTCAAACCCTAATTTTATCTTCAAATCTCCACCACAAAATTCTAAATTTGCTTCCGTCGTGCATTACCCATCCTACATAATGTTCATGACATTTTCATATAATATTATTCACCAGTATTTTGACCACAGTTTTCTTATGACAATGATAGAGAAACTAATTAACAGATTCTTGTAATAAGAGAAGACAAAACAGATAGCAAGATACGGCACGAAGGATGCTCAAATTGAGTTACCTAAGAAGTTGAATGCATCTGATCAATGCATCTTTTCGTTGCTATTTTACTTACACATTGTTTGTAATATCACATTTCTTTACGTATACATCATCATTTATCTTGAGCGTTGTTTCTAGCAACATCACTCCTCTCTAATTTACAAGAAACTCTGAGTTCACCGGCGGAGACTTAACAAAGTTACAAAAAATAGACGTGTGCCAAAACAAATAAATCATTTTCATGTGCTATGTTTCAGTTCTATAAATCTGTCGGAGAAAAACAAATATGAGTTTGCTAGAACCAAAATCACGTGTAACATAAAATTGCACAAAAATATTGAATCCTAATAAGTATGTTATCGAAATCTATGTTATAGCATTACAGACTTCATTCCTCTTTCCTGAGAATAAAGTTAAACGAAAAAGAATCATATAATATACCATATACAGCAAATATGAGCTCGGTATTGGTAAATAATATATAGTTGCCAAAGAAAAGACGATCACTTGACTGACTGAGCCTTCTTCCTTCCCAAGAACATGACAATGCGCGGGAAGAACATTTTCTTCCTTGGATTTTCAGGCATCGCAGGTTCAGCAAAAAGATTTGGACAAGATACGGTACTCATATGATGAGGAGCTTGTTTACTGGCCTCGGAATTTTCTGAAGGACTCCCTAAACTACTCATATCAAGATGAGAAGCAGAAGCGTCACTGGCTCTCCTTCCGACTACGTTCCCAGATCTCCAGTCTCTCAACTCCTGCTCTGCAGCCAGTTTCCGTTCAGTGGCCTTATCTGCCATCTCCACCGCCGCCTTCAGTGCTTCCTTCTTCTCGTCCAATTCCTTCTGCGCATCCTCCAATTTCTGCAAGTCCATCTGTTCAGAATTCTTGGCCTCTTTTATTTCCTCCACAGCAGATATTACCCTCTCGTTGGCCGACTCCTCAGCCTCACAAGCAGCCTTGGTAAGTCTGCAGTACTCTTCCAGTCGAAGGGTCACTGTCTGACTCTCAGATGGAGCCTCTGCCTCGTTCTCGGTAGTGACAGCAGCGTCATTCTTCTTCTGTTCACTCTCTCGCATGGCTTTGACTGTTGCAACTGCCAATGCCTCTGATGCTATTGCAGCCTTGATCTCCTTGAGAGCAGCAACAAGTCTGCTCTCCATGGTGCTTGCACCAGCCTTGGCTTGCTCATTCTCTTCCCTTGCTCTTCGTAGCTCTTCGGATGCCAACTGAGCAACCGACTTAGCTTTATCCACGTCGATATTTGCTTGCTGCAGCACTTTTGGCAAATCTTCCATCTTTTCTCTGGCTTCCTTTTCCTTTGTTACGACTAGTTCCAGCTCTGATTGCATTCGGCTTAGTTCTGCTTTGAGAGATGAAACAGTTGCAGATGTCATCTCTTCTCTTTGTCTCAACGTAGTCAGGGCTGCTGTTTCTCGGTCTAACTCAGCTTTCAGTGATGCAACTGCTTCTCTAGAGCAGTTAACTGTGTCCTTTGTTTTCTCGATGCTAGACTTTACATCCTCAACTTCTTTCTCGGCTGAAGCTAGGATAGAGGTAACAGAGGCCTGGTCTTTGTTTGCTTCACTCCCTCCAGTAACTTCGGGGACCTTGACTAGTTTCCTTTCCATGTAAAATGCAAGCTCGGCTTTCAGTTTCAGTAACATGGTAGATGCAGTTTCGAATTTGGACTTGATTTCTTCTACAGGCAAGTGCTGATCTCTGAGTTGCCTCAACTGCTCTTGGCCTTGTAGTAACAACTCCTCATGGATGTGAGAATCTTGATCCCTGATCATGGCAAGGGAATTTCTATGTTCTTCTGCTTCAAGATGTGAAGTATGGGCTGATTCCAAGGCCGCTTTGGTGCTGATAAGTTCAAGAGTCAGGTCCTCAGCCTTCTTCTCAGAGTTCTTGGCTGCTGAAACAGCCTCTTCAGCACTCGCAACAGCCAAGTTTCTTTCGCTAACTAAACGATGATAATCTCCTTGGAGTGCTTCCAATTCCTCCTTCACAGATTTTAGTTCCTCAATGGCTGCCTCGTGCCTCGCTTTAGCAACCTCAAGTTGTGCCTTAGCTGCAGTACTAGCAGAATCGGAGATGCCTTGCTCCATCTCTTTAATTCTAAGTTGGGCAAGCTCCGCATCCTGCTTCGCTTGGACTTCTTCAGTCGCAGTTTTCTCCAAGCTATCCTTGAGCTCTTCTATAAGTTTCTTAGTGCTGCCGAGTTCTTCTAGCACCTGATCTCTAGCAACTTGGGCAGCTTCGGATTGTTTCTTGTACCTTGGGATATCCTCCAGTGCCTTGTCCAGTTCACTTGGGACATGTGTGGTCTTCTGCTCATGATCGAACAAGAAAACTTTCGTGTTAGGAAAGGGAATTCTTGGCTATCTAATATAACTGAATGAAAAACATAAACAGTGACTAATATCGTGCGTGACGAGTCAAAGACTGAATTCAAGTGATGAGCTTAAGTGACATCGTTTTCCATGAGGCAGAAAACTAGTACGATGGTATATCAACATACTTTAAGCCAAATTCAGCTTAAACTAAAATAGTACGATTTCGATATCCAATTCAGTGAAGCATTGCAAGCACACTGTAGCTCGGTTGAAATGAGAATTTTGCGCTAGTAATCTACATAGAAGGTTACTTTGTTTCAAATAAATTGAAGATGAAATAGCTTCATGTTGAAGCCTATGCAAGGTACGTATAAGAGTATTTTAATGCAAATGATGTTGTCATCAGCGAACTTGAGAAGTACCTCTGCAGCCATGACCTTGTTAGCTTTCCAGCCGACAACTCCTCCAAATTTGCTGACCGCCGATTTCACTGAATCAAAAGGTTGTGCAGTATCAATAATACCTTTGCTTGCATTGAACTCTTTCATACGCTGCAAAGTTCCAGGAGAGTCTAATGCTCTGCTTCCAACAGCCTCAGGGCTATAAGCAACGTCATCCATTCGAGATCTCAGTTCAAAATTTGTCTCACTAGGAGTCCAAAGAGGTGATTCTCCAGATGACTGTCCCTCATCGATCTTTGGTTCTTCCATCTCCCAAGTGCAAGATTCACATATGTAATCTGGAATTTGAATATATAAACAATAAGTTATTTCTTTTTTCTTTTTTTTTTCTCCTGGACAGTAGAATCTAAAGAAGTTGGTAACCGGAAACTGTCTTTATCAACTTACAAAAAACATATTGATTGATTCAACCAAAAAAAAAAATTGAGCTTTTTTTGATTAAAAGTTTCACTCATTCTCCTCTACATACATCAACATACAAGGATACCAAACTAACTCTAGTTTTGATAATTTGCATCCAAATAAAACAATTATACAAAATTGTAGCGTTTCTTCACCACAGGATTCATGTGAATGTAACAATAAAGTCTGTTATCTTGGGTTTGTCGACTTTAAGCGTGGTGTACATGACAGTTAACTTCGTAGCACTCGAGATATAATTTCCATCTTACACACCAGTGCCAATTACACGAATCTACAATTATTCTAGAGTTCAGAACCACATAAAAATGATTTTCCAACCAGATTACAGACTTCTTTAACCAGGTCGAAACGTTTGGCGCGTGAGATGAATTAAATAGAAAGGAAAGCACAGTCTGCACTAGAACTATTAGCAAAGTAAAATAGAGATCAATGAGAAAGTACACA
Organism: Dracaena cambodiana; assembly: GCA_036321105.1. Classification (NCBI taxonomy): domain Eukaryota; kingdom Viridiplantae; phylum Streptophyta; class Magnoliopsida; order Asparagales; family Asparagaceae; genus Dracaena; species Dracaena cambodiana. The sequence goes on from JAYEPQ010000016.1 coordinate 9,869,229, forward strand.
TGATGTAACGAGATTCAGCTTTCAGCTGAGATGGGTCTCAGGTCTACATTCTTGGAGAAAACGGATCGATGAGATCTTTATATTTATAGAAAATATAAGATCTCTCGAAGTCTCCCTTCTTTCTTATTACAAGTTGTCAATATTGCATATGCAAAAGATATCTAGATCAAGTCTCAAGATGCCAAAAAGATCTCAAGGTCGTAAGATGTCCGTAAGATGTCCGATGTTTCTTCTTCCCCACGGAGGAAGGGTGCATTTATAGTTTCTTGATAATGAAGTTGTAGTGAATTTGAACTCACGTAGTCTCTTTATAGAAGATGGATTCTGTTGTCTTGAGAGAGAGAGAGAGAGAGAGAGAGAGAGAGATTTCATTGTTATTGAACTCGGTTTCCTTGTCCTAGCTGAGAAGTACGTCTTGATCAGCAAGATATAGTGTTACAGTGGACTTCGCGAAATAGGCTCGTGATCCTTTAAGTCACACTTGGATTTGATTGTCTTCATACGGGTCTTCATGGGCTGAGTGTTTTGTAAATTAACAACTCAACATGCCTTTTTACTCTTGGACATGATCTGAGGTTCCATGTTCATTCTCTTTCATATGCATTTATTGAATTTTCACTGCTCTAAGGACTTATTGTCGATGCTAGATCCACTTAGTAAGGTGTTATATAAGTGGAGGATCCATACGTAGAAATCTATGAGAATCTAATATGAATGTGTCAAGTAAGCTGGACTGTCCAGAGGACTTATGTTCGACTCTAGATGACTAGCTCTCCATTTTCAGAGATAGCGTGCATAAGTGACAGTTCTATATTAGCGCCCTTTCATAGGTTGCTTGGGTGTGTTTAACGTCCTATGGAGATTTGCAACTCGCCACCCACCTTGTAGAGGGGCTTTTTGGAGTCAACTTCAGCAAGATGTCACTTTTATATCAACCACTTGGAGTACTCAACAGTTTGATAACTGAACTAATGCCTCGGAGTACGAACTATGGCTTATTCAAAAATGAGATCTATGTCAAACTTTGAACATTAAATGCACATCATCTCATTAAATAAGCTACCTATTAAGATGCAATCCCGGGACTTAAGGAATAGTTTGCGCTTTTCTTTTTCTTGGAAAAGGTGCCAAGAACGGACGACCATTTTTTGAATTCAAAACCACCAGTAGTTTTACCATGAGTGATTAGAGCGAGCTATCAGCCATGTTAAAAGTAACCGTTGATCAGCCAGTTGTATCACCCAAAAAGATTATATCCGTATTTGAAGATAAATACTGGCTAATACTTCTTGCGCGTCTGTTTAAGAGAACTTTTCTGTTACCATTTCCTTCTTACTGAAGTTATCAAAGTTTCTTTTTCATCTTCAAACCTCAAGCTTTCCAATTTTAAGGTTACGTCTCTCTCTCTCTCTCTCTCTCTCTCTCTCTCTCTCTCTCTCTCTCTCTCTCTCTCTCTCTCTCTCTCTCTCTCTCTCTCTCTCTCTCTCTCTCTCTCTCTCTCTCTCTCTCTCTCTCTCTCGTCATGTTTTGGTCTTCTTCTGCGTTTAGTAGTTATGCCATCCTCCTTACCATGAGACCCAAGTAGCCAAACATCCCAAGTCTATAAAGGAGTTTGATAGAGTCTATAGAGGCATCTTTTTAGCATCCTTCAAAATGTTTTGGAAATTTAGAGAGATTTTTTATAAGAAGAAAACTCTTTTGTACCTTCTAAGAGTCTTCAGTTGTCTTCTCAATTTAAAAATGATTTTTTTTTCTTAATTTTGAGAGATTTGGGAGATAACAAAATTTATAGATTGCAAACATCATCAATAGTCAAGTTTGTTCCGACCGTGGACAAAAAACTTGCTCTAAACTATGTAAATCCTTCGTGTTCTCTGATTTAATCTTCTAATTTGTTTATCTAAAAGTTTTATATTTTTTATTGATTTATCTTTTTAATCTCAGTAATGCCTAGTTTTCTCTTTAGATTGCCTAACAACTTCCAGAGCAAACGGTATCAAAGTGCATCCCGAATTCGCAACAAGTGGAATCAAATCTACTTTGATTCGCACAAGTGATATCAGAGCCGATGGTTCGATGGACATTTGAATGGTTAAGGTTATTTCTAGAGCCACTGTGCATGGGTTAGACTTAAGATGGAGTGATTATGTGCCATATTGAAGGCGCTCTAGTTTGGACATGAAGAAAAGCTCTATAAAGATGGATCAATTTGGTGTCATATTGAAGGGACTGGTTTGAACACTAAGATAGACTCCATAAGGATAGATTCCATAAGGATGGTTTGAACACTAAGATAGACTCCATAAGGATTCACATGTTGTCATAAGAGGAGTGATTTGGTTCATCAGGCAAAGAAAGATATTATCTTAGTTGCCTCGATTGTGGAAGGACAAGTGCTTGACTATATTCGAGCTAATGTGGAGATTTATTAGGGGTATCTCAAATTCATACATTAAGAAGTGGGTTAGAATGGCAAAGACAAATAGATATTAAGACTTAGATTTAATCATACATTGAAACAGTGGTTAGATGAACAAATGTTCAAACATGCTTAGGCTCATGTATAATACTCATAACTCAATAGTCTCATATTGGATGTAAGACAAGAGTTAGAGTAGTTTATAATAATTCTGATGAAGGTATATAGTAATTATAACTAGTTTTTTTGGAACAGCAATCCGTTGCTAATTATAAACTATTTTAATTCATTGTATTCTATCAGGAGCTTAGTATATTACACGTGAATATGTTGTCAGTGTTGCCACATCTAGAATCTATGGGAGCCACAGTTAGAATCCCATATTACATGATGAAGTGTTAAGTGTGTTATATGCCTTTTTGATGATGACGTCGTATCCTAAAGGGGGATAATTTATATCCCTAGCTTAATAGTCTCACATCGGATGTAGGACAATAGCTAGAATAGTTTATAATAATTTTTAGAAAACTATAAAATAATCGTAGCTAATCTTTTTGGAAAAGTAATTCTAGGCTAATTATAAACTATTTTAATTCATGGTATTTTACCGGAAGCTTAGCATATTTCTACGTGAATATACTACTCAATTTGTCAAGTGGGGGCATTACATCATGGCTTAAATAGGTCAATCCTTTTAAGTAATTGTAGCCTAAAAAAATTAGATAAGTTCATTTCCATTCATGAGTTTTTGCATATCCCAATTTTCAACATATTTGATGTTATATTCAGTGGAAAATATACATGTTTAAAATATTTTTAAATAAATTCTTAACCAGAATATATATATATATATATATATATATATATATATATATATATATATATATATATATATATATATATAACATTATGCTACATAAAACATGCTTTGAATATATTTACCTAGACAATTTGCTTTAAACCTACAAGTTATTATTGATTAACAGTTCACTGTAAAACTACCTCGGCAAAAAATAACATAAGCATATAGGCTCTAACCTCTCTTTATGTAGTATAGTAATAAATTTTGGTAATCTAGGTTACTGTTTCTATACTCAGACAAAGTAGTCGTCATAGAAAAAAGACAGATACATAGGAATTAGTACTTATGCCAATTTATCAACTGATAAATCAGAATGAGTCAGTATATATCAGCATATCTATACTACATAATGGGATTTTTTTACATCTTGGGTAAAAAAAAAGAGACATTCTCCATGATATCATATAATCAGCCGATATTTAAAACATTGATTACTGATGATTGCTTTGTTAGACTTTCGGATGAAAGACGTACGTGGGAGGTCAGAAAGAAATAAGAGTTCTTCTTTCTCACCATTAATCTATAAGGAAACAAACATTAGGAAGGGTTCTTAATTAGTTTGTCGCAAAACACGAATTCCTCGATTCAAATCCTAGATGCGGTATATATGCATGAGCATCTATTTCTCCCAAAAATAAAACAAAGAAATAAGGTAAGAAAGATTGAGAGGAAGAAATTGACATCATCCAAGTAAGATTCCAAAATTAAGACACTAGCGAAAAATTTAAAATTTTTAAATTAAATTATCATGTTTTTTCTCTGTTTTTCATTTCTTTTTTACTCCCATAATCTCTGGCAAAATGAAAAGCAACAATTATTACTCAAAATGAAAATAAAAATGAAGCGAAACCATTACATGATTAAAAATTACAATCACACAAGAGTTTGAAATCCATGCAGAAAAATTACATTTGCATGAAAAAAAGGTGCTAAATTCTTGACCGTTCATCGTCAAAATCTTCATAATCATCTCTTCAAACAAGAATATATTTTGATTCATACATATTTGATGTTGCAAATTAAGACCTTTGCATATATATATTTCCTCCGGAACGTACCGATTATGTGTTTATGTGAAGTTAAATACACCTATAATAGGTAAAGCTCATAAGCTGTAATTTTCAGCACAAACAATTCAAAAATAACATAAAATAAAATAAAAATCATAATGAGTATAAATTATTACGAGAAGAACAAGCATAGAATTATCCCATATTTATAATAGAATACTTTGACAGATTTGCATTATAAACAAAAAAAAAAATGTATACATGTTTGAAAATGAAATTACGATAAAAAATTAATGCAGAGAAACAAAATGCTTACTCAAAGTTTTTTCTCCAAGAAACTGGAGAAATCGTCAACATTGGTCTGAAGAAAAGAGGAGAGACTGGGAGGGAGAGGAGACCACGTGCGAGCGGATATGGGCCCCATCTTGTCAAAGATTACACCGTGCCAAAGAAATTATCAGATTGTATTTCTTCTCTTCTCTGAAAAATAATAAAAATAAAGACCGCTTTTTTTGTCATGCAATTTGTGAGGAGGGGAAATGTGGGCCACACAATCTATGCTGTGGAGGCCCTTTTTTTTCTAAGGGCACGCGAGCACCTGAATTGTGGGAATGTTATTTTGGGGTAATTTACCTTTTTCCCCTAAAACTTAACCATTGATGATAGAACGTCTTGGTCTGTCTCATTAGCACCACTCCGCCAGGTCTGCTTGGTTTGTCAACTTTATTAAAAAAAAAAAAAATCACATTGTTATGCTGTGCAC